>VWZT01011455.1:305236-325050 GCA_013397055.1 Pachycephala philippinensis | reverse complement strand
TTTTCTCCTTTCCTCTCTAAATCTGTAAAATGTAATTTCATCCCTGTTCAGGTTTCATAGCCTAGGAGGAGCCAGCCTCTTGGGAGAGGGTTATTAGATTCCATTTGCAGTGGTGGCTGTTTTCATTTGAATGTGGGTTTTTTCCCCACCATTAAATGGTGAAAATAATTTTTTTAAGTGTTCCAGCTCTTAACCCTTTAGCAGCTGTTATCAGAAAACTAAGGGAGGATATTCCAGCTGATTGGAATGTTGACTATGAAGGAAAAATCAAACTGACAACAGAAAGTTTTGTGGTTGTGGAATGAGAAAACTCACATTTTTAGCCTTTTACTGTATTTATTGAGTGTGTGTCAAATGGCTCCTTCCTGAGCCTGAAGTGAGTTTTTTCTTTCATTTTGACAAACTATTCTGTAACTAGCAGCAGTAGGAAAAGTTCTCCCTAATTCCAGGCCCAGGTCTGCCGTTAGGTAATCATTTCATTGCCTCTCACAATTCCGTGTGCTTGACCCTGCTGTGAGCTCTGTGTTCCCAACCTGATTATTTTCCAGCACTGGTATTTGTGTAGGCATCAAGGGAAAAATGCTCCTTTTGAGAGAGATGATGGGGCAGAACTTGTTGTTATTCGTGAGCTACTTTCCAGCTTGGTTTTCTTTTTAAATACAGAGCCAAAGTTTGGGCCAGCAGAGCTTGGAGCTGGGAAGAGCTGGGGGAAGGGGCTGCTTCAGCTGTGGGGAATTACACGCATGGCTGGGCCTGCAGCCTTTGGTCCTGCAGAGATTCCTGCTGAACCCAGAGGCTCCCATCCCCAGGGATGTGCCTACTGAGGGACACAGTTACAGGGCTGCTGTTCCCAGCCTGTGAATGAACCCAGTTTCCAAGGTGGTCGTAGATCCTGTGGTTATTAAAGCCTCAGATGTGAGATGATACAGAGGATCTATTATGTTTTCTTGTGAATTACAAAAATAAAAATCTATTTCCAGGAAAAGCTGCAGTTCTGAAGTGTCTACTGGACATTCACAAGATTTTTATGGAGAGTGACCCTGCCTACATCCTTAATGATCTCTTCATTACAGACTATTGCATCTGGATCCAGAAAGTCAAGTAAGTTCTTCAGTAGTTACTGAAGTGGGAGATGTTGTTAGCAAAAATCATCTATGAACAAGTGCCATTAAAATGAATTCTGTCTCCTATACATGGGAATATAATCAGGTTTTTTTATTTAGTGACTGTGTCTGTCCAGCAATTCCTGATACAGAAGCAAAGACATTCAGTGTATTTTTTTAATACAGTGACATTATTGGAGAAGGGAGGGAGGATTGCATTTTAAATAAAAATGTGAATTTTCATTAATATATTAATAGGGGTTTTGGGGGGAAAAAACAGATTCTGGGGAATTCTCATTCTATTGTGATCTTTCTTAGGAAGAGAATTGTTTATGTAGCATTTATGTAACTTCAGGGTAAAGGTTGGAAGGAGCTTCTAGTTCAAAACTGACAGAGCATTCCCAGCTGTATGGAACACTGATTTATGGGCTGTAGCAGTTGCACCAATTGATTATTAACACCAGAACAAGTGTCACAAATCTCCATGTGCTCTGTGCCCCTGCAGCTCTCCCTGGCAGTGTGGGAAGCTTCGGCTTCCACTGCTTGAGAGGAAGGAGGGACTCTGCCACCTCCAGACAAAATCCCTGCACTTCTGTGTCTCACCTGTGTTCTTTTAATGGAGTCAGCATGGCTTATTTCCAGAGTTTTGGGAAGTTTGCAGGCAGACTGGTTGGAATACCAGCATGTTCTAATGGCTTAAAACCAAAAGTATCAGTAGGAAAACAGTGGGAAGTGGATTAAATGATTAAAGCAAGCTGCATGTTCAAATCTTACTAAGCTTTATATTGTTCTTGTCAGATTTATTCTGTTTTTCATACAGCCTTTGTATTATTTTTCCTTCCTTTTTATGTCTTCACAGCCTTCTGTGAAGGCCCACAAAGAAAGGTGTGAGTTGGAACAGGCATGACTAATACACACACAAAAAATGTCATTGTCTTATTTGTTAATACAGCCATGCAGACTCCTAAACCAGTGGCTAAAATAGTCTTTGTATTTAACAAGAGACTGTGGGGGATAAAATAACTGAAGTGCACAAGGCAGTGAAGGGGATGTAGAGGGAATTTGGTAATAATCATGACCAGAAAGGGGAATGAGACAGAGAATTGAGCCAGCCTGCACAGGCTGGATGTGTAGGTGTGACCTTAGCAGTACTTCTTGGAGAATTAAAGACCCTCAGTTCATAGCTGTTTATTTTGTCTTGTAGATGTTGATTCTTATTCTCTGTGTGCTTTCAGTGACTCTCTTCCTATAGGTAACAATATATAAAATACTTCAAAGCAATTACAGTTGTTTCCAAAGGTTTTGATTCATCAATCCTGATGAATTCCAGAAACAGCCAGTTCATTTTACACTGTCATATTTGAGGAGGCCTTTTTCAACCACGCCTTAAATGTGTGGGAAATTCACCAAGTATGGGGAAATTCAGGTTGAAGTTGAGTTGAAAAAGTGCAGTAAATAAACGAGAAAGTTATTTCATGGGTCTTTCACAAAGAAATGAGTCATTAAGCAGTAATACCTCTGCTGCCCATATCAATGAATATAATGTCTAGCAAGTCAGTCATAAAACCCAGTTTTCTTTAAATCCAGCCCAGGAAAATGCACAGTAGCTATAAGTGACTGATAGATTAACACATTTCCTCCCAGACTCTCACATTATGTCCCAGTTAAGCAGAACTGACAGCTGCTGGAAAGAGGGCAATTAAGCTATCTTATTGTCAGAGTGACATGGCACAATAGCTGTCTGTCATTAGGAGAGCAGGAGAGAGAGAGGAGCTGCAGAACCCAGTCCTATTTTTAGGCCTGAATCAGGACAGCATTTAAGCATATGCTGCAGTCATTGCTGTGCAGTTCAGCAGCGTTTGAAGTTCAGCGAGTGCGAAGGGAACGGGAACACTTGGTTTTGTTCCTTTGTGTGCAAGGGAACAACTAAGCTCACTTGTCATTCACAACATACCCTGACAGGGTGCTGATTTGTCTCTTCAAGGCAAGGGGTCCCAGCTCCCCAAGGTGAGGCACTTGGAGAGGAGGGTGCTGCATCTTCCCTTCCAGGAGATGAAGGGTTGTGATGTCCCTCTGGTAATTCCCTCTGAAGCACTGGCACAGGGTGCCCAGAGAGGCAGTGGCCGCTCCATCCCTGGAAGTGTCCAAGGCCAGGTTGGACGGGGCTTGGAGCACCCTGGGATAGTGGAAGGTGTCCCTGCCCAGGGCAGGGGCTGAATGGTGATGAGCTTTAAGGTCCCTTCCCACCCAAACCATTCTGTGATTCTATAATTGCTGTTGTGGTGGAAGAGTTTTGGGAGGAGAGGGTATTTATAGGTGTTATTGTGGTGGTCTTTTGGTGTTACAGTTATTTCCACCTCCAGTCAGTCTGGATACTTCCCCTGTTTTGTTTCTTAGCTATTATTTGCTCCATACAGGCTTCATTAACTTCCTTTGTCTCCATTTCCTCCTGTTTTTCTGTAGCTGTGGGTGCTCTCAAAATCCATGGAGGGTTTTCCTTTTTTTCCCCTCTTTCCCTGTAAGCAACAAACTCCTGGTGGAGGTTGGGGCCTCTTTGCTTAAACAGTTAAAACAGACTGTAGGTTCTTTTTAATGAAGAATCTGGGCACTTTAAAACCAGCTGGAAACAAGCTCTTCAGCTCACCTGTGCCGCCAGAGATCTCTGGGTTTAGGAAGAAAGTTTGGCACAGGCAAAACCATAATGCGTATATCCAGTGATAGATATCACAGCACACAGTCCCATTCCAGGTGAAGAGAAACACCCCTGGTAGGTACCAGCTCTTAAATATTCCATGTGGAAACAAAAGCCTTATAGCCAGCAGTGTGTCAATAGCTGATTACAAATTTGGTTTGAGATCATAGTTTGGCTGTGGGTAAATTAGATGAATAAGTGAATGTGTCACTGGGCTGGCAAAAGCTGATTTATTTTTAGCACAGTGTATCCGGAATTGGAAATTATGAAGATGCTGAATAAAACACAGGTGGCTAATAGTCAATTGGGGATGGGGAGTACAAGCTAGGCCTGGAATTCTGAGGATATTTTTGGTTTGGTTTTTTTTTTTGTTTGTTTGTTTTGGGTTTTTTGGGGGGGCGGTTTGGTTTTGTTTTGGTTTTTTTTTTTTCCAGAAAAATTACTTTGTTCAGGTGCGTGTTACTAAGAGAAAAGTAGATTCTCAAATGTCTTAGACAATGCAAGATATTACCAAGTGTAGCTAAAATTTTGTCTTCCTGTTGGCAATCTTAAAGCTAGTTTTACCTGCTTTCTAGGTTCCTAATATTTCCCTTCAAGCTGCTTGTGAAGTGACTATTAATAATTCCATCCATTGTGTAAAGTGGCATGTAAATCCTTCTAAGTGTTGTTAGGTTTTGAAGAAAGGGAGCACGTTGCTCAGCCAAACTTATCAGAAAAGAGGGAAAAGTAAATGTTAACCTGGGTAACAAAAGCTTGACAAAGACCTATGGAGGCAGCTTGTGGTAAATCTCAGCAGGTGGTGTCAACATTTCTGTTGAAAAGCCAGATGCAGCCAGATGGAAAATTGCATCTTTAACCCCTGAGGTCATAATGACATGTCATCACTTCATTTGATCCCCCTGCTAAGTGAGCTTATCATCCACCCTGCTGTCACTTCTGTTATTGCTTTCATTTCCATAATAAAATTAAATTTAATTTGCCTGGTTTGCATGCTTTTGTTCTTTAGGTCCGAGCTTTTACAAGGCACTCTGATGCATATGGCAGCCTCTCCGAGGTGAAATTAGAATTTAATTGGTGTTCTAAGTCTGGGGTTTTCTCCATCTTTCACACCTTCCTTTAAGCAGAAGGGGGATGAGGATGAGCAGAAGGATTTTTGGGGAGACCACTGATCGGTCAATGGCTGCAATATGGGCAGCTGAGACCAGGGGAATCCAGGTGTGCATTTCTTGCAGGAGAGCTTTTTCTCCTTCTGACAGGAGTCTGTCTGTGACCCCACAGGAACTGTGTCCTTTAGAGGAGTCAGAATAGTTTACCCACTGTCTCTTGCTGTGCTGAGGTTCCTTTGTGTGGCCTGATGTCTTTCTTCAGTGTTTTGTGTTCCCCTTTGTGCCAGGCTCTATTCACATGGTGGTTTTTGGCTGCTGTTGTACGGATGTGCCTGCTGGCCATGACATGGGTGGGAGGCTGAACAGCCTCCTATGAATCCTTGGCCAGGCAGGCAGCACAGGCAGTTCTGCATCCCTGCTGCAGGGAACAGCTCCAGCCCACGGCAATTGAAAATATTTTTACCTAATATTTACATGCATATTTAGCTTTAAACATGTACCACCAGCGTTGGTAAATGTGTATTTTCTATGTTCCTGAATTGGAGGTGAAGCTGTGAGTGTTCCTGGCAGTTTTCCAGGGTTTAGTGCCCTCAGTATAGAATCACAGAATGGTTTGGATTGGAGGGGACTGTAAAGATCATCCAGTTCCAATTCCCTGCCTTGGGCAGGAACACTTCCACAGGACCACGTTACTCATCCATCCAGCCTGGCTGTTGTGTAGTTGTTTACTTCTCATAGTTTTATCGTTTTATGGGTATGGGGTGTGCAGGAGAATGTTTGATCCCATGTATAGTTTTCATTATCACTATTGTTCTACTTTTTAACTTAACATAAAATTATAAAAATCATTGTTTGTGTTGTATTTTGTAGTAGCTTCAACACGTGCAGTGAAGGAGAGCTGTGAGCTAAGACAGATGAGCTGTTAAATTGCCTTGCTGTGTTCTGTGGAACTGTATCTGCAACTTGCTTTGTTATCCTTCACAATACGTGCTCTGCACCCTGAGACAAATGTAATGTTGCTAATTTTGGTGACTGTAGGTGTAACATGCCAGTTTGAGCATGGGCTCCTTGATTTACAGTAAAAACCAGGATTCCTGGTGGCATTTATAGTCTCCGGAGAAGCTGCTGTCTTTATTGAAACTAAGCAAATTAAAGTCAGATATTCCTGAGCGTGTCATATCTGCTTCTCCTGGTTTGCAGGTGAGACAGCCCCTGAAAGGTGGGTTGGCCTCTTAGGTCTGTTTTCCTTTTAATCTCTTCCTTACAATCGAAGCCTAGTCCTTGTTACACCGTAATTACCCAGTCTGAAGCCAGCAGGGAGTTGCTGCTTGATGTGTAGGATGTGAATTTCTCCTAAATAAATGTAGGATTAATTACATTCACAGCATGTCACGGAGGTGATGAGATCGACTGTGATTGTTGAGTCCCTCTTTTCTTTTCCCCAGGTTTTCTGAATCCCTAGTTTAATCAATACAGTGTAATGTTGCCCTGAAGTGTCAAGGCCTGGTGTTGCAAAGGCATGAAGGAGTCCAGGACTTTGACGGGAAAAAAGATTTGTGAGATACAGGATTTGTACTGCCTGTGTCACATCAGATCCTAAAGTGCACAAAGCAGTAAAGAACTCAACCCTAAGTATTGTCGTTTCAGTCCATTGCATTGGTTTTACCTCAGGCTTTTGCTAGACTTGGGAAAATATTTTGTAACATATAAACATTTTTAAGCTTCTGTAGTCAAATATGATCTTTCAATGAATGTAAATAGAATTTTCACATACATTCTGATGGCATGTTAAAATAATTTGTGAAATGGATCATTTATCTGCAAACTGAAGAAATTTGATTTGGTTATTATTTGCTAAAATCTGGAAAATTTTGAGAAATGATTCAAAGTATGTAGAAAAAGATCTTGATTGTGCCATTTTGGCAGCTGTTTCTTCTTGGCATTTTTGTTTTCTTTAGTGTTTTGGGATTTTGTAAAGCTCAAAATACTTGAAAAGACAGAAGCCAGGCTTTTAAAAGTCTTTTGGTATTTGCTTTTTTGCTGCTTGTAGGGTTGATTAATAGAATGGTTTGGGTTGGAAGGGACCTTAAAGCTCACCCAGTGCCACCCCTGCCCTGGGCAGGGACACCTTCCACTGTCCCAGGCTGCTCCAAGCCCCATCCAACCTGGCCTTGGGCACTGCCAGGGATCCAGGGGCAGCCCCAGCTTCTCTGGGCACCCTGTGCCAGGGCCTCCCCACCCTCACAGAAAAGGATTTATTCTCAATATCCCATCTAAGCCTTCTATTTAGGTGAAGTTCTATTTCACCTTTATGGCATTTTCATGTTCCCAGGAAGGGTTTAACTGTAACCTTTGAAACTCGGGACTGTCCTGCTAAATGAGGAGTAAATGGAGTCACTCTTGTAGCCTCAGCACCTCTACTGTGAAAATACTGAGTTCAGACAGGAGCATTCAGGAGCAAAACTGTCCTAAAAGGTTTGCAAATGGTGCACTGCTAGTGTTAGTTTATTAAATTTTTGATTTGTGATGGGGGGAAGAGGGAATGTGTTAACACATAATAAAAATGAATTGGTGCTTTAAAGCATTCTCAAATGTTAGAGGAATATGCTAATTTTCAGCTGTTAACCTCCTGGATCCAGCAGCCGTGATTCCAAAGAACAAAGGCATAAGCAGTAATATATTCTGGATGAAAATCCTGCCTCTTGGCTCTGTGGGATTAATCTGATTTGTACAGCATGTTTAAAGCACTTCATCCCGTTGAGGCGTGAGCGAAAATGCCCCTCATGGTGTTGTGTTTCACGTGTGTTACAGGGTCACGTGTGTTACAGCTGCTCCCTGCTCTGCCTGGCTTTGGGTTTGACTTCACCTTCAGCGCTGCCCATGTCAGCTTTAGTTTAGTGGAGGCTGCAGTAATTTCAGGTTTGATAAAAAGCTCAGTTTTCGAAGTGCGTGGTGCAGAGAAAAGCCAAATTGCTTTGATGGTGCTGCTTTGAAAGCAGCTTTGCCATTACCATGTGCTTTTAGCTTATGCTCTGCTGTGGCCAGTTGTGTTTACTCATCAGGTACTGTAACAACCCCATCACAAAATCCCTTAATTTGATCTGTTTTGTAGTGAGAGGATTATATTTTTGACGATAGCTTTTTAATGATATTGTCATTGTGGATGCAGTGAAGCCACGTAATTCTCTGCCCCCGCTCCCTGCAAAACAAGAAAACTCCTATTTTGAAGATTTTTAATTTGAAGGCTCTTCTTTCCTTTGCTGTTGTGGTTTGATAAGAGCCATGCAGGTACAAGGACAAACCCCAAACCCTTGGTGCTGCTGGTGGTCCCACCTGGAGCACGGTGAGGCAGCTGGGGTTCCTCAGGCTGCACCCTGGCTGTCCTGTGAGGACTTGCTGCAGGAGCTCAGGACTACAATCCCCAATTATTGTAGCTCATGACTACAATCCCCAATTATTGTAATTCCTTCTTAGCAGGTTTTACAAGCTGGCATTACTGCTGCTGGCAGCCAGTGCAGTGTGCAGCACTGTTTGCTGCCTGCTTGGAGTCCTCGTGCTGTGCTGGGTTTGCTTCCCATTCACTTCCTTGGTGGCCTGGAGTGCTGAATTAACTTTGAGCTGTCCCAGCTGCTCTTACCAATAATGGCAGTAGCTAATTCAAACAGTCTCTTGGAGATTCATTTGATGCATATTTAAAAATCTGTAAGAAAATATATAATGTGTCTCGTTAGAAATTTTTTTTGTAGCGTTAAATATTATTTATTTAAAGGTATAAAATGAATTGCGCAGGCTGCCCCAGACTGGCCATAAGTGCTTATTTGAACAATGTGCCTTTTAATACAAACAAGCCTAAAATGACACACTCAGTAAAAGCTTGCAGAGCACAGTTATGGATTGGAGAATAAAAGACAGTTGAGGGCAACAGCTTCAGAAAAATAGGTTGGGTCATGCTTGAGAACAGTTTGAACCTGAGCAGGTGAGAGGGTGAGTACACTTCAGCTGAAGAAGCAGAGCAGTATCATTTAGAAGAAGGAAGTGGCATGACCTTAAAATGTATCATTTGTAAGACTGTGTTAAAACACTGATTCTAGTGCTTGTTCAGGAAGATGTTGAAAAATGGAGAGGATTAGGGGGGAAAATGCTTCATGAATGTAAATGTCTGAGTGACCCGTGTTAAGCCAAGACATCAAACAAACCCAGGAGTTCATTGGTAAGAAAATTAAAGGTTGATTAGGACTTGTCTACAAGTATGATGGGACAGATTTCAGGTTTTAGCCATTGAGTTGTATAACAAAAAAAAAAAACAAAAAAAACCACATTACAGTCTATTTGAACAGGAAAAATTCAAACAGCAGTAAGTTTTCAGATTTTCCTAGTGAAAAGTGATCCTGAGTTGACTCATTCTCCCTGTGTTGTTGGGTAATTCTGTACAGTCTTACTCGTTTCTATCAAAATTGCACAGCTCAGGTGAACACCTTGCGGTTCAAACCCGAGCTCTGGGTCTGGTGCAGAAAGTATTGAAGATTCTGAGCAATTTATTATGCTACTAAAACAGGAAATCCTATCATTTTCCTTAAAGCTTAGGTAGGACTTCGCCAGTTTATCAAAGAGTACATTGACTGTTGCTAGAAACCCCAAATTGATTTATTTTCATCCCAAGTCATCTACTCTTACACCTTGGATCACAGTTCTTGGATTTAAAACCAGTAACTACTAATTTGCAGACACATTGTGTGTGTCTCCTCTTTCACTGTTTTGATGCATGTTTTTAATACGATTTCTGTTTGTTTGCTGCCATCACGAGCTGCCAGTGCCTCTCCTCAGGTGCTGCATCTTGTTTAAGGCCTGAGCTGTCACTTCAGGTGTCTGTAAACCAGGAGGTGCACGCAGAGCACTTGTAAATAACAATACCCAACTAACAGAATACACTGACTTAAGAGCCTTAAGGCAAAACACTGCCCTGAGGGCTCAAAAAGGTGATAGACAGGTGTATATAATACCAGAAATTCCCCCTCATGTATGTTTTAGCAAGCCCTGTAAAACATGGATTTTTAACAAGGGATTTAATCTCTCCTTCCAGCTGCTAGCTGCAGTTTCCTTTGATGTTTTTGCTCTCCTGCCCTCTGTTGTTTTTCCCTATTTATTCCATCACTTTTCCATAGCTCATATTCCTCCAGGCTGTGTCTGAATGCACCTTGCTGTGGGCAGAGAAGGCAAAGAAGAAAGCCATTTTTTTCCCCCTCAGGCTACTGCTTTGATTTTCCAAAGTTGTTGGGAGGCAGTTCCTATGTGCCTGCAGAAGGGTCAGTGATCTGTGTCGTGTCTTTTCAGTCAGCACAGCTCAGCTGAGTGCATTTCTGGTTTGAGGAGGGGAAGGATGAGCTGGTGCAGCCGGTGCCTTTTGGAGCAGGTGGAATGTGCAGCTCTGGTCCAAGGGGGAGGCTGAGCTCCAGGCTGGGAACATCTTCCTGGTTTGTTTCCAACCTGCTCAGCAGCTAGCTAAATAATAATAATTATAATTTCTCTGAGGCATGATCATGGAATCATGGAACAGTTTGGGTTGGGAGGGACCTTTACAGGCATCCAGTCCAACCCTCCTGCAATGAGCAGGGACATCTTCAATTTGGTCAGGTTGCTCCAAGCCCTGTCCAACGTGGCCTTGAATATTTTGAGAGATGGGGCAGCCACAGCTTCTCTGGGCAACCTATTCCAGTGTTTTATCACCTTTATTGTTAAAAACTTCTTGTGTCTAATCTAACTCGACCCTGCTGCAGTTTAAAACCATCCCCCCTCTGTTACCCAGAGCTGGTAACAGGTGCCCAAACACAACAGGGGGTGTGTGGGAGGAGCTGGGAGCAGGCTGCTCACTTTAGGCCCTTGCAAAAATCTGCATTCCTGCCAGGAATTTGCAAGATGCTCAGGTTTGATGTCTTCTCCTGTTCAGGCTGTGTGAGTTGGGAATGGACTGAGAGTGAGAAGGCTGCAGGTGGTGTTCTCCCTTCAGGTGTTCCGGGTGTCAGTCAGAGCGATGGAGCAGTGGAAGAATTAAACTCTGATCAACCCCACTGTGTTGTTTGGGGGATAAATTCCATTGCAAAGGGGTAGGATCATGCTGGAGTGATGTTTGTAATTGTGCCTTTAAGCCTGTTCCCTGCCATTGTTGTTATTTTTGTAATACAGGACTTTGCTAGCATTATCCTGACACTAAAATTCACATTTTCCGCCCTGCTGTGTGTGAGTACCTTTCATTCCCGTACTTTGCCACAAATTGTGTAATTTGCAGCATGAGAAGAGCTTTGTCCTAGATCACCAGCAGTGATGGTGAAGACCAAGTTCTAGGTAATGGCAGCAAAGAAACTTGAGGGAGATGGGGCTAATACAGAACAGTTGTCAGCATTCCATTTCTGTAACACAGCCAACATTGCTATCGTTTTATAAAATCTCTTTCTTTCTCTGCATCTGTTTTGTGGTGAGTTATCTATTCATCTTTCATTATTTGTGTTTATCATATATGACTTTGGAAGCTGTGCCATTATTAGATGTTTGGACTGGCTGCAGCTTACTTGAGCTATTTTGGCAACAAAGCTCCGTTAAACTATTCTTAAAACATATAAATACTCTTCAGTTTCTTTTTATAGTCCAATATTAATTCCAAGTCTGTTTTCTCTTATGAATATTTTCATAGTATCATCTACATAAGTAAGCTGTACTTGATTTCTTTTATAATCCGTGATCTGTTTGGTTTCAACTTATCAAAAAGACCAAGTAATGAAAGTAAGATGTTATATTGGAAAGCTTCATCTTTTTTTTAAATATTTATAAATGTGAAGTTCAGCTCATGCAGTATTTAGATTCATTATGAAAGAAGCACTGTGGAATTTCAGAATAAATATGGGGGGAAAGTCACTTGAAACATTCAGACTTATTAACATAAAAGAAGTCACTTAAATTGAAATGATGGTGCTATGTTTTATATTTGATTTGTGGTTAACAAACTGTAATACTTTGAGCTGTGTAGATAGCAGTTCATGTTTACAAGACTGCCAGTTGGATTGCAGTGTAAGTACATCACTCTCCTGGTTTCAGAATCCACATAATGCCTTTTGAAAGCCGGAATTCCAAGATTAAAGCATTTTATGTTCCCCTTAAGCCCTCTGGATTCTCCCCATCAGCCGTTGTTTATGGGGCAGGGCTGTGTTCTGTCACCTGCACAGAAGGGGGGTTCTCATGTCCTGAGTAGTTTCTTCATGCCTCATTTCTGCTCCTCTGATCCTGTCCATTTGAAGTGGGGGCATCTTGCTCAGAAGGAGATGCATTCCCAGACTTTTTTGAACCCGGTGCTCCCTTTTTTTGCAGCGTGGTTTTCCTGTTTGCATTGAACATTTGCTGTGCAGGGAGTGCTGTTCCAGTCTCTGCTTTGTCTGGGATCTGTGAGGGAAGGAGGAAAAAAGACTTTATAAACTTCCCAACCCAAGCCTTGTGCTCTTGTCCCTTCCTCACATCCTTTGACACCTCCACCAGGCACGAGGCATATCCACAGCTGGAATTAGCAGGGATCAGCCTCTTGACCTCCTACCAAGTCAAGACACAATAGCTGTGTGCTGCCAGCCTTGTCCCAGGAGGCTCATTATTTATCCCTCTGCTTATTTTCATGAAATTTGTAGGAATTTAAAGATCTTTAAATGCTAGTTGCTCTTAAATTTGATGAAGTTGCCTGATGTTTCCAGGAGTTGTTAGAAAGGAAATGACTGACGGTTGGTGTGGATGTGGACAGTATAACTGTGAAAAGCTAGGTTATTTAGGCAAAAAATCAGAATCCATCATCTTGAGAGATGAAAGCATGAACTCCTACCTGCTGTTGCATAAAAGATCTTGCACAGACTGAGCACCTTTTTCTTGAGCACTGACTCTAGAAGTTGGGGAAATGGTTTGTTTCTTTCCTATGAAAACAGTGGTTAATCCAGGACTAATTCCTGTGAACAAATGTTTTGTTTCTGCTGTTGTGTTTACACTCATCTGTCTTTCTTTTGCTGCAGATAAGGTAGAAGATTAGTTAAAGTTTAGGTCAATTTTTACCTGAGTCCTGAAGAAAATGGTTCTGTTTTTCCTTTACTAACATTCTTCCATTATCTTCTGTACTCATTGATCAGAGGTAATGAGATTTTAATGGAGTTATTTATGGCCTCTGCCTCTTACTATGAAAGTGTATAATAAACTGAGCACATGAAACTGTTGGATGGTGCTGTTTGTGTTTATCTCTGTTAATTGTATGACCTCTTCTGTGATTCTTTCAGATCTCGTAAGCCAGGCAGGGTATGATGAGCTAACCAGCTAATCAAAGCTGGGAAGGAATTTAGTAGATGTTACATATTCACCTTTCTGCTGATTATAAAAGAATATTTTCTGTGCTCTTCTGAATTAGGGCCTTTTGTTGCCATGAAAGGATTGCCCTGTGGTTCAGGTGCTGTGTGTATTTTCCAGTTCATGCCTTAACCTTCATGGTACTATTGCTGTGCTTTAAGTTTTAGCTTAAAAGCAATAGTTGTGTTCCCAGATCTGGATGAAATAAAATCTGTGCCCAGATTCCCCAAACCTGTGGAGAATTGGGGTAAAAGTGTGTAGGAAGGTACTTTAGCAATAAAACCAGTGTAAAGTTAGTTGTTGTCCTGGTCTGTAATACAGCAGTGTGCATGACAGGCAAAGTGGGTGGCACTCTCTGTTAACATTTACCAAGATTACTTTCTGCTCTGAATTTCCTTCAGAACTTCCTTTGGAATATTTTTGTTCCCTGCTCCTGAACTTGCTTTTTCCAAGCGATTTCACTATGATTGGAGGTCACTGACAAGTGTATAATTGAAGCACTCATTATAAATAACCTTGAAAGTGAAATAATAAATGGTGAAATATGTGAGATGCTATAAAACACACTCTAAAAGGTGTAATTGAGCCTTAGTCTCTTGTCTCCAGGCAGATTCTGAGGCTCAAGTTCTTTTGTAACCCATGACTTTTTAAAGAGTGGTTTGGGCAAATGGATGCTGCCTTTAGTGTGATGAGTTTCTTATTATTACACCTAAATGTCCATTTGTAAGGGTTCTTTTCCTGAACTGGAGGGGGTTTGTGATCTAACCTCATTGTTGGACCATTTATGCAATTTTGTGCCTGTTGACTCGAGCTGTTTCTGCATTAATGAATTCTGCTTTAGTATTCAGTGCCATCATCCTTATTGCTCCTGTGTCTTACCAGTCAGGGCTGATCAAACCTAGACTCTTTCATGTCTTGAATATTTTATTAAAATCAAATTGTCTGTCAATTCTGTATCATAAGAATTCAATCACATTTTTTTTCTTTCAAGCTGCTTGAAAGTGCGTATCAGGTGTGGAGGGATGTTTCTCATTTTTAGTTGCCTTTCTGAAGGAATTGTGCTACTTTTGGGCTAAACCCCTGAAGTTTAAGTTCTGTTACAGCCATTTGAGAATGTGCCTTTCCTCTGCTTTATCCACCACCTTTGGCTCTCAGAATGTGCTGATCAGTGACATGGGGCTCTCAGTTATCAGCTTCAAGCTTTCCCCAAAGATCACCAGTTTGGTTGCTGAAGTAGCTGTTTGGGGCTAGATAGAAGCTGCATCTGAATTTTAGAGCAAAGAACAATTTATTTTCTTCTTGATGTTGATATTTTCTTCTTATTTGGGTGCTTTGCCAGGTGTGTCATTCTTGTGTGAGCTCATTTTCTTACCTTTTGCTTTCACGTGTGGCTGTAACTTGTTGAGCCTTCTGCTTTGAGAGAACTCGAGCTGTAGACTTATTGCCACAGGGATATTAATTTCCATCAGGATCATGACAGAGTTCCTGTGGGGAGTTCATTTGGCATTATCAGGAGACTGGGCACTGAACAATGTCTCTTCACACCCCTGATGTGGCAGATAAGGCTTGGGCTGGAAGACAGTGATGGATGGAATCCAGCAAGATCCACTGTGGGCAGGGGGAAAAGGAGGCCATCTGAAGGGTGTGGAGAGTCTGTCCCTTTGCAGGTGCCCTTTTGTTCACTGGTGACAGACCCTGCAGAAACACCAGGGATGTTCTATTGCAGCCTGCCCTCAACCAGTCTGGTGGCAAGGCAGAAAATTTCATTATTCCTTATAGTTGAACTGACATTTCAATGTCTCGCAGATAGTAAATTTGCACACTCTCTGTATCTGAACTGCTGAGACTCTGGGATAATATCTGGTGATGTCTGAGATAATATTAACTCTAGAATTGTCTTAATACTTGCAGTGCCTCTGGCTAAATGAATAATTGTGGGAAATTGTAAGCAGTGCTGCCAGGTATGTAATTTGGAACACATTTAAAGTGGGGATGCTTGTCTGGTTGTATTGCTTGGTATCTTATCTGTTTTATCAAAGAAAGGCTGGCTGTGAAACTTTCTCTCCTAAGTCTGAGTTTTGCCAGGCCTTGTGGAGAAAGGCAGTGTAAATAGAGCCTTATGCTTTCTCTTTAAACTTGGTAACTTCTCCTATGTTAAAGATGTAAAATGAAGGCTCCTGTGATGCAGCAGACAGGAAGCCTTTTGCTTAATGCAGCAGCTTTACTATTAGGTGGATCCTGTGTGTCCAGAGCTCCTGCTGAGTGGAGATAAGTTAAAGAACTGCCCTTTCAGTGTGTGTCAGCCCTGCCGAGTGGCACAGCGTGCTGCTGCTCTGTGTTTGAATGCATCCCGAGGAGCTGCAGCCCCAGCAGGGCCCTGCTTGGCAGGGACACAGCGCCGTGCATCCCGGTGGAACCCGCGCCGCTCCGAAGGCACGTCTGCGCTTGAAGCCTCTGCTGCCTCTGAGACGTGTTTATCTTGCCTGCAAGGCGTAAAGGTAATTACTGTGAAGTGTTTCACACTCTAAAACAGGGCTTGTCAGCCCTGTGGAGCCGAGTCCTGCCAGGATGGAGGACTGATTCCCCCTGGAACTCTGAGTCGGCCCTAACCACGTGGGAGCAGTGTAATCTGTAGGTAGTTCTGAGATCAGTTAGGTCACATTCAAACACCAGGCCGGCCAGCAGAGCTGCTGTCAGTGTTTGTGATGTGAGGGTCTCATGTTTGGTTCCTTTCCTGCTGTGCTGGGGCAGGAGCAGCTTGATGTGTCCTGGCAGCTCTGTGCTGTCACTTGACTGAGCCAGGGGAGACACCACAGAGACTCTGCTGGGTTTTGCCATGTCTTACACCTTGTTTACACTGAGCACTTCAGAACAGGGGATGTTTGTACACATCTGTGAGTGCAAAGCCAAATTGATGAGGCAGTAGAAATAATCCTCCTATTGTTTACAAAAACAAAAGCAAGCTGAAGCTTGTGCCTGTGCAGGAAAAGTCACTTTTCATTCCACAGCTGGATGTTACTGACTCCAGCTTTGGGAGGCTGTGCTGCCAGGGTGGCTCTCATAGAATCCTGAAATGGTTTGGATTGGAAGGGACCTTAAAGATCAGCCAGTTTCAACCAGGGACACCTTCCACTATCCCAGGTTGCTCCAAGCCCTGTCCAACCTGGCCCTGGACACTGCCAGGGATGGGGCAGCCACAGCTGCTCTGGGCAGATACATTCACTCCCATGTTTGCAAATAATCTGCAGAGTGTTTTATATCTGTAACTCCCCTGCCATGATTGAGTATGCAGTGCCACTATCATTCAGAATGAGGAGCAGAATGCCAATTTTCATATTGTCAAGTTCTCTTTGAGTTGTTTGTTTTTTTTAACATGACTGCTAAAGCAAGAGTACTGGATGTAAGGGAAGTACCAGGCAGATGGGAAGGTCTGAGTTATTAACACTCTTTCTTTAAACCTTTTTCCTTTCATAGTGCTGGCTGATGGACATAGTGTAGAGAAGCATAATTATTTTATTCCATCATTTGAGAAAAATGAGAGGATTTTGTGGCTGGATGTACCCCCCACCCAAGTCCTGCATTTGTTTTTTACTGTCAGTGGCTGGGCCGACTTTTGTCTTCCCTTCCAGCTTATGTGAAATCTTCCTGGGAAACAATCAAATCCCTGATGTATGTGTGCAGTGAGACTTCTTCCTCATAGCTCTGTGTTCTGGAGATAACAGATCTCTTGATTCTTCAGATCCTGGTGCTCTCTGCACTCCCTGGAACAGAAGGCAGAACTGGAGCTTGTAGGAGTTTGGCTTTAGCTGGAGCCGTGTCCTGCTCTGCTCCCGCCCTGGCTGTCACTCGTGTCTCAGCCCTGCAGTCAGTCCCATCACCATCACTTCTCTTCATGCTGCCACAGGTGGCCTTTGCTGGAAACCTCTAATGATTTCCCTTTCCTGTTGCCATAATCCTCTTTTTATTTTTCTCAGAGTTTTATCCATCTCCCTTTATTTGCTAAATCTTCTTTGATTCTTTGTTCTTTTCAGCCCAGTTTCACTCCTTTATAATCTAAGATCTGTAGAACAAGACTTTTTTTCTTCTTCTAGCACCTGAAGAAACTCTCCTGTGCCTAGACAAGGATTACTGTAGTTCTGTCTTGGAATTTTAATTCCAGACTACATGGACAAGCCCCGAGATGCTTCTCTTATCTGTTCCTCAAAGCTATGCATTAAACAAAACATGCATCTGATCAGTTTAACCTGTAATTAAACATTTTCCTTAAGCAACTGACATCGTGATAACTAATAATTATCATGTGTAGCACCTTTAAAACCTATTATGCATGTTTATGTAAGAACACTATTACCATAATAATAAGATATCATTACCACAAATGTGCATACTGAATGAGCATGTCTTAAAGTAATCATGGATTCCATTAATCATACTTGAAAAATTAAAGTATTTGCTGTCTAATCTCTCAAACGCTACTCGAAAGATTTTGGAAACAGCAGGGCCTGTTTACTGCAGGTCTCTCATCCATGAGATCTCATTTCTGGTGTCTCATTTTTGTTTCCTGAATTGTTGCTTATCTTTCAGCTTGGGAATCCATCAGCTCGGAGACCCACGGTCTCCCGTTGAAAGCATTTCCATGCTCTGATTTTAAGGCTGTTTGCCTGGTTTTATGTCCAGGGAGTGCTGCCACCTTTCCTTAAGGCTGATGTGAAATGCACTCCTGAAACTTGGTTCTCTTCAAATTAGATAATTGCCTTAAAGGAGATGAACTGATGGCTAATTGTAATTCTCTTAGTCCCTTGCCCAGGGGCAGGAAAGAAACAACCCTATTCTTCAAGTGTTCTTTCTTTGTTTGTTTTTTTTAATACAAGATTGCAAAGTTGGTGAGTTGAGTTTTTTGGGTTTATGTATAAAATTGTCAAGAGGTGACAGTTTTGAGTTTGTTTCATATTGAAAAGTTGAGCTCTGTAGGTTCTGATGGAGACTGGATGAGCAGAGTGAAAGTTGGGAGGGAGCATTTGACCTACTGAGAAAACTGAAATGAGACTTTTTTGTAGAGTCAGAATATTTAGGGTTGGAAGGGACCTTTAAAGGCCATCTAGTCCAACCCCCCTGCAATGAGCAGGGACATCAAATACCTGCCATGGCCAAGGGCTAAAA
Source organism: Pachycephala philippinensis (assembly GCA_013397055.1). NCBI lineage: Eukaryota > Metazoa > Chordata > Aves > Passeriformes > Pachycephala > Pachycephala philippinensis. Next base: position 306,628 of record VWZT01011455.1, on the reverse strand, counting down.
AACCAACTTACGGCTTTAGGGAGATCATTCTTTTATCTGTCAGCAGGACCACGTGTAATTTAGTAGCATAATGTGTTGAGTCAAACGAGTTCATCACTGTGTATTTTCTTCCTTAACATTTGGCATTCGGTAACCTGGGCACAGCAAAGTATTTATTAATGCCAAAAAAGCACATTATGTCTTACAGCTCCTCAGTACTTGGTGCAGTTCTGTGATATGTTTCTGTATCTTAATATATAAACTGCATTAAAAGAATAGCGAAGGAGGTGGAGAGGATTTTAAGGACTGAGAGTCTAGAGCAGGGGAAATAGGCATGAAAGGGTAGAAAAAATAGGCAAAAATAGGAAAAACCGAAAAAACCCAAAAAACATATGGAATTGGGAAGCCAAATTGACAGACACGAGGGAAGTTTTGGGGAGAAATGGGACTTTGAAAATTGTTTTTCTGTCTGTAACGGCAGCAGTAAAACAGGTGGGTGAGACAGGCAGTGGGAGCTGGGCGTATCACCAGAGGAAATTGTTGTGCCAGAGGCTGTGTGGGGAGTTGCTCGTGGTGTCAATGAAATTAAAGGGAACCACATAAAATGGGGAGAAAACAGGGTTCTGTCACAGGTACATCCAGCCTTGGAGCTCCCGTGGCTGTGGACAGCCAGGAACAGGAGAGGGGAAGGAATTGAACCTTCACGTTACAAGCAGCTCTGACAGGGAAAGGGACGCGTGCACAGGCAGAGTTGGAAGGAAGGAAAGAGGCTGTTCCAAAAGCAAAGCAGAATGCTGTCTGAAAGGGATATAAACTCTTGTGACTCGGGGTATAAATCAGCTTCTCCCCAGTGTGCTCAGGAAGCAGATTTCCCTGCAGCCCCTGGTTCTGTTCCCACTTACCTGCAAGGCTCCACGAACCTCTCAATGTATCACTTGGCTTCTTTTCCTTTCTCTTTACTGATGGAGCAGGGAGAATGCTTGCTTTGTTCCCAATTAGGTTGGCAATTGCTCAAATCCTCCATAACTTTTCGAGAAAAATGCAAGTCCTTTACAAAAAAATGGAAGTAAGTTGACAGAAAGAAAACTTTAAAAATATATTAGAATAAAATTTGGTACCCCTTTTTTTTTTTAGAGGCTGCTAGGATCATGTTGTAGTTAATTCTTAGCTTTAGATTTGAAAATTTTAGGAATAGAAATTGTTTTCTGTTGCTTTACTTCTGGGAAAGTTATTTCTCAGTTTCCTAGTCTAAGTTCAATCTTAGGGTTGAACTAAGGGAGTTTGGTGTGTTTTATTCCAAGTTTTTAAAGCGTTTAAATGTTGCACTGTCTGTAAAACGTGTAAGAAGCTGCACTGAATTTCCCTTCCCCCACTTAAAAATACAATTCCTTTAGGAGCAAAAAAAAAAAAAAA
>VWZT01011455.1:249802-297082 GCA_013397055.1 Pachycephala philippinensis | reverse complement strand
ATTTATGTGTGTGTGTGTGTGTGTGTGTGTGTGTTAATCAATTTGCTTTTCAAAGTGGCTAAAAACAGAAGCCTGAGGAGTTCCCCCTGCGAGGTGATTTCCCTGGATGCTGCTCCTTGCGCTAATGGTATCCTCTCACCAGAGAAAACATCCCACTCCAGAGCTGAAGTGGTTGGCAGGAGCTGTAATTAAGGTGTGAAGAGACTTTCCACACAAGAACCTGCCTTCCCATGTTGGGCTCCTCGCTTGAGAACAGAGGCTCTTTGGCAATTGGCTTTTACAAATGGGCTTGGAAGCCTGTTTGTATTCCTGCTATTCTGTTTGGATTGCTAATCCTCCAATTTGCACCTTAAATCCCTTAAAATAAAACAAGGGCAGAAATGTTATCGCACCGATTTGCAGTAATAAGTGTAAGAGAACAAAATATTTATAATATAAATATTTATAATACAAGTGTTTCTGGATCCAACTTTATCAAAACCTCTTTCTCAAACTGCAATTAAATATATATTTTTTTAATACTGCTAGTTGCTAGAACAGTAATTCTGAGGCTTAGAAATATGGTTTTGATATTTTTTCTTAAAGAATTGTTGGCTGTATTAATTTAGTAGAGATTTATATGGGGAAAAGAGAAATTAAATAAAATAGTGATGTATTAGCTCGGTAGGAGAAGTGATACAAAGTAATGTGAGGAAAGTCACAGACCAGTCCATTAACAGAATCTGTTGGATTTTGGCAAGTCATGGGAAGATATTTTTACTGATAATGTGAAGCAGACCCTGGTCCATGTGTCCATGTCCGTGGGAATGCGGGAGGCTTTGTGCTGGGAATGCCCAGCCCTGAGCGTGTGGCTGCTCAGGGATCCACATCCTCCTTCCCCACGGGCTCTGCCCCGACCAGGCCCTGCAGAAAGAGCTGGAGCTGCACTATCAGCTTTTCCTGGCTGCTAATGTTGCTTTAAAACAGCCCCGAGTTCCTTGAAATTGGCTGGGTATTTCCACAGGATCCACCCCAGGCACAATGAGGGAAGAGGACGGGTAATTTTGACTCATTACTGTGTTTTCTTGAGTGACCACGGGCTCCTCCCTTACACTCCTGGCACCCCACATCCCTTAAGATTCCAGCAGTAAAGCTCCCTTGCCAGGCAGTGGTGCTCCCCAGGTAGAAGCAGGAAAGAGGTGAAATCTGTGTTCATATCCTATTTTTCTCTTCGATTTGCATTTTGCTGGCAGGTTCCCGAGCTTACAGGTTAATCAATGGTGCAGAGAAGCTGGGTGATGTGGTGTAACTGGGCCTGAACGCTGGAGCAAAGCAGTGGCAGCTGCGAGCTGTCAGGGCCCTGCTGGGATATCAATATTAGCTGGATGTTTTATAGATCAGGGAAAAGGGGCCGGATGAGTGGCAGCGGTGGGGAAAGTGCAAATACCCGGAGACATCCAACGCTGGGAATGTGGTTTGAGCGCTGAACTGCCCCTCGCATTACACACGCAATTACAAGCTGTGTGGTGAGCAGATGGGAGCTCCAGGGAGGCTTTAAGCTGGCGGAACGCGCGTGAGGGAAGGCAGGAGGAGATATCCAAACCTCCCCTGGAGAGCGCGAGCCGCGCACGCCGCGGTCCCGGCTGGATCCGCTCCACGGGCGTGCTGCTGGAACTCCGCTCTGGGGAGCTCGATGCTGCTGCTGCTGTGCTGAATCCATCCTAAAGATGCCACAAGAAGTGCCTGTGGAGGCTGGCTCTGTGCTCAGGAGATGCCATCTGCCCACAGGCTGTGCTGGCCTTTCCTCAGCATTCCCCGAGCTCCAGGACTTCCAGGCTTTGATGAGAGTTTTGGGTGCTGCCGTATGCTGGAGGAAAGCCCCCTGAGAGGACAAGGATATCGTGACTGGAGAGTCCTTTGCTTTTCAAACGCAGTTGTGGCTGCTGCTGTTCGGTCCCGGGCTTGACTTTGTGTTCTTCCAGCAGCCTGGCACGGCGGAGTCCATGGAGAAAGAGGCTGGGAGCTCGGCCAGAGGTGAGACCACAGCTTTCCTGGCCTCGTCCCTCACTGGTAAGTTTGCATCTTGCTTTGGGGAATATAGACAGGGAAAAACGGACACATTTGGCTTAAAAATAAGCTGCTGAATTGCAGTTTCCATCAGCTCCAAGAGGCTCCAAGGTGCCCAGCGGTGGCCTCTGCCCGCTGCGGGTGGGGTGGGAAATCAAACCCTGGAGATTTCACAGGCGACAGAGGAGCTCCGTGCAAAACACACGGCACAACTCGAGGAAAAACGCCTGCAAGTCGCCAGCCGGAGCTTTCACTCCACCCTAGTCCAAAACCAGCCCCTGGCAATTCTTTGCTGGCTGAGATTAGTCCGTGGGCGTCTTTAATCTCAAACGCTAAATCGGAGCAGAGTTTCAGTCTGTGCAAGCCCGCCCGCCTGCGCTGGGAGTTCAGATTCTCTTTTTCCGTTACTTTTTCCCTATTGCTACAACAATTAATTAAGAGTGGTTCTGCTGAACCCTGTTGATTCATTTGGCACTTGGAAGCTTAATGAGGTGTGAACCTGCAGACTGCGGCATCGGCGTGGCTGACACGGTAATTTATATCAATTGCCGTGATTAGTCCAGGTCCTCAATCACCGCGTTGTTTCTCCGAGCAATCTGTCACAGCCCGGACGGGGGGACCTCAGTGCTGGGTTTCTCTTACACTGGCAGCAATGTTCTCGAGGTGCTGCTAACACGGAAAATACAACTCACGGGATGCTTTGAGAATAGCAGCACACAAATTGCTTTGGTAATGACACGTGCTTTTCTCTCCCGAGGTGACTGAGATGCAGCCCTGGCTTGCAGTTAGAGCAGCTGCGGGGTTGGGGTGCAGGTATCTGCCCAAGCAGCGTTTTGGGAGGGTGTTCTTTCGAGGTCGAAAGGTCTTGTTGCTTCAGCCTGTCAGGAGCCGGCTGTGAAATCACTCTGTGGGCTGCCGTGTTCGCTGTGCCGTGACGAGATTATTCATCAGTGACTTTGACTTCTGCAAATTCAGCCCAGGGCCGTTGGAGCCACCCCGGATCTCTTTGCCCATAACCTGGGGTGGAGTAGAGCACAGCAAGGGCTGTGTGACCTCTCTGCAACCACTGCTTCACCCCAGTTATGTCCTTGGTGATGCCACTGCATCTGATTAACTTCCATATTCTAATAAAATCATGGAATCATGGAATGGGTTGGAAGGGATCCTAAAGACCATCCCTTTCTATCTCTGCTGCCATGGGCAGGGACACCTTTCACTGTCCCAGGGTGCTTCAAGCCCCATCCAGCCTGGCCTTGGACACTTCCAGGGATGGGGCAGCCACAGCTTTTCTGGGAAACCTGTGCCAGGGCCTCACCACCCTCACAGGGAAGAATTTCTTCTTGGTGTCTGATCTAAACCTGCCCTCTTCAGCTTAAGGCCATTCCCTCTTGTCACTACAATCCTTGTGAAAAGTCTCTCCCCAGCCTTTTAAGCCCCTTCAATCACAGAAATGCAACTGTTTGGAGTTTTGGAAACAACTCGGTGTTGAGGCATAACAAAAAAGAGACTAAACCTGCCCTCTTCAGCGGCCTGGGCTCAGCAAAGCCACCACAACGCAAATCATCATCTCTGCTCTTCAAAAATACCTGTTGTGTGGGTTGAAGGTCCACTGCCTGCTGCTGCATCATCTCCAGGAATCCCTGTACACACCTGCCTTGTTTGTTGTGTGAGGATGGCGCTTTGTGTGCCACCAGCGAGCCCATTGCCACGTCCTGGCAGGGGACAAGGGCTGGGATGGGCAGGGAGTCCCTCGGTGGCAGCTGCTGGAGGCAGAGCAGCGCCGAGCCCAGCGGGATGCGGGAGCGGGGCCGTGCGGCGCCGGGCAGGGGCTGTAAATCAGCCCTGCTGATGGGGAGTGCTTTAAATCAGCCTCATTGAGCTGGGGTGCTTTCAATGGAGCCGGTGCTGCTTTTGTTTATTTTTTGCCTGATTAATGGGAAAATAAACAAACCACCCCCCTGAACTGAAACCAGAAATGTGAGAAACTGAGCTACACCAAAATAAACCCACCTTGAATTATTCCCTTAAGCTGGGTCTCTGAACAGGAGGCATGGTTACATGAATAAATCTAAAAAGCTGAACAATTAAGGTAAAGATCTTTTTAATGTTCACAGAACCAGCAGGAAATCTTAAAGTTGATTTTTCTGGAAAAGGAAATTCTGCATATTCAATGTTAATGCTTTTAAACTGATCAGTGAGGCACGGGCACATCATTTCTGTACCAGTGCAGATGTGTAAACTAATTTTAACACCCTTTCTATTTTCAGCACAGAGTCCTTAGAGTAAGTGAGCGTTTGACCTGTAACCGCTGAGAGTAGTGTTCACTTTGGGGCCTGTGTGTAGAGAAATATGATTTATTTTAATGATATTTAAGCTAATGAGCTTGGCTAATAGATATTTTTGAAGCCCTTTATAGGGGTTCAGTCATGGGACAACACGCCACTGGGCACAAATGCTCATTTACTCTGCGAAATGTCAGAGAATGGCCCAGCTATTAGTAAAGTGCATTCTGTTTGATTTTTAAGAATATATTTCCATAAATTACTGGCTCTAGAAATGGAATAAATCAGCCAGCTATTCAGTGAAATCTTAAATGTTAATTGAGAGTCACGGGAGCGACTGGAGCCAAAGGAGAGGAGGACGAGGGGGATCTCCCTGGGCGCTGGCTCAGAGGCTGCCTCACCCCATGGCCTGACCAGCAGGCCTCCCATGGGTGTGCTCATCTCAGGTCTGGATTCAATTCTGCTGCTGGGGATCCTGGCAAGGGACTTCCCCATGGCCGGGCCATTGTCCTGCCATCCTGGGTGCCACCACCGGGCAGGCTGGGGTCAGCTGGGTGGGCTGGGGCTGCTCTCCTGAGCAACTTGGACAGCCTGGAAGTGAAAAGTGAGCCCTGGGGGAGGACGGGGATTGAGAAACTGTCTGGGGACCAGAAGGGTGATGGTCAAATGAGTCACCCGGGCTCCACCCTGAGTGTCTGGGTGCAGGCACTTGAATTACACCATGTAATGGTGTAGGCTCAGCTTCTTCTTCCCTATAGACCTGGTTGAATTTGGGATATCAGGATGGTTCTTGCATGTTCCTTATTTATTTTGCTCAATGCCAGCTAACCAGTGTTTCCCACTGAGGGAAGATGTTTCTTCCACTGGCACCAGCTTGAGTCACGTTTTCAGCAACTCCAGAACTTTGCAGGACTGGGCAGGGAAAAATGTATCAGTGATGTCATTGCATCAGGGAATACCAGAAGGAAACAGACCTTGCAAGGCCTATTTTCCTGCCCTCAGGCAGGTTGATCCATGTCAAAATAATTCCCAGAAGCTGTTTATTTAACCCCTTCCTGAGCTTTGCCAACACTGGACATCCCACAGTGTGTCCCTGCCAGCACTGTTAGAGTTTTGGCTACAGCCTGTGGCGTGGATGTGCTGTTACACAAGTGCTCCACAACAAGGACAGCAGGTTCCTCTCCTCTCCTTGTTAGCAGCAGAGATGTGAAGCCCCTTCATGCCCCAGAACAGCAGTAGCAGAGGGAGGGGGCAAGGGCAGCAATTAAATCTGTGCCAGTGCTGTCTGTGGGCAAACCCTGAGGCTGCTCAGGACCCCAGATCTGAACTCCCCCATCTCATTTCCTCTTCCTTCTGTCAGGTGCAAGGGTCTGGGTTTGTGCTGTGCATCCTCCTGCCAGCCTTGCTCTGAGGGCTCCAAGCCTCCGGACACGCTGATCCACAGGTAAAGCTGTGGCACCTCCGCATGCCAGCAGCCCAGGCCGGCACTGAGCAGATGAAAGATTATAGTGATCAACTTGGTGAGAAGGGAGATTTTTCTCCATCTGTCCACCCTCAAGGCTCTATTTCAGCATAAACCATTCCCTGAGACATCAGGAAAATTGAAGCTGTTCAGAAATGGAAGAGATAGTTAACCCAAAATGAATGAATATCAGACACGCTGGCTGGCTCTCTGGAGCAGGAGGGGAGCAGCCAGCCAAGCCCACGGCTCTCCTGCACCACGCTGGCTTTTGCAAAGAGGAAAGGGCCTCAGATCCTGATGGTTTCACCCAGCATCACTCCTCTCCAAGCTGCTCCGCTCAGCCCAGCACATCCAAATCCTCCTCCACTCTGCTCAAGGATGCCTCTGCCCCAAACTAGGCAGGAGGAGGGCTGGGGTGAGCCCCCCAAAGTGAGCTGCTGCTGTACTCCGGCCGTGTGGGAAGTGCTCATTAGCAGAGCCTGGGGCTGATTGGCTGGTCCTGGCCGGCCACAGCGATTTCCTCATTTGGAACACGGGCTCCAGGCCCCGGGGCTCTCTGCTCATTCAGCAATTCCCTGTGTAATGTGGTTGGATTGGTTTGTATTTTAAGCGAGCAGCAAAAGATGAAGACGACACTTTACAGGATCTATGTTTGTGCAGCTTTTATGTCCCGTGGTTCCAATCCTCCCAGCTTCATTAGCACTCAGTGCAAAAATTTATGGAAGCAGGAAGGTCAGCTCTGGAGGATTGGGGCAGGTTTCCAGGTGGGACTTCAGGACACAGCAGGGCACCTGCCTGCGTTTCCCTCTTGGGGCTGGATGAACCGAAGGGGTGTAATCCTTGTCCTTATCCAGGTGTGCCTCCCTCCCCACCCTGGGTCTTGCAAGGAATTTAACTCTCTTCCTCCTCCATCTCTTCTCCTTTTTTTTCTTTTCCTTGCTGCTGCAATGGAGAACATTTGTTACAACTGCTCACAGACTTCTTGGCAGCCAAAGATCTTCTGGCCATTCCCCAGACAGACCAGAAGAAAAGGGGTGAGCCACTGGATTTGGAAAGATCCGGCAAGGAAAATGCTGTGGATGAATTCACAGGTGAGCCTGCTGAAGGGGAAATCTGAGGGTTTTCTGTAGGTGCACAGGGGTGGCTTTCCTGAGGGGCAGGCACGGCCAGGGATCAGGAGTGGGAAGGTGCTCCTTGGAGAAGTTGGGAGCTGCAGGGCAGACCTCAGCCTGCCTCTTAACCCGACTCAGCCTACAGATGCTCCAATGCCGCGAGGAAACGCTGGCACTACATGATTTTATTTTTGCCTAAAGCCAAGTTTCTGCCAGGAAAAATTCTCCCACGTATCCTGAACTGAGCCTGTGTGGGCAGCCCTGGCAGCTGCTGCTGTCTCCCACCAAAGCCCAGTGGCAGCGAGTGTGGCAGGGAGGCCAGAGCTGCATCCCAAAATAATTGAGGTCCTCACGAGATGGAGAGCAGTGAGCTCAGCCTGGGGGAATGAAAACCACTTATCCTACAGAGATAGCCCTGGAGCTGTGGGTGATGCCGGGGGATGATGGCCCAGGGGAGAACCTTGTGGGAGCACCTCAGCCCACTGATGCTGCAGGAAAGAGCTCAGCTCTTCCCACAGCTGCCATCCTCCTGCCATCCCTGTCCCCATCTCCCTGCCATCCCTGTCCCCATCTCCCTGCCATCCCTGTGTCCCTGCCATCCCTGTCCCCATCTCCCTGCCATCCCTGTCCCCATCTCCCTGCCATCCCTGTGTCCCTGCCATCCCTGTGTCCCTGCCAGCCCCGACCCGCAGCTCCCTCTGGGCTTTTAGATGCTTCCACAATGCCAGCAAGAGTTGGGAGCAGCATGCTTTTGTAAGCATGAATGCAGAACCAGTCCCTTTCCTACCAGCTGTCAAAAAGTATTATTTAATCTCAAATAGCTCTCAGTAGCTTTTTTTTGTTGTTGTTTCCTCTAGTTTGTTTTAAGAAGGTTGTTGAGTGTGAGAAAGCAGGAAGCAGTGTCAATAACACAGTGGGTTTTTTTCTTTTCACAGACACCCTTTGAACTCCCTTTACTCTGCCTCCCCTCCAGTTACATTTACACACCCTATAAATAACCTTTCAGGGCTTTGAAATGCTTTTATTAAAGCTAAGAGTGGAGTTTTTTCCCAAATCCAGTGTTATTTGCTGCATTATCTGTAGACAACCTTCAGCATAATTACTATAAATGGCTTTAGGTTTTAACCCGTGCCTGTGTGTGCTGAATGAGAAGGAAACCGGGCAGGAAAGTGGGAGAAGCTTGGGAAGGACGTGATGGATGTGCTGGGACCCGACGGCCCCAGGTCTCTGGGGTCTGTGGTGTGAGGGGAGCTGAGGCCAAGCCTGACCCAATTCACTGCCCACGGTCATCCTTGGGGACAGCTGTCCTGGACACTTGCAAGGTCCTGTGTGGGCACTGGGTGTCTGAATCCTCCAGTCCCTGCAGTGAGAGCCCTGCTGGGAGGCACTGGGAGCAGTGTCTGGGGAGTGAAGACAGTGGGTCCATGAGCAGGGTGTCCCCAAGTCCAGCCTGCCCTGCCCAAAAGCCCTGCAGGTGCCAGTGTGTCACCTCTGCACCCAAAGAGGGAACCTGGACCAACAACCTCGTGTTTGGGGTCAGTTCAGCACAATCTGGGTTTCTGCGATCTGTATTTCTGTTACTTAGTTGTTACTTCAGGCTTTACCTTGGTAAATCCCAATTTTCACTGATTTAAGCCAGAAAATGATGGTGTTTCATAATAATTCTCTGCTGCCTGCAGCTCTCTGTTCCTTGGCTTCCCATGCCAGAAGCTTTGCAGGTCTTGCAATAAGGTTTTGGGATCTCTCTTCTCCAGGTTCCCTTCCTTCCCACTGCCTGTCCTTTGTGGTGCAGCAAATTCATGGGAACCACCCGCACAGCTTTTCCTGATCCTCATCTTGCTCTTCTCCCTGGTTTTTTTTGGTTTTTTTTTCTGTTAGTCATCACTAAGGCTGTGGCTTTAAAGAAGTTCTCGGGGTAAGTTTTGCTGTCTCCTGGAGCCAAGTCCCCAGAAAACCACCAGGTGCCCTTGTGGAGCCCTCGGTGACAGCAGATGAAGCTTTCTGGAAACTTAACGAGGTGTGAGGTAAGACCCCTCCCACCAGCCTTGCAGCCCCCAGGAGTGTTTATCTCTGCCTCTTACCTCGCTAAATGATGAAAATCTCCTTCACCATCATCAATCTTCAATTTTCTGTGCCACCAGGCTGGTGCAGAGAACTCCTGCAGCTCACCTGGGCTGGGGGTGGCTGTGCTCCATCCATGTCCCTTGCAGCCACCTGCCACAAGAGTTGGATCCAGATGGCCTTTAAGGTACCCACTAGCCCAAACCATTCTCTAATTCTATGATTCTATGAATTTGAAAGTCAGGAAATGACTGAAAACCAACCCACGATATTTTGAATTAATTGAAAAATTTCTGTTTGCAAATGAACACTTTCTTCTTGCTTTGTTAATAACTACAGATGTACAGTTAAAAAAGCAGCTCCTTAATATGATATTAACTAGAAAGTTAAGACGTTATCATAATTTTAAATAGAATAAAATATTGCAATTGTGACAGTGGTGGATTAAACAGTCTTTAGGCATTTATTCCTTCACAATGGATTTCACTGTTATGAGGTGGACACTTTTGGTAAGGGGAATGAAAACCACCAAAAAAAAAAAAGGGAGAATATTATTACTGCCTAAGAATAAACCCAGTAGTCCTGAAATATTTATAAACACATTGTTGGTATTATTGGGATGATGCATTTTGGAGGAACTGAAGGAAGGAGGAATTTTCCTGACCAGTGTGCTGGGAGCCTGGCAGGTAATTTTCTATTCTAGATGTAGCTTTTGCAGGCGAGTGCGAGCAATGAAGGGCATTAGCTAAATAAGAGATGATTTAGTGGTGATGGCACTGTTGGTCCACAGATCCCACAGCTGCTAAATTTCAATATAAACTCCATAACTCTGGAGGCAGAAAGAACTGAACACGCACAAGAGACTGTTTCTGAATATATTTTTCCCCCTCTCTCCAATAAAAGGCACAAATAATAGCGCATTTTTCAAAGTGCAAAGCACTTTACATTGCAAATAGTTACATTAAATTTACATTTCACGGGTGAGTGGCCATAGCTGCTGCTTGCCACATCCTTGCTGGTGACACTCCAGCAGTTGTACATGATCTAGTGCCCACTGGGCTGTGTGTGCCTGGGCTGTCCAGCAGCAGAGCGGGCTGAGGGCAGAGCCCTCTCGAGCTCCATGAGCACCTCCCACAACCTTGCCTTCAAAGTCAGAAGGCAAAGGCGTGGGGGCACAGGGGAGCAGGTGCTGGGAGAAAGCCTTGTGCAGCGAGGGAGTGAATTCTGAGCAAAGCCAAGGGGAAATCCATCCTTCCAGTACTGGAGGGACATGATTCCTGTGCCCTCGAGGCCAGGGGGAGGGAGACACATCCTTTTTGTCAGGGTCACAGCCAAGCCGTGCGCTGCAGCTCGGCAGAGCCGGCCTGCGGATACGCTGTGCTTCCCTGGAAAGGTCAGCACGCTCCCCGTCCCCGTTTCTCCAGAGGTGATCGATGAGATGCAAACACTGTGCTGACAGTTGTTGTGGCCATGGAAAACTCATTTTCTGCTGCTCCTCACTGGGAGGTGCAGAACGGCCACCGTTACCCCGATAATGGGTGTGCTGCTCCTGCCATGCGCCACCTCTCTGGTTTGTGCTGGCAGAGACAATTTTCGTGGAATCACAGAATAATTTAGGTTGGAAAAGACCTCTAAGACCATTAAGTCCAACGGTTAACACAGCACTGCCAGTGCAAGTCTCCAAGTGCCACATCCACGTGTCTTTTACATCCTATGTCTCCAAGTGCCACATCCACGTCCTTTAAATCCCTCCAGGGATGACGACTCCACCACTGCCCTGGGCAGCCAGTTCTGGGGCTTGACAACCCTTCGAGTGAAGAACATTTTCCTAATAGCCAGTCTCAGATAATTTCCTATATGATATCCAATCTAAGATTAGTTTTCACGCCCTCTTTGAGGAGCTCCCTGCCGGAGCCACCCTGGCAGTTACAGGCTCCCTGATTTTCCCGAATCAGAAAAGGTTGCCCTCTCCTCCCTGTCCCTGCAGACAATTGCTGCTGTGCCTGAGGCCACTGACCAAGACCTGGGTGCTCCTTGGGGCTGGGTGGGTTGTAGGAATGAGTGTGCAACCCCCTGGCCATGGTCATGTCCCTCTGCAAATGCCCTCTGCCACCAGCACATCGTGGCAGGCAGGAGCCCAATGCTCCTTCACTGCCGTAAGAAAATGTGGGGATTTTTTTTCATCTTTCTTTGCTTATCTGCAACACCCTTGATGACTTTTCTGATCAGTCCATACCGTGACCTTCTCACTGAGTGCATTGTTTCATTTCTGGTCTCAAGGTTTACTGTTTGTCATTTATCTGTGTTGGCTTTGGCACCTGTGAGCCCAGGGTCTGCACCTGAGTCACTCCTCACCTGCAGGGATTACTCCTCATTAGCTGCTGTGCTGGCATTTACCATCCTGGCAGCCTCCAGAGCCTGCCTGGTGCATGAGGCCAGGCTGAGTCACAGCTGGGTTTGCATCCGTGGAAAATCAGTGGAGACCTGAGAAGGCACAGTGAGGTCTGATCCCATCTCCAGAGAGCGCAGCAGGGCAGGGGTGGTGGCACAGGGAGCCCTGGTGGGAATGTGTCCGTGCCAGGCATGGAACAAGCATTTATTTCCCGTGGGATTTATCCTACTGTGGTTTTTGTCCGCCAGTGCCCACACTCACAGATTAAAAACCCATGTGGGTTTGCCTGCCTGTGCTGCAGCCATGACTTCGCTGATGTGTAACTGTAGCTGCCTGTTGGGATTTGCTCTTCTGGATTTGTTTGCAGGCTCCTGGGAGAGATCTCCCATTTTATGAATCTTTTTCCTGCACACTGTGCTCCTGTTCCCTGCGAGCAGCAGCGCAGCAGCACCGAGCCTCACACCGTGCCACGGCCTGTGCCACATCGTGGGGCCAGCCCCTGCTCGCAGCATCATCATTTCCAGAACGGTCCCCCATGAAAAAATCTCAAGCAGTTCCTTAATAAACTAGTTCAGCGTATAAAGTATTTAACTGTTGTGTAATTTCCTGGCAAGCCAGCGGGTCCCCTAATAAATGCAGGAGCGTCGTGCTGGCTCCCGGCCAGCGCTCAGGCGTCCCTGGCCACTTGCCCCGTGCCAGCTCGTAAAATCCTCCCTTGCTGGCTCCCCTTCCCATCCCACTCCCCACTCCAGATCCCTGTGGTGGCACAGCCAGGCAGGGGGGTTCTCTGTGAGCCCCCCAAGTCCTACTTGAGGCTCATTGCCCTCTGCAGGGAGGGGGTTGGACAGTGTCACCCGGCCACTGTGGCCCCAGCACTTGTGTGACAGAACCAGTTTTTCTCCTCCCGTTTGCACACACAGAGCCCTTTCCCCGGGGGTCAGATGGATTCTGGCGCCTGCAGCAAAGCCACAGGAAATATCACCGACTTCAGGGGTTTCTCTGGGTTTTAGCAGGTTCTCACCTTTCCAGGCAGGAGGAAAAGCGTGGAGAAGTGATTCATCCCACCCCTGAAAACCAAGCCAAAACCCACCAGGGAACCAGCCGAGCCTCGGGCAGCGAGTCAAACCTCCCCGTGCTCCAACCCAAGGTCACGGCTGTGGGGCCTGGCTCAGATACCTCAACCTTTAGGGTCTGATCACAGGGGCCTTGTGCCTCACCACGGTGGCCAATCTCTTCTTTCTGTTTATTAATTCCCTGCAAAACCCCCAGCTGCTGCCTCCCCCACAGCTTTCTCCCTTGAGGCATGGCTCCTTGCTCATGCTGCTGAGTATGTGGGGTCTGTTGGGGTGCTGATGCATCTGCTGAGGTGTTGGTGGGTCTGCTGAAGGGCTGGTGGGTTTTTTAGGGCGCTGGTGGGGTTTTTAGGGCGCTGGTGGGTTTGTTGTGGTGCTGGTGGTCTGCCAGGGTGCTGCAGCCCCCATCCATGTGCTGTCCCAATGTGCTGGCCAGCTGAGGGAGGCGCGCAGGCCGCGCCGCGTTTGAACCGGGAGGGAGGTGGGACTGGGATGCAGCTTCAAAGGCTCTGAACCAGTTGCCAAGAAGTTCAAAGTAGCAGATTTGGGGTTTGTTTCAAGCCTTGATACCTTCTTTTCTGAGCTGTTGGGATTTCTGAGCTGTGGTGGGGTTCGGGAGGCTCTCGCGGCCTGGCTGGGTGTGTGGAGGTGAAACAGGCCCTGTGTTTGCTGCAGACCCCTCCGGGCAGGGGACGATGCCTGACCCGGTGCTGCAGCCCTCAGAAAGCCTGCAGGAGAGAGGAGGAGGGGGCCAGATGCCTTTGTGTGTGAAGTGAAACCGTCTAGTCGCAGACAGACAGACAGACATCCCACACGGGGCTGTGTGGGCCTGGGTGTGTGGCAGGGGCTCTCCAGGGAGAAGGATGGGGAGAGAAGGACACGGAGCTGGGCTGCCTGAAAACACCTGGGCTGCAATGTGAGAAGATTCTTATTCACCTGGCTGTGGGACAGGGCACACTGGGCACACTGGGCACACTGGGCACACTGCTCTGCCTGGGTGACACCACCACAGCGGACAATACCTGACCTGGGCTGCCTGCATGGCAGGGTCTGCTGGAAGTCCTTCCTCTGCCTGGAATCAGTTAGGATTGTCCTAGATGTCTCTTCTAACCCTTCTAATGATTCTTTGATTTTACATTTTCCATTTTTATTCTTCAGATCCTCCACATCTCTGCAGAAACATCCATTTGGGTGTGAGCAAAGGTTAAGTTCCCACAGCCGTATGTGGGCCTCCTGCGTTCAACCCCATTAAAACAAAGGGTGAAGGAGATCTGCTGGCACCAGGCCCTGTGCGAAGCTCACTGAGGCTGACGAGTTTTCCTGATAACTTCGAGGACTTTGGACCCTGCCCTTTGGCACTTGTGGCTGAGTGCCCTCAGAAGGGATTCATGCCACGTGTGTAAGAGAGGGAGCTGCTGGGAAGCCCCTTCCATTTTCTCATCCACAGTGGGTTTTTGTATTAACAGATATGTTTTTGGTAGGGCAGATAAAACTCATGCAACACGGTTATCCATATTTCTGAAGGAGAATCACAGGCTTTCTCACAGCGTTTGGAAGGGTGTGCTGGCCTGAATTTGCATGAGGATGCAGTTGCATGGGGATGGTTTGGATCTGTTTGGATCATTTGAGCCAAGACAGAGAAGCAGCAAAACCATCATGCTCTAAATGCTTGTTGGAAGGATTTTGTTCTCTAGGGATTTCTGTTAATTGTCTGGTTTCCTCTACATGCCACCTCTACTAAGAGGGTGGCATGTTTGAATTTGGCAATTCCTACACTAAATGCACAAGAAGGCAAAATCTACTGTATCTTCCCCTGGAAATGCTCCCAAGCCCCCACCTTGAACCCATTCCTCATCACTCCAGGTGATTATGGTCGTATTTTAGTCCTGTACATGTGAGTTAGTGGGCCTTACATGTACATTCTCCCCACAGGGAAGACCCGAGCACCTGCTCAGTGCTCTGCTGAATCACAGCTTCAGAGCACAACTTGTGGCTAAGGTACAAATCAGGATTTTAGTCACTGTTTTATACCTATCTGTACCTTGCTGCTTAATGTGGGGTTTTTATCTCCTTCCAGGCCAATTTCAGACCAGTTTCTCTGCTTGCTTGTCCTGCATCTATTTGCTCCAACCAGCTTCTGCCACTGAAGGTTTCGTTTGGAAGCACCATCCCACGAGGAAATAAATTGTGTTTTTGTTTGAAATTGCACAGTTCTCCATATTTCCTTATCTTTGGCTAAGTGGCCATCACCTCCTAATTATAGTTTCCTCTTTTTTTAACTACTGTACTCAATTTACAGCCTAATTACTCTTACCTTGTTTGTTTAATGAAGCTTATATAATGATTCCTGTGATCTTCATGAAACGTTACGCTGGCATTTTACTTTTCACTTTACAAACTGCGATTTTATATTAATGTTTTTAACCTCAGGTTTCTAATCATAAAGTCATAAGGAGTTTAATTGATTTGAAACTAGCCATGCCCTGAAGTGTGTACATGTCAGATTGATTCAAATTGATCCAACGTGTTTAAATAAAACTCGTGCCAAAAGCCCGTCACACCTTCTGCTACCAGATATTTGCCCAAAGCCCTCCGGTTACTTAATTATGCTGCCATCTCAGTATAATAAATTATTGATTAGGACGTGTTTTTATGTGTGTTTGTTGTAGTTTGGGGATCCAGAGAAGCCCCCCAATGCCCCCAAGGCAGCACAGGCACGTTGTGTTGGAGGGAACTGGTGCAAACCCACGTGGTGCTGATACCGGAGGCTCCAGTCCCTGCTCACTGCAGCAATTTGCAAGTGTCTGGTCACATCTTTGTGTCTTCTCACAGTTTGGGTCAGTTTTGGTGCTCTAAGAAGCTACTCCTGCAGTTTAAAGAAAGGAACAGGAGGCCGGAGGGAGAACACGAGGTGTGGAGCCAAGCTGACACAGCAGCAACATCTGATTTCAAACCCAGTGGTCAGCCTGGAAACCCTCAGTGTCTGATCTGTTGGCTGTGCTTTGCACATGGACCTGCACAATTTGTTGAGATCTGGCAGACCCAAATGTTACCAGCTCACAAACATTCAGCTCTCTCGTGACAGACACAGAGGCTGCAGCCCCCAAGGCAGCCCTGCAAACTGTGACCAGCTGCCTCCCACAAGATGCTAAATTTGGTATCTCTGGCTGAGGGATGCAGCAGCCATTCCTGCTGTTGAAAAAACCCAAGAAATACCAAAAATCACTGTTTCATGGTGAACACCCTGAAGCCACAGAGATGCCTTTTGGAAACTAAGATTTGATCCATTACCAAGATGTAATCAGCAAAATCAAATGCTGCTTCTTTATCTGAACCTGCCCAAGCAGTGCTCAGGTCGTGTCACAATCACCAGGGTGTCTCTCCAGGGCCCCCATCCCTCCCCTGGAATCACCTACATGCCTAGAAAAGCCTGATGAGCTGATTGACATGAGTACAAATTGGTGAAGTAAAATGAAGACAGTTCAGTCTAGAGAGATGGCAACAGATTTTTATCTTTAACTAGTATTACAATTGAATTTTTATTTATTCTGTAGTTGGATTAGATTTTAATAAAATAGCTACACATGTCAGAACAGATGAGCAGAGACAAAACTGCTGAGTGCGCTAAAACATGGCAAAGTTGATTAGGGTGACTGGTACACTCCAAAGTAATGAAGTCAGTTTTGGTTTTAACCATCTTGGATTATTTTATTATAAATTTATGCCAAAAACCATTGGCTGAGCTGTGATGTATATTAATGCAAAGGTGCATAAATAAATAAATAAAAACCCAACAGGTGGATGTTGAGCCCCAGTAAATATTTCCTGGCACAGCCCTCTGTCACAGCTGTGTCTCCCTCCCAGTCCCAGGGCTGAGAGCTTGAGCTGGGTGAGGTGAATCCCACAGAAGAACTTCCTTGGAGCCCTGGGCTTCCCTGATCTGCCAGAGGCAGCAGAGCAGGGGCAGAGAGCAGGGGTGTAGTAAAATGCAAAATGCTGTTATCAGTCAAGCACCTGATTTCCAAGTTTCGGGGTAGATTTGCTGTGACCTTCAAGTTTGTGCTCCAGAGTTTGAGCTTCAGAGTGTTCTTTTCTATATAGATGACTCTAATTAACTAAATGACCAGAGACAGGACTTATGGATTCAAAGAAACCACAAACTCAGAGCTCAGAAAAATCATGTTTGTTTCCTTTTATTTAACCGTTCGTGCCCTTGAGACCAAAGGGAGGGCTTTGTGCACACAGAAAGTGCAGTGGAGGTGTAACTACATCTTGTGTGCTGCATGTGCCACCTTGGTCCCCAACAGACACCCACAAAAATCCTGCCTTAGGTTGTCATTTCTCCACAGGCAAAGCAGAGGCGTTGTGCCTTGGTTCCAGGGGAGAATTCCCCATGGAGCACTTGTGTTTGTGTTGCCCACGCCGGGGCAGCCCTCTGCACACAGCGTGTAAATCACACATCCCTGCATTGCCTCGCTAGTAAAATACTGGGGCTCTAGAAATAATGTGCATTGCTCTCATGAGAATATTTTTTATCAATTGGCCCATAAAATCCACCAAGGAATTATGTGAGTACCAATATATCTCTACCATCCTCCCACTGATGAGAGCGTTTATTTGGTATAGACGAAATTGAATTTTAATTTGTTCTCTTTCACGAGGGCAGTTTTTTTTCTCCGGGTGTAAATACGGTGCTTAAACAAACCAATGAGTCTTCTGGGACGTGGGTTATGTGCATCACTACTTTTCATGCCTCGGTGGCACTGGCTGATGGCAAACACGGCAGCCCAGCCTCTCTGTGGGCAGCCAGCTCTGTCTGACCTCCTGAGTGCCTCAGAACCACTGCTGGATACATCGCAAGGGACAGATTTCCCTGGGTGGCCGTGGCAGTGCCCTCAGCGCTGTCTGTGCCCATGCTCTGAGTTACACACGCTGCAGGCAGTGGCTGTCTCTCTCTGCATGCACATCCTGAGATCTGCAGCAGGTTCTGGCACCTGAGGACATCTCCGTGCTGCCTTCACAGCTCTGACAGTCCCCAATTGCTGCGGTGACATCGCCGACGTGGGGCCTGGGCTGCCCTGAGAGCCCAGACGGTCACTGCTGTCCCCTCTCCAAGCTGACCACAGTGCCAACGCTGCCAGCAGTGCTCTCGGCTGGAGCAAACCCTCTTTGCCACAGCAATAGGGCAGGATCGTGGAATCACAGAACAGTTTAGGCTGGAAAAGCCCTCTAAGATCATTGAGTCCCACTGTCGCCTCAGCACAACCGCATTCACCACTAACCCACGTCAAGTGCCACAGCCACAGGTTTTTTGAACAATTCTAGAGATGGTGACTTCGCTGCTTCCCTGGGCAGCCTGTTCCAGAGCCTGACCATCCTTTCACTGAAGACATTTTCCCTAATATCCAACCTGAACCTCCCCGTCTGGCCCATGTGGTTTTCTGCATCTCACGGGGGTCTGGCACTGTCAGAGGTCTCGGGGGGAAATGTGTGTGGCGGAGCCAAATGTTTCCATGATGTCCAGTGGTGCAGAGGAGCAGCAGCAGGGGCTTGGGGACTGATGGATGTGGGATCCGTGGGACCTGATGGGCAGCCAGGTTGAAGGCAAAAAGGGACAGGGACATCCATGGAGCTGGTGATGGTTGTCTGCAGAAATAGGGGTATTGCCCGGCCAGCCCCTGGTCCCCAGCTGCCCCTCAGACTCCAGCCTGGGGATCCAGCCTGAAAACCAACTGATCCAAACACTGATTTTCCTGGTGCACGTATTCAAGCTGTGGTCCCGATGGCTCTGCAGAGCAGGGCATTCACAGCTGCGCTGTAAATTGAGCACTCCCTGCTTCCCCTCACTGCAGGGAGAGCCCCAGGGCGATGGAAACAGCCCCAGCCACGCTCCTGTCCCTGGCTCTGGCAGCTCAGGGATGTGACAGGGGAAGGGGCCAGGCAGAGGTTAGGCCTAATGGCAGCGCGAGGACAGGATGATTTATCCCGAGTCACTGCTGGGCAGGGGGATATCTTTATCTCTGCCAAGCCCCACAGCTGGCTGATGGAGCACAGCTCGCTCTCCTTGATAAGCGTGTGGGCAGCATATATAATTCTTGCAGAGCTTTCCTGCTAACCTAAACAGAGATTCTGCAAACTTTATGTGCTCGGAAGATAAAAGGTAATGAGACTCCATACATTTCCTGGCTGAGGCCCTTTACCAACCTTTCAATTGCTTCCAAAATGCCCTCTCGTAACCTCTCCATTAGAAATAGATTGGCGGTCTTAATTCTCCTCTTATCACAGACAGCGCCCAGGGGAAAGAGTCATGTCCTTCCCCTGCTGCTCTCCGGGAGAGATTTGCTTCCCGATCTGGCTGTAACCCGGAGCAGGTCCTGCGCTGCCGGCTGTGCCACACAGATGGGGAGGCGGCAGGGATTTGTGGCAGTTCATATATCTGCACTGATGGAGAAGAATTAAAGGAACAGGAGAGCATTGAAAGCAGACGATTGTATTCCTGAGGTCGGGCTATTACATTTTATTTATCATTTAAAAATACCGTGCCTGCCGCCCTTTGAAACCTGCTGAAATCCGGCCCTGCTGGTGCTGTCCTGGATTTGCAGAAAAGAGCAATTTCTGTTCTTCATTAAACAAAGATGCCATCCGCTCCATCAGCTTTTGGGTTTGGTTTCAAGCAGCTCAAAGCTATTTTATGCTTCCTGATTCTTTTAAACTGTGGCTGATGCCCACTTTTCTTTGCTCCTGGCTCCCTGGTCAAGCCAGGGAACAGAATCACATTGCTTTAGCCTGGTCCCGTGCTGGCTCAGGAATCCAGGGGCAGTTCCCAGCCCCGAAGCAGTGATCCTGTTTCTAGCACTGAATTCTGTAATTCCTGTTCTGTTTCTGGAGGCAAATAAGCCAAGGTGAGGTAAATAAATTGGTACCTACGCTTCATGCCCTGTAGTCTCTCTGGATCAGCCTGTGGCTGATCCGTGAGCTGGTCCCAGTCCCGGGATGCTCCCTGCCTGCTCTCCTGCCACAGAAGCTCCAGGTACTCCACACTCCACCTGTTGCTGGTGTAGGCTGGGATGTGTTTCATCTAAATCTGACATATAAACCTGTCAGGGCTCTGGTGAGGCTGATGTGAGGTGTGCTCCCTGTTCTCCAGGACTTTCAGGATGTGCTGGGAGAAGTGGGACGTGCACTGCCCTGCTGGGGGAGGATGTGGAGAGCCCAGGGATGTTTCCAGGCTGCTCTCTGCCATCTGATGGGCTGGGGCAGTCCCTTGGACAGGCACAAAATGAGACTCCGGCAGTTTTGGATGGATTTATCAGGCTGTGCTGCTCAAATGGCCCCAAAGTATCTGCCCAAGGCCAGTCTGACCCTTGCTGGGTTCTGCTCGTTCCAGGGACTGGCGAATGGGAGCTGCTCCTCCCAAGCATTGCGATGCAGCCAGCCAAGTGCCAGAGTATCACCAAATGACTATTGATTTTCTAGCAGAGCGTCTGAGCTGTAAGCAAGAGAACTGCTCTTTAGCCTGGCTGCGTGTGGTGAAGAAGAGAAAATCAGCCAAGTGTCACTTACAGGCTCCAGTGTGCCTCGCTGACCCCGCACACCCTGGGTGCCAGAGAGAGTGTTACTGCCAGGGGCAGCAGCAGGCAGTGGAGTTGTTCTGTGTAATGTGGATTGAGCACTCTGGGGCCCGTGCAGGCAAAGGAGGCACATGGAGCTTGCTTTTCTGGGGGTCTGTGCCCACAGGTGACCGTGTGAAAGTGGCTGGGGAACTCCCAGGGCACCTGAGGCGGACGTGCTGCAGGAAGGGGGCTCGTGCCAAAGAATCACAGAATGGTTTGGGTTGGAAGGGACTTCAAAGACCATCTCATTCCAACCCCCTGCCACAGGCAGGAACACCTTCCACTGGACCTGGTTGCTCCAAACCCTATCCATCCTGGCCTTGGCCACTTCCAGGGATGCCCAAGCCCTTGCCCGTGGGGTTTTGGTGGCTGTTGCTGCTCAGGGGTTTGTGCAGCGAGTTGCACTCTCTGAGGAGCAGTTGGGAGTTGTGTAACTGCTGCCATCAGGACGGTGCCTGTTGCTATAACTACAGTGCTCAGGATCCTGCCTGGCCAGCAGCACTCCCAGCGTGGAGGGAGCAGGAGGGCTTGTTTGATTTCATGTTGGTGGCATAAATTATTGTGGAATTGCATCCTGAAAACAAATTCTGACAGGTTTGTATCTGTGTTTCAGAGATCCCAGGAGGAGATTGGATCTCCAGTGTTTGGTTGGCAGAGCTGGGGGTGTCCCACAGCCAGTGTGTCACACTGTTGGCAGCTCTGGCCCTGGTACAGTGCGTCCCTGAGCTGCAGGGCTGGCCTCCAGCGACAGGGAGGTTCATCCCCCAGGAGGGATGTGTATCTGGGTCAGGGCACTGGAGCGATGCTCCCCCAGCACCTTGGGAACTGTTTGTGTTGCAGAAAGTGCTGCCTCAGTTTCCCTCCATCTCTCCAATAATCTCACACCTGCCCACAGTACCAACACAGCTCCTCCCCCAATCTGGAAAACGTGGCAAGGGCAGACCTGACCTGTGGGGACAGTCCTGTCCTTGCTCCTGCATCCCCACTGCCCCCAAACATCCCAGAGAGCCCTGCCTGTCCCTGCCATGGCTGCTCCTGCTCTGGAATCTCCACGGTGGGTCAGAGTTCCATCCCCTCCGGCTAGAGGGGTTTCCCTGAAAGCCACACTCCCCAGCACTGTCTGCTCACGATGCTCTGGCCCAAGCTGGTATCTTTTGCATAACCTGCTCCAATCCCTCAATCCCAGGCGTCGTCCAAGGGATGTTTTCCAGCAGAAAGAGCCTTGTGGCAGAAGGAAAAAGTCAGTTCTGCCTTGGCAAGTGCTCCAGCACAAGCGATGGCCAAAATCCACCAGAATTTCTTCCCACTCACTCTTGAAGCTGCAGCATCTGGGGCGATGAGGGAGGCAGCAGGCAAAGCCCCCACCTTAAATCAAAGGGTTTATCCCTTGCTTTATTCCCATCTGCCCCAGAGCACTCAGTTGGCTGTGAGGGAGGTCAGAGGGCATGAAACCCTCTGCAGAATGTGGCCAGGCTGGGTCAGGGTGGTTTGGAACAAGGTTTATCTGCCCCCATCAGCTCCCCCTGTGCTGCAGCAGGATAAGGTGGCTCCTCCACAGGGCCAGTGGTTTGCAGCTGTGCCTCATTTGGGGCACTGGGGGTTTCCTGGGATAAGCAAAGCCTCCTAGCAGACTGTCCCTGTAGCTCGAGGAGATGTGTGTGCATCCTCTGCTGCCTTGCAGTGAACATCTCAGGCAGGTAATGACTTTGCTTGGCTAATTTAGCCCCTGCCCAGCTCTGACTAATTACAAGCCCTTTTAGCTTTATTCTTGCATAACCCTTTAAGTGTTTCCCTTGGAAAAGGCATTGCTTGCGCTAAATGCAGAGCCTGTGAGCTTCTCAGAGCCTTTTTTCCAGGATAGCATCAAATGCAGGCTGCCAAGAAACCAGGCTGCAACACGTGTGGAAGTGCTGCTGAGCCAGCTCGGGAGTGCCCGGGGCAGGGATGGGGCCAACAGCAGCCAGCAACTTAATTTTCCTCCTCTCCTTTATATGGAGGGAGGGAGGGAGGAGGAGGAAAGCCGCGTTGGACATCTTCTGACTGCACTTTGAACTGAGTAATAAAACTGTACCGAGGGATTGATTTTTGGTGCCTCGAGGCACCTCTCGCAGGAGAGGTGTGGGATGTAAATTTTTCTGTTGGGTCAGGCTTTGCAGCCAGGCGAGGAGGGAGCGTGGGGCTGCTGCCCTGGCTCTGCTCCAGCCCTGCTCCCACATCTGCGGGGTGATGCTGTGCCCAGGGCAGCTGCTTGTCACGGGCTGGGCAGGGGAGTCACCTGCAGCCTGAGAGGGGCGGGGGAGTCACCTGCAGCCTGAGAGGCTCCTTCTCCTCCAGCTGTGCTCTCCTAGGGCTGCTCCACGTGCAGATGTGGGGGTTGCAGATGTGCACCCTGCATTTGGCCCTGTTTGACGAGCTGGAGGTCATTTAGATTCATTTTATAAATGAGATGGAGCGGGAAAGGGTCTCCCAGGGGGATACTCCCTGGAGGGAGCAGACCCCGGCTGTGGCTCCCCAAACCCAGCAGCTCCAGTGACAGAGGCTGGTGCTGCCTCTTTCCCCAGCACCCTGGCACGGGTGTGAGCAGCTCATGCCCACATCTGTCCTGATTTGGCAAACTGGGAAGGCAAAAGCTGGGCAGGGAGGGGAGCTGGCAGTGCCCTCCTGCTGGGCACCTCTGGGCTGGGATCCACACACAGCCTGGGAAGGACATGGGCAGTGATGGTGTTAAAATAAACACAAATTGTGTGGTGTGGGCAAAGGTGATTTATGGCAATAAGCAGCTACCAGAGCTATGGGTCTGACAATGGCTTGGTGTAATAAGCTGCGAGGGGAAGATGCAGGGGGAGCACGTGGCAGAGTTATGCAGGGATCAGCAACCCCTTCAAAATTCATTAACAGCAAAGATTCACTCTTGATGTTTTAATTATCTGCTAGACACAATGCCCTGGACAACCAGTGGCTTATTTTCTCTCCTGGGCTCTAAACCAGGAATGATTCTCTCTCTCCCAGCTTAAGAAGGGATGGAGCACTGTTGGAAAAAGCCAGCACGCAGGCTGGGGAGATGGGGAAGGAGCCGGCTGTGTTCCCAGCATCATAGCCTAACCTCTCCTGCAGCCCCACGGAATGTGTGGCACCCACCAGGCTCACGGGACAGGGAGGTGTGTGAGGCACGGCCGTGACACTGAGATGTGTTTGTGAATGTAAAAGAGTTATTTAGCAAACCGCCAGAACCGGAGGCTAAGCGATGGTAAATGGAGCAGCTGTTGGCGTCTATTTTCCTCCAGCAGCTTATCAGAGATCATCTCTTCAATCAAAGGCACTTAAAAAATCTTTGACAATCAATTCATATTCTCCTCTGTGCCAGGGAGAGAAGAAATACTAATAAAAGACCTCCCATGATTGCCTCTGTAATTTCCTTTGTACAAGATAAGTTTAGGTCCCAGTTCATAAAGTACAACGCGTAGGACATTAAGTTGTTGTTTTATTCAGAAAAATGCTGCCAGCCCCTAAAGAATTCAATTTTGTGATTCATAAAACCTTTATTCCACATCTCTATGTCACGCTCCTTGAATACATAATCCCAGACAGACTTGATTGGTAAAAAGATAGTCCTATTTTTAGCTTGGAAAAACATCTATACAGCAGCAGGGAAAACTTTCTTAGCAGAGCAAGGAAAAATATAAGATCCTGAAACATTAGGTAACAACAAAACACTCATTAAAACTGATGTCTTTATAGAAGCTACCTGGAGCCGGGGAAAAGCCCGTTCATAAATACTTGAATGGCACTTTGTTGTGTCGTTATCCCTTGTTATTCTTGTCCTTGAAGTGTCTCCTGCAGGAAACAAGGTGCATGTTGGGATCCCGCGGAGATGAGCGAGACTGGTGCTCCCAGTGCCAGGGGAGGATCTGACTGGGACGCGGGAGGGGAGGAGCTGCTCCTCTGCAGCCTGGGGCAGCCGGGCAGCGCTTCTGCCCGAGGAGTGCAGCGGGCACGACCCGAGGGGTTTCGAGGTTAAGATGTGACTGTGCTGCTGTGGCTCGTTTTAACCTTTGTACCCCAGTGAAACAGGTTTGCAGGCTTTGTGCTGCTCGGGGATCTGAGCTTTCCTTTTGAAGAATGAACTGGGGTCTGTAGTTTTATTGCCTTTTGCTTTTGGTTAAGGTCTGGACAAGAGGCTGGCTGCCCCAGAGAGCTGGAATTGGGATGCTTGGGATGCTTCAGAAAGCAGCTCCAGTCCACTGGAGCAACAAGCCTAATAGGAAAATGAAAATTCACCAGAGAGCAGGTATCAGCTGGAGATATTCTCACTACCCAGGTGTTTGTGCTTAGGATACAGGCATTTGGATGTGCCAGCTTGGATTTTGCTCTTTCTTCTAATTGTAAGTAATGGGAAAGCAGATGTTTAGGGCCATATTCAACAAGGCACTGAGGTATCTAATGACCACTGAAGGGTTTGCGAGCCCCAAACACACATATTCAACTCCCTTCCTCCAAAATCTCAAATCCCAAAATGTTGGGGTTTTTTCACATGATGATCTTTTATCAATTAGAGATCAAACGGATGAGCAGATGGCAAAACTGCACCTGCAACACCCCTGCCTCACCCTCCCCTGGACCCAGCTCCCAAACCTCCCCAGCTCCTCCTGACAGATTTGGGGTTTTACTTTGCGATTTGAATTTTTCAACCGGGCAGCTTTGGGCAGACAGGTACAAAGGTGCCCAGCACTCCCACCCTGACCGGGACCCCCCATAAATCCCCAGGATCCCTGTGCACCCACTTCTGCCTCGCTTTCTGCCGGTCCTGCTGGGAACAGAGCTGTTTGTGCCTCCTGATTGATGGCAGGCATAAAACGCTCCTGCTGAGACGAGCGTGGTTTATTGCTCCGTAATTCATCCCCGGGGGGAGGTGGCTGCCCTGTGCCCCGGCCGCGATACCCGGCTGTGCTGATGGATGGCTCGAAGGCCACCGTGTGCCCCGCGGTGCCCAAGTGTGCTCCGCGGTGGAACGGGGCTGGCGGCGGGGGGAGAAACCCCTGGGACCGCAGGAAGGGTTTGGTTCAGGATTCTCAGGCTGGAGCTCTGCCGTGCGCAGTGCCAGGGTGTGTATTATATTTATGTATACGCATTCATCTGAAGACCCTCTCCTCAGGTTGGGGGGTCCAAAGTCTCCCGATTAGCAGGAAATTAGCCACCGGGCCATGCAGGGAGCAGCAGCCTGTGGGCATCTGCGGCTCTCTCAGGGCAACAGGTAGTGCGGGAGCATCCCATCGCCTCACGCCTGACCTTTATCTGCCCGAGGAAGGAGAGTGATAACTCACCGGCAGCACTGCCACCACCGGCTTAATTGGTCTCATCTCACGAGTGAAGATAAAGGTCGCCTCGGAGCTGGCTTCAGCCAATATGTTCTCCACATGGACAAGAAATGTTGCTTTTGTGTTAGCCATGTGCTGAAGCAGGGCTTTTTTTTTTTTTTTTCGCGGGGTTTTAAACTTCGGTGTAGCTAAGCACCAGTCATTAAAAGTAGCTCCAGCTATGAGAAGAACTTATGGTATTTATAGGCAGTTAAAAGAAATCGCTGCTTCCCATTTAATGCTCCAGTTCAGCAAATCATTTAAGTGCACGGTTAAATTGCAGCGTGTGATGAATCCTCCCCACGCTGGGCATGTGTGCACCTTCCCGTGCTCTCCGAGGGACTTAAGTGTGCTCTTAAGAAGCGAAAAGCAATATTTATGGGCTTTACTCAGGGCCGGGCTGAATCGAGGCCATTTTATTATGAGAAAATGTAGCGATATTACATCAAAGCTCGTGTTATTTATAAAGAGCTGCAGTCCTCTTCTGATGACAAGACAATTGTGGGAAATGATCAAAGAAGGTTTGAAAGCTACGGCGGAGGCATTGTTTGTGGCACATGGCAGAGGGCTCCTCACCCGCTCCGGCTTATCTGCTGCTGCTGCTCCCAAGCCAATATTGACACGGGCTCCCAAACACCGCCTGAAGGGCACCGCGTGTTTAAGTAGTGGTGTTTAACATAACAAACACGCTAATCATTGTATCAACACTCCTGGCTGCGAGATCTTGCATATCTGAGGAGGGTTTCAGCCCCCTGGAGCTGGCTTGGTGGCGGTGAAGGGGGTGGCAGGGGCAGAGGGAGAATCCTCTCCTGCCCCGGTTCTTGCAGAGCGAGGAGAGGAGGGGAACAGAGGTGCCCAGCAGGTCTCCATCCTCCACCACGCTCCTCCAGCAAGCCCTGGATGAGCAGCAGCAGGGGAATCGAGGGGGACACGGATTTTGGGCTCCTGACAGCGAGCACCGTGTCCCTGCCCTCTGAGGGGCATCGCTGCTCCGAGCTGGTGCCAGCAGGAGGGTACTGGAGGCTCGTGGGATGCTCATGCCCGGTGCAAGCAGCTGTGGGGCATCTCCCAGATCCTGCTGCCACTGGGCACAGCTGAAACCTTCTCTAAAAAGCTGAAGTCTGGATTCTAAAGCCAGTCCTGGAGCAAGGATATAGGGGCAGGGTGAGGCACGGAGTTGACATGGAGAGGTGGGTCCCTGGAGCCCAGCCTGGCAGGGGCATTGCCTGGGGAGCCCCAGCTGCATGGGCCTGGTGGGACAGCAGGTGGGAAGGGGTGGGAGAAGGCAGGGAGGGAAGCCAGCATGCCTCTGTGCTGAGGAGTTCCCCTTCCACGTCCCGGTGTGTAGGTCTAGGGATGGCAAAGCACATTTGTGTTGCGAGCCTACCTGCTCTGACTTCCTCAATCCTTTGCAGCAGGGTTGACAAAAAAAAGGAGCAATTCCTTCTTTTGGATTTTTTTCCCTTTTTTTAGATTTCTTTTTCCCTCTTCTTGGAGTGCTGGCTTTCCACAGAATATAAATGCCTGAATAATCTCAGCTGATCTTTCTTCGCTCTCCTCTTGGGACTGAGGTGTGGAAGATAGAATTCCTCCCCCTCCTTCCTGGAGGTTTATCCAAAGAAATCCTGTTGTTCTCCGAAAAAATGCTGTCCAGGGGAGCTCAGCACTGGTGCCCAGAGGGGGTGCCAGCCCTGGCCAGCCCGGGGAGGTGGGAGCAGGACAGCATCCTGCAGGGACAGCCCCGGCACCAGCCTGGGCTTCGTGGGGGTTGAGGTGAAATTCGATTGCTTCCTTTGCAGATGGCAGCAAGGCTGTGACCCAAGGGCTCGGGAACATCTCCGGTTCCTGAATTTGCTTCCCTTCGAACGCTCAATGCCAAAAAAAAAAAAAAAAAAGAAAAAAAAAAGAAAGAAGTAGCAAGATCCCAAGACGTTTTGGTCTCGCAGCACTGGGAGCTCAGAACCATTTGTGTGGGAGATGGTGAGGGCAGCCCTGCCCCAAAACAGGGGTAGTGGGGCAGACCCACTTTGGGCTGCCTGGGAGGGGAAGCCTGCATCCAGGACCACTCCTCCTTCAGATATCTGTGAAGGCTTTGAGCCCTTGAAATCCATTATTAAAAACTCTCTTTGACTTCAGCAGGAGCGGGATTTCATCTTTAGTCCGAGTTTTGAACAGAGAAGGGATTTCAGCTTGGGGAAGCTGGGCTGGATTAATCTTTTGTGTATGGGCTTCAAACATCTTTCACATTCACTTTAGCTTTACCTGTGTTGAACCAGGAAATAAATAATGGATATGGGAAGTAGGGTAATGCATTGTGGCACCGAAACCCTGGAGATGGCTGAATAATAAATAAAAGCCTTTTATCAGTGGCTTATGTCCTCTCTGGCTGAGTATCAAGCTGGGCAGCGAGAAGAGCAGTGCAAGGGTGAAGGGAGAGGAGAGGAAAAGGCAGCAGGAGCACAGCAGCTCTGGGGGAAAGCCCCTGGGACAAACCAAGAGCAGCAGCAGGCTGCCACAGCACTGGTGAGGATGGGGTTTTGTGCCACAAAGCAGTGTCTCCCTCTCGGAGGGCTGTGACTGTTCACAGGCCGGTGCTGAGAAGGGATTTGGGGAACATTGCCTGGCTGGGAGGTCCCACTGAGCCCTGCCAGGGGAACATCCGCTCCCAAAATTTAGAGGGGAATTCGGTTCAGAGGGACTAGTTTAGAGAAAAGTGTTAACTCTTGACCTCCATCAAGCCTGGAGTCATGAATTGCAGGAAATGCTGGGAAGGACCATGGGGAGGGGGAGCCTGAGTCTGAGCTGAACCCCAGGAGGAGAATGTGGTGTAAGTACCCCAGACCAGGAGCCTTTTCCAGGGAAGCAGAACCCAGCCTGTGGTCCCGGACCATGCTGGTGGGAGCTGTGTGTGTATCCCCAGAGCCACTCAGCTGCTTCCCACAGAGGATGCCTTGGAGCTGAAACGAGGCATTGGCAGCCACAGGCGTGGACTGCTTCCCTCTGCACATCTGTCTCCATACCCTGTAACTGCATTGTTCCTGTTTGCAGCAAAACCCCCTGTTCTCTGCCTAATGTCTGTCTCCTCTGAGGAGTGATCCCAGAGGCCTGGCAGGTTTCTGGGGCCTCTTACCCCTGTGTGTGCTCCTGGAGGGTTTGGGACATCTGAGAGAGGGAGCAGATGGAGACTCATCCTGCAGCACTGCTCAGGGGAGGAGGCACAGGGGGATGAAACCACTTCCCTACAGAGAGAAACACGTGGAGGAGTTTGTCTCCGTGAGACCTGCTGAATCCCAGATAATTCCTGCAAGTCTCCATGGCCGCTGGAGTTAATCGATGCCATTTGTTTGCCTTTGGGGCAGAGGGTATCGATCCCTTTGTCTCCCTCCCTCCTTGCGTGATGCCAGGTGTCTGAAATGTGTCCAAGTTGTGCTGGTGCCAGGCCGAGTGGCAGCTGAATTATCACCTGGGTCAGCCGGTTGCTGTTGGAAATGCACAATAAGCTCCCAGCCATGAAAGAGAAAAAAGAAAAAGGCAAACAAAACCCCCAGCAGCTGCAAGCCCTCTGTGCCGGCTGGAGAAAAGCGTGGCCGGAACAATGCCCTGACCCGTGTGCTGGGGCTGCTGGAGAGGGTGTCCCCATCCATTTGGGCAGGGACCCCCTCCACGGGGGCTGGTCACAGGGCCTGGCTCCATGTGGGTGCTGCACCCTGGGAGGGGGCTGTGGCTCCCCAGCCGCCCCAGCGATGGCTTTCCCTGCTCAGCGAGCAGCGGTGGCTGCGGCACAGCTCTCCTCCTCCTCCCCCTCCTCCTCCTCCTTGTCCTCCTCCTCCTCCTCCCTGCAGCTCTGCTCTCATCCATAAACAGCCTAATGCAATTCCCTCCAGCCTGGCTCTGCAACAGGTACCAGCTCTAATGAGGATAACTCGAGGGGCTGCGTGCTGGCTCGTGAGCCGACTGAGCCGTCTCATTGCTGGGCTGCTGAAGGTGTCCCTGCCCATGGCACGGGGTTGGAACTGAGGGCATTTAAGGTCCCTTCCAATACAAACCATTCTGTGAGTCATTGGTTCTGCTGGCTGCCAGCATGACAGCTTCACTGGCGAGGTTTGTGCAGGAGAAGGGGTCCATGGGCCACCTTGCTGCCAGTGCAATTCCACCCTGTCCAGCCAGGAAGGGGAGCGGGGTGAGGCTGTCGGTGCTGGCTCAGTTTGTGTGAGTGCCTGTCTGTGATGTGTGTAGGAGCCATGCACATATCTCCCTGTAGATGTGCTCTATGCTGTGTGTGTGCTGAGGGCACGGAGCAGCAGCAGCCTCCCCTCTCGGGCTGTTGGACCCAGCATGGTGAGTTTTCCTCTGACAGTCAAGAATTTGACAAGTGCTTAAAACTGTATAGTGGGTGCTAGAAAGGATCTAAGATTGGGATTCTGAAAAAAACAATTACTGCTGCTTCATTCTTTTGTGCTGTGGTCATTGAGGCTCTGCATGGACCAGGCTTTTTGGGGCAATTTGGAGAAGCAGAAGAGAACTCTACACAAGAGAGCGACAGTCGCAAAACTGCTGGAGATGGAGGTTTGGTGCAAGGTGATTAGCATTAATCAATCAAACAGTGTTTCCAGTGCCTCTTCAATGCTAGCAGAGCTGGTCAGAGCCATGTCTGGTGGTTCCTTTGGTACCAGCTAAGTCTGAGTGACCAGAAAGGCTCAGCCCACATTAACTGCAGCTGGAATCTCCCTCCTGTTTGAGCACAGGGATGATCTGGCAGCATCCCAAAGCACCCAGCCTTTGGATGCTGGCACCTCTCAAACTGGCTGAGGCACCCACAGAGTGCTCAGAAA
Source organism: Pachycephala philippinensis (assembly GCA_013397055.1). Lineage (NCBI taxonomy): Eukaryota > Metazoa > Chordata > Aves > Passeriformes > Pachycephala > Pachycephala philippinensis. The sequence goes on along the minus strand of VWZT01011455.1, from coordinate 266,855 downwards.
CCCATCCCTTGAACAGCCCGGATTCAGTGGGAGTTGCCCGCGCACCTCTGGGAGCACAAAGCACCGAAGTAGCAAAGCGTGTTATTCCAGCGGAGCAGAAACCATCAGGAGTGCCCCTGCTAGAGCTGCAGAGGCAGGTTTAATGCCTCTTTTGATACACAGCAGAAGCATTAATAGGAAGCAAGGAGCATTTATCAAACACCTGAAGCATTCGCCTCTGTGCGGCTGATGGGAGCCAGCTGCACATGTTTATATGTGTGCCCTTGCCGGGGAGCAGAGAGGGGTTCCTTCTGCAAGGAAATGGTGTCAGAGCTGCAAGTGAGTGTGTTTGGGCTGGGGCTGCTGGGGCCACGGATCTGGGATCTGTGCCCCTTGGGCTGGGCACTGTGATGGGACATTACAGGGAGCAGTGCTGGAGTGTGAATAAATGGCCAAAGAAAGCTCAGCACAGGCTGGTTCTGGAGCCCCACTGGGCAGAGAGCAGCTCTCCTCAGGTGTTACACCAGGCTGACTCCATCACCCCAGGGCAGCGAGGGGAAATCCCAAACCAGGGATGAATTTTCACTGCAGCAGCTGGAATGCTTGCACTCACATTCCTTGATCGTTCCTTTTCATTTTCCTGTGGGAAATAGTAGAAAACTCCTTCCTCCTGTGCCATGTGCCACTGGGGAGCTCCCAATTTCCCTGTGCAGCTGGGGATGTCTCTTAGCAGTGCCAGGCATCTCATCCCCACAGCGTGGCCCTTGGGTACCCGTGCCATGGGAGACGGGAGCTGCAGGGCCCTGGGGAGCTGCAGGGCTCTTGGAAGAAGCATCTTGCAGATGTCATGATACCAGCCTGATCTGCACAGCCAGCTGTCATGTCCCCAGGCACCTTCTCTGTAAGAGGATGTGGAGGGACAAGTGCCACAGGGGCAGCAGCACCCACAAGTGCTGGGGATGGTCACCACGTTTGTGTTCTTGCTGCTCAGCCAAGCGTCGAGTTCCACAGCTGCTCTCTAGATGTGATTTAAAATCCTGTGCACACGTTATTGCCATTCACCAAAAGGTATTTTGACAGGGCTCTGTGATACACTAATTAGAAACAGTCACTTAAAATCCACATCTGAAACGCGTTGTGGAATTGAGGTTCAAGGAGTGCAGGTTTGCTATAGATACCAGATTCCTAAAGAACAATTTCCCACACCTAAATAATGATGTTTTCCATCATGTTACATCCATTAGCTATAACTTGGCAGTTGCATCCATCATAATATGGTATTTCGGGGAAATAAATGAGTGTATTTTTCTCTGTGAGAACCAAGGCAAAAATATCTTGCTGCTGAAATATCGAGCAGGTTTATACAGTGAGACCAAGTGCAGATTCCTGCTCTAATACATTGATTCAGCCATTAACATACAGCGTAAACTAGTCTGCTTTCTCCTAATCCTGTAACTTCAAAACTATCATTTTCGTAGTTATTTCTTATTAAGGTTGCTTTTAAACCGTGCAATCAGCTTTCCAGCAATGTTATTAAACAATATCATGACTCTGCCAGAACCAGCCTGTATTTGTGGCTGTTCCCAATAGCTGAAGCTCTTTTTAGTCTCCTTGTCTTGGGAGGGTGTTGGCTTTCCCTCCGTTTTTTAAAAGTATTTCAATCGAATTTTCCAAGTTCTTTCCCACTATACGTATGTGCCAGCAGGTCCCTGATTTTCTATTTCCAGAACGAGGACTCGGATAGCGCATTTCAGGAAGAAGAGTGACACAGTTCCACACACATATGCTTTCCCTGTTTTCCCCGTGCTGTTGATGGGAAGAGCATTGACATTCCCGTCGTACTCCGTCAGCGTCACTTCTGCTTTGCGTCGGAGCGGGATGTGCTGCTCCGGCGGGATGAGCCAAGGAGGAGGAGCAGAGGAGGGTTGTGCTGTGCCCCGAGCAGCACCCCTCACGTGTGCTGCCCGGGTGTCCCTGGGTGCCTGTCCTCTCGCATTTTCCCAGCTGTAAATTGGGAATGAAGGCAGTCCGTGGCGGGAGGGATTAAGGAGCAGCTGGCCGTGCTGGCAGCACGCGGAGCACCAGGTAAAGCTGCACCTTGCCAGGCTGAGGGCCTTCCCCAACACCTCCGAGGCTGCTGGGATTTGAAGAGGATTTACCACCCCGCGGAAGAAGGAGAGGGCCCATCTGAGCTTGATTTAAAACTGGCCCAGGCTGTAGTTTAACTGCATCCATGAGACTGCTGACATGAAACTGCTCCTCATCTGGGAGGAGGAAGAGGAGGAAGCAGTGGCTGCCAGATGGGCACTGCCGGTCCCCTACAAGCCCCTGGCCCTTTGAGGGATGGTGCATCATCTGCTGGGGTGCAACTGAGTTGTGTGTGAGGTGAACAACACTGAATGGGAATGAACAATCAAATATACCACTCCTTCCATGCTCCAGCCCCAGAATCTGCCAGCTGGGAATCCTTTCCCTGAACAACAGTGGGAAAAAATGCATTGGGGACTGGGGATTGTAGTGGGGTGTCACTCTGTCTTGCTCTGGGACTGACACCTAGGCAATGCTGTATGGAAACAAGTGTATTGAGGGATGGAGAGCCCTGGGATGATTGATAAACCGCACACAAACAGTACAGACTTTGGAAAATGTGCCAGTTAAAGATTTCCAGTGATATAATCACAGGATATTTAAAAAGCCTGATTCTCAGTGAGCCTAATCAAAGGGCAGCTCCTGAACCTCAGCTACAAAGTGAGACCACATGCTGGAACAACACGAGCACTAATCTCAGGCTTTAATAGACTACAAGAGCTAAAAAATGCTCCTGGGACGACAGCAGCAGACACCTCACGGAGCAAGTGAGCAGCAGAGAGAAACAGGCTCTGGAATCAGCACCTTCCTCCCTTCCACCGGGTGCTGATACAGGAGATGGGGAAACACCGATGGGATCTTCTGCTTCCAACAGTGCAGCCCCCATCGATTTCTAAAGCAATAAAATCGGCCTTTAGTCAAGCACTGCAAAGTTGCATAAAGCATATTTGATGGATTACACCTATCAAAACTTTTAGCGAGAGGAACAGTTACAATTAACAGGCTGCGAACAGGATCTTCTCTGCAATTTTTTCCTTGACATCATCAGTAATTACCTGCACTAAACGTGCTGCTGCTGCTCGGCGGGGGCTTGTCAGTCAAGAGGCAGCTCAGACCCAGAACATCATAAATTTGCTGTCATAAACTTTGCTGCCAGATTGAGGGAGAAGCACTGACAGAAGGGTACGAAGCATCTGCAGGGCTTCGCATCCCTCCTCGTGCCCTTGTGGCTGAGGATGAGGAGGGAAATTACTCCAGGGCTGTGCCACACACACCGGCTGAAAAAGCCAGTACTTCCAGCTCTCCAGAAGAGCCATCCCACAATTACCTTATGTGAGCCTGGCAGTTCCCTCCGCTGGAGAGAAACAAGGTTATTAAGCAAATATGATTAATGAATAAAAGAACCTCTGGCATGCTGGAACGAGGCTCTGAGGCCTGTTGGGCTCCAGGAGGATTCATCGGCTTGTGCTTTGGGAACTGCGTCAGATTTCTGCAGTAATATGATTAACACGCTGTGTAATGGGCTAAATCCATCCCAAGCGTCCCTCCAGTTAAGCCTCTGTGTGGACACCTGGGATGAATTTGGCCCTTTTACAGTGGATGCACTTGTCAGAGCCGGAAGAAAGGAGGGTACCGAGTTACTACTACAGCTGGGAAGGGGGATGGCAAAAAGGATGGAGAGGAGGGACGGGTCTGGAAGGGATCCAGACCAGTCCCTGCCCTCAGCACCCTCCCGAAGCACAGGAGGGCTGTGGGTTGGAGCAGATGTGCGTGGAGCCCGTGTGCCTGCTCTGCCATCCCCACGGGCAGCTGCCACTCCATGGCACCTTCCAGCCGAAGCCGTGGGACTTGGCCACGGGCTCGTCTGCCACGTGGCGCTGCCGTCCCCAGCTCCAGAACACTCGGAGCTGCCAGACCTCACCGGCTGGAGGAACGGGAAGGATGGGGAGCGCTGCCTTTCTTATCTGCGGGGCCAGATTGCGAGCAGCTGTGGGCAGATAAAGAGCGATGGAGAGCGGCTGGAGGAAGGCGTTTGCTTCCCCTGCAAAGCAAACTCGCTCTCCCTTTTCCCAGCGCGCTCTGGCAGCAGCCAGGCTGCCTTCTGGGCAGGGAATCTTCTCTGCCGCAGGGGTAAGAGCAGGAGGGTGGATGATGTAAGAGCAGGAACTTGAGTGACTGATTTCAGTTTGTTTGCAGAGCACTGCTTTATCTCGCCCTGTCGGGGCTGCCGCTGCTGCTTCCTGTCTCCCCCAGCCCGGGATGGGTGTCCCCCAGCACACTCGCCAGGCTTGGCCACAGGTTTTGCTCCAGCACTGGAATGCTCTTTCATAGGTAGGCTCTGTCCTGCTCTCATGTCCTGTACTGCATTAATTGCAATATGATATTTCTTACTCATTCCAATGTACCTTCCATTTTGGGTAAGTTCCATGTTTTTGTGCTGTTTTAATAATTTCCAGCAAGTACCTTTGTTTTCCAGCCTTGGATGGTTTCATCTGTGTGTTCACTGTGGTCCTTTACAGTTCACTTTAGTCTCGTAATTCCTGAGCAAGGAACCGAGTCTTTAGAGGAACTGCCTAGAAAGGGATTAATCGCAACCAGACCTCGTTAAAATCCCGTTGCCACACCAATTCCCCACACTTACAGAACCTGACCACAGTGTGAAAATTGATATTTATGCTGAGGAGTGTCAATGCACTGCCTGTGCACCGTTACCTGATTTACTGTCCCCTGGGGTTTGAGCTCTGGGGATGCCAGTGAGATGTGCTGCTCCATTTCCAAGCCCCCAAAAATTAAATAACTCCCCACCTGAGCCCTTCAGCACCAAATGTGATCAGCACATTAATGCTGCTGGATTCTGTGGATGATCAGCTTCCAGCTTTATTGCCTCATTTCTTGCAGCCTCATTCCTGCAACTTGTTGATCTGGATGAAAACAGTAGCAGAACAGCCAGATTTTGTGATAGGGATTGAAAATCTGCTTTAAATTCATTTCTCTCAGCCTGTGGTCTGCCTCCATCCTGCTGGATAATGGGGGACAGCCTTGGTACATTGGTGGCAGATTTCCAAGGAGACCCAAACCATTGGGGAAAGTTTTCCCAGAGGGGACATGACCCTCCAGGATTCCTGGGGACCTGTTTTTTCCCTGAGCAGCACATCCCATGGCTGGCTGAAGAGAGCTCCTTCCCTAAGGTCTGTGATGGGTTTCAGAGTTTGTTGAAACTGATAAAAATCTCTTAGCTACCAGGATTATGACGCAACAAAATAGAAATTTTTGTGATTTTCTCTACAGTGGAAAAACTCTGCAAAATAAGTGTCTGTTGGCTTTGAAAGTCCCTTGCTCCAATACTCTTACCAGATGGCCGACGGCTCACAGGGATGTGGCTGGTCTGTGTTTGCAACCCTTTAGCTCCCATGGAGGTGTGGCTGTTTTGTCAGGAAAGAGCAAGTTCTGCCTGAGATCGTGGCTGTGGCCTCTGGGGCTTTTTGGGGTGCAGGACGAGAGGGTGGGAGCCCCACATACCACACCTGGCAAGGCACAGCCTGCCCAGCCCCATGAGATACCCAAGGCACTGGTGTGGCAGTTACACCCTGCAGCTTTCCCGTGGGATGCCGCTGTGGCCTGGAAGAGCATCTTCCCAAAAAGGATGCCAAGGCACATGCACTGGAGCAGGGGCAAGGGGTGCTGAGAGTTCTAATGGTGCTGGTGTGACCAATAACGGATCTGTTAACGTAGTGTCTGCAACTAGGAAAGACAGGCTTATTTCTGTACCTCCCAGGAGACAGGCTGAAGCTATTATAAAGTTATTAAGCTATTATTATACACAGGTATTAAGGCTGAATGAAGAAGTCAAGTGATAGGAGGGCATACAAAAGAGAAACCTCAGAGGTGTGCAGCAGAAGTCAGGGAAGGAGATGGTGAGGCGTTTGTTGTGGGAAGGGGCTGGTAGATCTGTAGGATCAACCAGAGCTAGAGGAGATAAACCGTAAGTCACCCCTGAGCTCGTGACAAGGTGTGTAAACCATTTTCTTCTGCCATATGGCTGATTTGTGAGGATTCCTGCAGGGAGCTGAGCCAAAGAGCCCTTGTGCTGAGGACATCCTACTCACCAGATCACTGAATGCTGTTGTGCTCTGCAGTGTGAGCAGCCAAGCTCCAAAACCCAGGGAAAAGCCCACCTGGGATTGCATTTGTTATGGGCCTCTGCATAAATTATGTCATAGTGTGCAAAGCTTGTGTTTTTGGTGTGAGCAAGTGTGCAAAGCCTGTAGGGTCTGAATTCAAGCAGCCAGCTGGAGGAGGGAAACTCAGCGAGAAAGAAAGGTGCCTCAAAACCCAGTGTGGGTAGTGTCCTGGATCCTCTCAGAGCTCAGAAGCTGTAAACACAGTGGGATACAGCAGCTGGATCTTTTTCCAGCAGTCTGAGCATCCACCACAGGGAGCAGAGCCAGGGCTGTGACACGCGAGTGCAAAATGTTAGTCAGAGAGGACAAATGGAATGTGAAAAACCACCAGAAACTCCCAAAGTGGGTCAAATTCCTTGATGCATCTAACAATAGATGTAGGACGGGAAGGACGGGGTGGATTCGGTTGTGTGCCCTCCCGTGCCTCCTAAAATTCGGGCTGCACTGTGGGCCTGAGTCCGTTCCTGTCTCCCCCAGAGCAGGTGGCTGAAATTGTGGAAGCCAGTGGCTCCAGCTCTGCCTCCTCCTCCCGGGCCTGCCTGGCATAATATTATCTTCACGCCTGAGCGAGGAGGACTTGGCTTATTAAACTTGCAAACCTGCCTCGCGCTCGCCCTTGGGTATCCAGGACTGCCGGGTCTCTGGGGCAGGATGTTCTAATGCTCCTTTTACGCCACGTCTACCGCAACGAGGCCTCCTTAATTGGCTTGTGGTTCCCACCAGCACTGCCAGCACGGAGAGAGCAGTGGAGGAAAAGCTGCCAGCCACAGCTCCTGCTCCGTGTTGGTGCATCATTAGCTCACATGTTGTCTCTCTCCCCGAAGACAAACACGCTGTGTAGCCAAAAAGGTCTGTGGGGAGGATGCACAGCAAGATCCGAGCACAAGAAGTAGGGGGGGCACAGGTAGTTCTCATCTCCCTGCCCCGTTTGGTTTCTCCGCTCTGCCAAATCTAAGATTTTCAGTAGTATGGGGGAAATTTGCAGTGAAATATCCTTTTTTGTTTTTCCTCTCTATTTTTAAAAGAGCATCCTCCCCCTTCCTTGCTTTAATCACTTTAAAACAACCCTGGAGGAGCAAGACTTGGGTAAATAAATGTGGGAACCAGGGGAGTTCTTGAACTGTTAAAGAAATCAATATAAATCAGAGTAACCTTGCCCTGATGTCTTCCTTATCACCTCTGAAGCTCTACCTGCCTTTGTCTAACAACAATCTCAGTTAATTAGATAATTAATCTAATTATCTAATTAGGTGGAATCACTAATAGCTATTCCACCTAATTAGGCCAGTGGCTGTATCTCAGCAGTGGTGGTTCTCTCTTTCTGGCTAACCCTCCACCTTCTGCCATGCCTTGAAACCAGGCTCTGACACAATTCGCAGCTCTTTGTTTGCTTTAACCAAAACCACCTGGAAGCAGTTTTACATTTTTTTACTCAGGCTTTCCTTGAATGAAAGCAAGGTGGCCAGTTGGAAAGTAGAAAAGGAAGCTCTCAGAAGATTAATTTTTTTAGCAATGAATGCAGGAAGCTCTTCATTGTTTTAATTCATTCTCCTGGTGTAAGATTAATTTTAGCTCTGAACACAACAACCTGTTATGAATTGATCCTAGGGAAGCATATTGCTCTGAGGCTGGGGAAACAACATAAGTAGCTTTTCCCCCCCTTTATTTGGACAAGTTTAGCTAACTCATGGCTGCAGTCCTAACTCCAGTCACTTCCCTGCAGAAATGCGAATTGTGCTCCCGCTGCAGCTTTCCCAATCCATCCTCTGTGCCACAGCACGAGGGAGCTGGCAAGAACTAAAACCAGCCTAAGGCCACTGGTCCCCTGGCAGCAGAGTCCCACTGCTCATCTCTGCAGGGATGCTGTGGCTGGCAGCCCCATGATGCTTGGTTTGGATCAGCACCTCTGTCCCTTCACGAGCTGTAGGTGCCATTGGGGCTGCAAAGCTGCCATACGACACTCGTGGGGCTTTTTCCTTTTAATGCCTAAATTGGATTTAAGGGCATTTTTGTGCATTCCAAAACAAATCAAGGTCTGTCTGCAAAACAGCTAGACTTGGCCCTGAGAAGAGATGGATGTGCTCACGCCTCACACCCAGAGCTTTGCCTTCCTGGGGTCCTACCTTACACACCAGGAAAAGCCATTCAGCATCTGAGCAGTCAGGAACTGAGACTCTTCCAGCCCCAGGAATGTTTAATGGCTCACTCCATCCCTGTCTGTCACCCGAGAGCACTGCTGGATCCCCTCTGACAGCTTCAGTGGGCACAACTTGGAGCACTGCTCTGGTTAGGCTCAGAGTCACAGAGTCCATGGGAGCTCTGGCTGGAGTCTGGATGAGGTAAAAGGGCCAGGTAGGTTCTGCAAAAGCTTTTTTGCTGTGAACCCCTTCTCTCACCTGGAAATGCTTCCTTCCTGTAGTGCTCTCAGGTTAATCTGCTGCAATAGCATCCAGATCTATGATCTGGTTCTGGGCAGAGTCCTGCTCCTGCCTGACTGGAATAATGGGCAACTCATGAATCCACAGCTTTTCATTTTGCTTTTTCTGTGTTTGGTTGGGGTTTTTTTCTATATGTATATGTAACTGAAGCACCATAAAATGTCTCCTTGGGGCAGTTGGATTTTTCTTCTAAAAAAACAAATTCTATATTATATATCTATTTTTGGACTGCTTGGAGCAAAGTTGTCTCAGCATTCTCATTTTGAAACCCCTATATTGAGGTGTTTATTACAGCGTCGTGAAAATTCACATTTAGTTGAAACCTGGCGAATGTTTTTTGGCTTGAAGCAAGTTTTCTTTTGAAGGAGTTTACTATTAAGTGTTTAAGGTTTTTTTTTTTCCTTTTTCTCTATTTTTCTTTTGAAAAAGCAACACCTTCCAGAACTGGGTTCAGAAGCAGAAGGCCAGCTCTGCAGCAAGTGTGAAAGCTGTGAGCTGAGCACAGAGCTGCAGCCATTCATGCTTTTTTTCTGACATCTGTTAAGAGAATGGGAGGAAGGGAAATCAGCTGTACTCTACGAGAAAAGAGGCTTTTTAGTTGTTGTTTTGGTGAGTCCTGAGTAGCTGCACTCCCACCAGATGCTGGTGATTCCAGCGCCAGCTGCACGGAGCACAGCATCTCTGGCTGCCTGGAGCTGGTGCCTCTCACGCCCCAGAGCAAGCCAGCTCTGCTGGACCTGGGAGACAATTGAGCGTGCAGCAGGCTTGCTGCTGTTGTGTGACTTAGATGTGTATTGAACAACAACATTCCTGACAGGGGCTGGGATCGTGTTGTTACAGTTCCACTGGAGTAAACGCAGCTCCTGCTGCTCTGGTTTGTGCTATGGCCCCAATATCGATGACACAGTCTATACTTTGCTTTATACTCACAAGTTTTTCTACTTTTTCAGGTGTGCAGACCCATCTTTTCCAATGTGAGGCTGTGCAGGTAGATAACCAGGTTTAACCAGGTTTATGCAACCCCTGCTAGCAAACTGCACATCCCACAGAGCCAGGAGCAGGGGTCACTGGTGGGAAATGGCTGTCGCTGTCCAGGGGAGCCCAGCGGTGCTGCCAAACTCCTCTGCCCCTTTCAGCCTGCAGGCTGGGAGATGGGTGAGGATGAGGATGGCCAGAGCAGACAGGCAGATCTCAGGCAGCACAGCAGCAGGACCAGCCTTAGTGACCTTGTGCCTACTTACGGAGCTGGACAAACATCTTGAGGGAGAGTCAGGACCTCTCTGCTGCCTGAGCTGGGTCCTGAACCTGCACCCAAACAGGATGGCTTCTGATACTCTGAAATACTGTAGACAGAGCTGATTGGGGTTTTTTTTTCCCACTTCCATTTTCTGGCAGCAGCTAGAAGCAGGAGTACCTAAGTCTCCAGAGTGAGCCTGCTTTCTCTGGCTCTGCCTTGCAAACTCAGGAAGTTTGAGGAGGTCTGATAATCACCCTTACCTTGCTTATTTATCGGCTTAGTCTCCACCCGAGGGCGTTCCCAGTGCCCTACCTGAGCTGGCTTTGCTCACACCACTGTGCTGGCTGCCTGCCACCGCAGTGCTCACTGTGGTCGGAATACACAGCATTGGTACTTTTGGTCCCATCCTCCTGTGCTTTTTCCATTTTTGCTCTCCTGTTGAAGATGCCACAACAAAATTGTGCTTGTGCTGTGGAGATACGATGGATTGCCACCATATTTTACCACAGATAGGACAATTTCACTGCAGTATTTAAGATGCCTGGCTGGAATACCTGCAGTTGGACAAGTGTGAATTTGACTTTACCTGTACTGGGGCTTTTCAGCCCCTGCCACAATGTATAATTCACTTAGGTGATTGAACTGCAATGTTGACTTCCTCTTCCCTCCCTCATGTTATCCTAATATTTTTTAATATATTTTATTAGAAGTTATTTTTTGACACTGCTCCCACGCATCATTGCTATGCAGATGTTACACAGATTTATTGATCATTTTCCACTTGCTGTGTTTCACCAGTCTGCCCAGCAACTTTGTGTGTTTCCTCATGGCAGGCTTCAATGTTCTACAAACAGCATGGACCTAGGAGATCAAGGTGTTTTTTCCTGGTTGCCAGCATCTAGCCCAAAGGGGGAGGCAGATTTGGAGATGTTGCTTGTTTCTATGGATAATAATCAATAAGACCCATTAGGGAGACAAGTACATACATCACTAAACTTTGACCTCTGCTCTCCAGATCAGTCCCAAGATGCCTATTCATATGCTGGTGACATCCAGATTGTGCTGTTGCAAAAGCCTCTTTGCTTGGGAAGGGATTACAGATTTAAGTTGCACAGCCTTTGCTATCTGTAGAGTACAGCATGCAGGATGCTTAGCTAGAGCCTCTAGTTTTTGTTGGCTTTCTTTTCTACTCAGCCGAGTTTTACATTTAACGCTGTTGCATGCAGAGTGTTTTATGCCTCTCTACCTTCCAGGCTGTTTTTCACTCCAGTCTGTCTGGCATTTTAAGGGTTTACAGACCCTGGAGATTCCTGGCACTGGCTGTTGCTTGCATATTGCTCCTCATCTTTCAGATCCTTTTTCTCCTACGTTGCTCTTCGGCAGGCTGTTTCTGATAGAAAGTTTTTGGCTTGCTGTTTGAAGTTCCTGATAGTCGGCATTTGATCACTTGCTAATTCAGTTCTACAACTTTTTTTCCAAAGAAACCATGAAAGACTATCTAAAAATAGATTTAAAAAAAAAGAAAGAAAACTTTAAAAATACCCTTATTTTGCTGAATACAGGAAGTTTTAAGTTTTCTGGGAGAAAAAAAACCACATACCAAATTTAGAAGCAAACTGGAGATCCCAGGATGTTTGAGAAATCCATTTCTAGGCACAAGAGCTGGATGAAGAGTTTTCTTATCCCTGTACGTCTTCCCTTTCCTTGGGAGAATGTCTACTGAAATCTGTTGGCTGGGAACAAGCCAGATGAGATTCTTTAGTGTGAGTGGGTGAGAAGGGAGAGACAGGACTCTGGTGACAGCAGTGGGGTCTGACGTCAGCGGGGTGACAGAGGCAGAGGGACTGGGAGCTGCTCCGCTGGGCAATTCCTTCTGCAAGTGATCAAGGTCCATCTTTGCATTGAGTGCCTCTGCTCCTCCCACTGCAAAGCTGTTTCTGTTCCGTGTTCCTCTGAAGGTTAGAAACAGATGTCTAGTTTCCATCCCACATGTCCAGCATGGATCAGTTGCACTCTTCATTCTTGTCTAAGAGCTCTTTCATTGCTGCAACGTGCTGCCTCCTTCCCCAGTGTATTTTGGAGTGGTCATATCTCCTCCTTTGTTTCCCCAGGCCGAGCAAGTCAAATTTGTAGAGACTCCTTTCATAAAATAGGTTTTCCATTCCTCTGACCATCCTAGAAACTCTTCTCTGTGCTTGTCCCTGCTTGAATGCATTTTTTTCTTCAAATGCAGGATTGTCTGGAGAATTCCAACAAGATCTCTCCTGTGCACTGTTCAGTGGCATTAAAGGCTTCCCCGTCTCTGTTCATTGGTACTTCTGACACCCCTGCTCGACACTGGCCTTTCCAGGAGCTAAGGCACACCAGTGGCACACAAACACCTGAGACAAGTCTTCTCCCTCCTGTGTGCTACACCAATGAGCTCCTGCTCTGAGTGAGAAAGATTGATTACAAGCAGCCAGATGTCAAAGTCAGCAACACTGTATTTCATCCAATTTCTGTTTTGCTCTCTCAAAGTTGCTCTCTTCTTCCAGTGTGACATTCTGCTTCTCAACTTCAGGTTATAAGCACAATCCCTCCTTTTCCTAATGGAGTCACTAAAGAAAATATCAAGCAATGTTCATCCCCGGGCAGTTTTATGAGGACCTCTACCAATCATCTCTATAGCTTCTCCTTGCTTCATCCCTTGCCCACTTTGCTATGCTTGTGCTCCCAGCACAGCTAAAAATATCCCATCTGACCTTGCATCCAACTCATTCCTGAAGTCTGGAAAATGGAACTTCTGCTTCTGTGGTGGTAACTTCTGCTTATCATTTCCCCACCCCCCTAATTATCAGTAAAGTCTCTGAGTGTCCCTGTATGAATCCAAAATGGTTGTTAATTCAGTACATTTTGCTGGAGCGTGCATAAATCTCTGTGTTGCACCAGGGCCATCCATCAGCCAGCTCTGTGTTTACACTATCCCTAACACAACGCTTTTCCCAAAAAGCTTATGGATTCAGCCTGGGCCACATAGTCAAAGATGTTGTCAAGTGCTAAGTGAGATTTCCAAGAGTAGTTTCCTCCTGGCTTCTCTCTGGCATGGGCACCCGAAGCCGATGGCAGTTAACGCTGTGCTTTGAAAGCAAGAGAGGGTGCAGTTTGTTGGCCACCAGTGCCTCTGGGCAATGCTTGTTTTCTGGTTTGGTATTTTATTTTGTGGTGAAGACTTCCAGGCTTCTGAGCACAGGCTCCTGCCTCCCTTGCCAAGGATGCTCTTATGTATGGCAAACATTATGCTGCTTTGTGTGAAGTCTGCTGGCTTTCACACAGCCTCCTTTTCTTCCACCCCTGGATAGTTTCTCCTCCTGCTGGAAACCTGTGGAGGCTAAGCACATTTAACCCTCTTCAGGAGGACACAGCGAAATGAATGCTGGATGTTAAGGTGCTCTTGTGTTGCTGGTTCACCATTTCTACCCTCAATTGCTAATTTCCCTTCCTACCCACTTCTACTAAAAGGTGCTAATTGTGTGGTGATACGCAACTTCCCTGCCCTGGAGAGCGGCAGCATCACTTCTGATCCTTTTAGGTCTGGCTAAACTAATAGAGAGATCTGTGTCCTGAGCCTGATTCCAACCCCTATATAACAAATTCCGTATTAAATCCACAGAAAAGTCATTTACTAGTGGTTAGACTTTGGGCTGCTCAGAGCAGCAGTCACTTCTGAGAAGTTACGCATGTCTGATGCAAAATTACAAAAATGTGTATTTACCGCAGTGACCAAGGGGGCTGAGAAGCTCAAGTTAATATTTATACTTGGCATTGAACCCTATGCACAAATAGTGACTTTGGCTGGGTGCAGCGTCCCCATTTATTTTTGAATCTTTTTATACTGACAGCCCAGGTGCAGGGAATTACCCCTGCACTCTCGGCACCCCAGGCTTTGGAGACCTCACTGTGCGGAAGAAGCTGCTAACAGGGTGTTTATCTCAGGAGTGCATCTCGGAGCATCCCTGGACAGCTGCTCTGGGGAGGCTATGGACTGTCACACTGTGGGTTTGGACTGTTGCCTGTTTTCAGGGCTGAAGCAGGGAAGCAGGAGTAGCTGCGATGCCACTGGGGTGAGGGGAATGCCGAGCTGCTGCAGAGGGAGAATGATGCTCCATCCGTCTCATCCCAACCTCTCCTTACTGATATGAAGGATGTACCAAAGTCGTTTGCTCTGGACCTCCCAGCATAGGCTGTGGCTGCCAGGTTGGCCCAGGAGGTTTGTGGCTTGTGCTGTGAACCTGCCTTCCCCGCTGCCGTGTCTCTTGTGCCCTGGAAATGCCTGCAACTGGTGTCTCTTTACAAGGTTTTTGCCATTAAAAATCCACGTGGTGGGGGAAGGGTGGAAAGAAGTGTGTTAACAGGACCCTCTGCAGATGGGAGTGCTCTTGAACAAGCACACATTTGGCATCAATGAGAAAGTGGCATCTTCTGGAGGCTAGGGTGGGAATTCCTTCAGGTGAATTTAGCACCTGCTGAACATCACTGTGAAGTTCAAACCGTTTAGCTGGAATGAGTTTGGTTTGAAAACTTGTGCGATGTGGGAGCCTAGAAATTCACCCCTTACAGTTTTGGAATCCAGACTGCTGGAGTTAAGGAGAAGTGTTAAATAACTTGCCCAGGGCTGCCTTGTGAGGACATGAGAGCCCAAACTCCATTAAAAATCCTCAACTGCTCAGAGGGGTGCACGCCTGTGCCACCTCAGTGAATTTTGAAGTTGGCAGGATAACTCACTGTGCTTAATATCAGTGTGAAAGAAATACCCCCACCAAGGCACTTGTGCTTTAGTTGGACTGTATTTTCAGCCCTGACTTCTGCCAGTGGTTCCTGTCTTGGTGTGTTGGTGTCTGGAGAGGTCAAGAGGGAAGTGCTGCCTGCAGGACACAGCATCCCAAAAGCTCTGGCTGGACCAGCCCACCGGGGGCCATGGCACTTCTCCGGAACCCTCTGTGAAGGAAGAAACTCCAAACTGTGGCTCCGAGGGGTGTTTAGCAAACTGGGAATGATCACCTCCTGATGGATGTATGGGATTGAATGAAGTCATGCTGTGCTTGGCTTGCCAAGTTTTTAACACGTGACGTTGAAAGCATTATTTGTCAAGGAAGGAAGGTTTCCAGGGGAATTGATAACGAAGGATGTAGTAGGTTTTTGGAAAGAAAACAACTTTTGCTATGAAAACAGCAACCCTGAAACTTTTTTGAGGAGATAAATTGCTTTCTATAAATGGGCCACAGCTCCCTGCTGTTTCCACAAAAACTTACTGTGTGCCTGTGGTGGCTGTCACTCTGCTTAGCACAGCAATGTGGAACTAAGGGAAACACCTGTGGCAGAAAATGGGAGTTGGACCATGCATAAGTCTCCTTCTGAGTCAAAATTTCAGTGCTTTCTGCCTTTCTGTTCTTCTCAGGTTCTCCACTGACCTTGTCCCCACACCCTCCATTGTCACGAAGGTCTGGTAGTGATTGCACACCAGGTCTCTGCTTACCAGACCCCACAAGCACTGCTGAGTTCCTGTTCCCACACAGATTCCCAAAGCAAACGTTACTGCTATAATCTAAAAGAGCAAAAATGTTTGGAAAACAGCAGATGTAATGGGAAAATGACACTTCCTACATGTGATAATTGTGCAACCTTAACTCTGCCCTTGGAGTATGTCTGCGTCTTGCTGTATTGTTCAGGAACTTGTGTGGTGAAGAAAAAAGTCGTTGGAAGTCTGTCTGGAAATTAAAGTGGTTGGTGGAGGTGCCAGCAAGGGTTAAATTACCTGGGTGGGGATGGGGGGGCTGAGTAGGATAAGTGGATTACATGCAGCTTTTAAGTACAGGAGGTGACTCTGTCAGCATGATTTGACTGTTAAAATGGGCATCGGTGGAGAGAAAAACCCTCTGTGGCTCGTGAGTCTGGATTCCTAAAGCTTTAATGCGCAGGACATGGCTATGTTGCCTCCTGCCATGTAGGTGTCTATCCTGCTTTAAGCCACTTACGTTGGTTTGCTTTTAAGTAATAATTTTCTTTTCTTTCCCCTTGTATTCGGCCATAGATTAACTTTGCTCAGACTGTTTCCACACTCTCCCTGCAGCCCTGCTCACCGCTCTCTCAGGTACAGCCCTGTGCAGCCCACGTCCCTCCTGTCCGCCCTGCGCCTTGCACGGGGATGAAGTTTGCTGTTCGCTGACGGGAGACGTTTGCTTGGCTTAGTCACCACTGAGAAAGTGGGAAAGCACAGTGAAAAGCACAGTGGAAAAGCGCAGTGAAAGAACGTCTGCACTGCAAGACGTGTGGCTATACCAACTTTTTTGCCTTCACTCATCACCCCTTGCGCCATCCTTCCTCAGCCGTTCATGGCCCCCATCTCCCCTGGCTGTCGCAGAGGAAACAGCCCCATGTGAAAGGGGCTCAGCAAAGTCAGTGATACCTCATGCTTCGCATGCCACCATCCGAGCCTGCCATGCCAGCACTTCCAACGGCCCCAAGGGGCTGGGCTATGGGGAATCTCAGGGCACGACTGCTGCTTTTTGGGAAATGCCACTTTTTGAGAACGCCACTTTTTGGGAACGCCACGTTTTGCCACCTCAGGAGTTTTGCAGAACCACAGCTCGTGCCTGGTGGAGTCCATAGATCACTGAGGGATTGATGGGAACATTTCTGGAAGCAGCACCACAGCAGCGCTATCGAAACACCTTCGCCTCTGGGCGGGCCGCTGCCCTGACCCCGAGCCTGCAGCCAGCTCACAGAGGCGGCAGCCGAGGCATCCGTGAGGCCACCGGGAGCCCGTCCCCGAGGTCAGGGCACGCAGCAGGAGTTGCTGCCGCTGCCCAGCCCCTCCGGTGCTCCCAGCGCAGCCACCGGGCGGGCGAGCCGGCTCCGGCCGCCCTTCCCCTCACGGAGCGGGCCTGCCGTCCCCCGTGCGCCGCCGTCCCGCCCGCGGCAGCCCCGCTCCCCCGGGGACAGGCGGGCGACGAACCCTCCGAGGGGGCAGGGACGGCAAGGGAAGGGGCCACCCGCGGGCTGCGCGGAGCCCGAGCCCTCCCGGCGCGGAGGGGCCGCGGCGCGGGGGGGCGGCCCGCGGGGCTCCGTGCGGGCGGGGGTGGGACCCGGCGGGG
>VWZT01011455.1:211003-248956 GCA_013397055.1 Pachycephala philippinensis | reverse complement strand
CCGGCCCCGCGGGAGAGCGGCGGTGCGAGCAGGCGCTGGGTTTCGGGGCTCTGTAACATGGTTTCTCATGTGTGTGTTTTCTTTCTCTCCTCCTCCTCCTCCTCCTCTCCCTCCTCCTCCCGCCGCCTCTCTCCTCCTCCCCAAACACACACGTACACACACACGCTTCCCCTCTCCCTCCCCCTCCTCAAGGCCGAAAAGGCAAGCCAAACCTGCAGCCGACGAAGGCTTTTGGGATTGTAGCGTGTGCACCTTCAGGAACAGCGCCGAAGCCTTCAAATGCAGCATCTGCGATGTCAGGAAAGGCACCTCCACAAGGTACGTCCGCACCTTTCAACGCGGCTTGTGCTCCGCGCTGGGCTGCGCCGACTTGTTGATTTTTTTCGCTGTTGCCTGGATATCGGCTGGTTGCATCCCCTTTCTCCCCCGATGCGGTCCCTTCTGTCCCCGTTCAAAAGCTTGTGGATTTTAAAAATTCTCTTTCAAGCGTTTAATTGGACCTGGAAGACATGTTTCGTGGATGTGGCAGCAACCTGAATCTTTTTGTTGTTCTGTGCTTGTTTTTTGTTGCTGGTGTACAGAGAACCTTTTGGAGATGCACAGCCAGCCATAAACGCTCTGACTGTGGTTTGGGGCAGGTGGTTTTCTGTGGTTTGGGTGGAGGTTTACCTGTGTTTTCTACAAGAAATGATTGAGGATTAGGGAGCGAGAAAGGAAAGGGCTGAAACTAAAGATGCCATGAGAACAACTCCCTCCCTGAGATGTTGATCTCTCGGTGACTGTTGTCATCAGAAAGGAATCGGCTTTGTGCTCAGTGTGGGAATGCTGCGGGTTTCTGAAAGCTTTAGCTGTCAGGTCTCTCTGATTGCCTTGCTCTGAGAAACTGTGAAGGTCTTTATGAGGTGGTGAATCTGACATGGAATAGTTAATTTAATCTCAAAAAAAAAGCCCCAAAACTTGCCAGTTCTCAGTTAGAAGGTTCAGAAAGTTTGTCCTGGAGGTATCAGTTGACGCTAAAGCAGGCATGTGGTGCTCTGCTTTTCCTTTCTTTTTGTGTTTTGTTCTACCATGTTGATTTCTGATTTTGTTCATATTGTACCTTC
The DNA here is from genome assembly GCA_013397055.1 of Pachycephala philippinensis. Taxonomy (NCBI): domain Eukaryota; kingdom Metazoa; phylum Chordata; class Aves; order Passeriformes; genus Pachycephala; species Pachycephala philippinensis. The sequence continues at coordinate 247,853 of VWZT01011455.1, read as the reverse complement.
CAAATTTGAGTTCCCATTGCGGTGCTCTGCCAAAGAAGTAGTCTGCGAGGTTTCCATTGTGAAAGGCGCCGTTTTCCTTGAGTGCAGCTGTGCATTGAGGTGCTCTCATCAGCAGGCTGTTTGCATGACTTGGCTGTCTTGGCTTGATTGACAAAGGAGGTGAAAGCGTGTTGGGTTGTTATTGTTCGCACTGTGCTTTAGACAATGTGAAGTGCCTACATTTTTAATGGGGAGCATGTTTTCGGGCCATTGAAACTCTCTGAGTTACAGTAACAGAGCGGTGAAGTGCTTCACTGTAGGTTTTGTGATGCACATCAGCTACAAGTATCTGTACTTATAAAATGTATAGAGGTGTTGAACTTAAACCAGTTGTAAATAGCGTGGTTAGAGCATTGAGTAAGGTCGAGCTTTGGGACAGCAGTGTTCTGTGTGCACCTGGAGCTGATTCTTGACTCGTTCGGTCTCATTTTGTCGTGCAGCTGAACCTTCCCAGCACGTTTGATTCCTGTGGGTTTCTGTTTCCTTGGCTTCCCCATTGGCTCAGGTGGAATGTGTTGCTCCTGCAGTCGCCTGGTCCCGAGCTGCTGCTCCGGAGTGTGGCCGTGCAGTCCCCACACACTCCCGCGGTGTCACACCAGTGCCTGGGTGTCAGTGGGAGGAGAGCCCTAATGAGATACAGAGCCCAGATGGGATGTATCCTCTATCAGACACTATTATTTTCATTGGCCACCATGCTGCTGTTCGTTTGGAGAGCGGCAGCCTGCTCTCACATGCCCTTGCATTTTTATTTTTTTTAAAGATAATTTTCGAACTGTTTGTTGCGGTAGTAGGATGGTTTGTCTTTTAAAGGGCCATTAAGAGCGATAGCAGTCGATGATTTCAGGTTAAGAGCTGTAGCCTTACTTGCAGATGTGATCCCCGGGTCTAGAACATTGTAATTCTGTTTAGCTTTTAATGGACCCTTATGAATGGCTTCTAATTTTAATTCGTTTAATTCATCAGCTTTCTATTCATTTTTGCTGCTTTTAAAATTGCTTTTGTTTGTAGAATTTGAGAAAGTATTTAAAATATTCAATAGCCCATCATGTCTTCTTGCATATTTGTATAATTTATGAATAAATATAACAGAAAGCAGGAGTGATTGAGTGTTGTGAGAGAGCATTGTGTGTTGGGAAGTTCTGGGAGGTCAGAGCTATTTGTGATGTTACTTTGAATGTTATAGTATGTGATGTACAAGTCAGTGCTGGGAAATTATTCAGAATTTTTTAAATAAATGACTGATGTAAAGATACTTAATGAGTTATGATTGATAATTTATTACTTGAAATATAAGGTGTCTGATGAGCTTGACTTTTAAGTTGCAATTTGACAAGTTGATGACACTTTTCCACAGTTAAAACTGCTTTGCTTCATTGTGACTTACTTCAGTAACACGGAAATTTATCAAACTCACTTTTAAAAAAACTCAACCAAGTAGTGAAAGACATGGTGAGGCAACTGTTTTTCATCAAATTATTGTGTGCAATCACAGCATGCCCAGGGTTTTTTTTAAGATCTGGTATGACCTACTTCCCCCCTCCCTCCACTGTGAAACCAGTTATTTGTTGTGGAATTTACTTTGGCTGATAAATATTCTCTGATTTAAGAACTGGTGAGGCCCTTAGCTAATTCTCACCGTGTGTGTATTTTTTCAGACTCAATATAATCTGTTGGCATGTGGGAGGGGTGGCTGGCAGCAGTTAGAAGTTTTATCTTCTCTGATCCAACTATCCCCTTTCCCTAGGATCTCATAAAAGGAGCTTCAAACAACAGTGAGTTTCAGAGTTGACCTGCCAAGTCAAAATCATTGTAGAGGCTAAACAGTTAAATTGCACTCGACTGTTTCTTCAAGGAGCTGTTTATAAATATTTCAGGTGCACTTTTAAATAAAAATTAGGTCAAATCCATCTCTGAAGAATTGTTTTGCAAAGATTACATTAAACCTGTAGCACTTGAATACTGGATTTGTTACAGTATGTCACTAACTTCCTTTCCTCACCTGAATTCTTGCTGTATGGTTAAACTTTTATTACTTTCTATTTAGGCAAGTATGTTGAGGTTTTTTTTTACTTCTCTGAGGATGATGGCAAAGACACCAGCTCTGTTGAACACAGCACTCAGCTGGGTGAGATGATGATTTAGCTGGCTGGGGAGTGAGCAGGGAGAGCTGGTAGCTGGGGTTTACAGTGCCGTATTCCTTTCCTGGAGGTTTTTATTGGTGTCACAGCACAGGGAACTGGTGCTGGTCACCACTTTCACTGACGTCCTGAGGCTCTTCTGGTGGTTTGCTCTGGTGTAGCAGCACCAGCTCCTGCACTCAGGAGAAGACTGGAATTGAAAGCAGTGCCGGGAAGTTTGCTCCACAGATGGCATGTTCCTTTCCAATATCCATTACTTCTTCAAACACGGAAGGAAAGTTTACTTTGGATTTCCTAAGAATGTGAGGGCAGGATTTGGCCTCGTATTTCCTGTGAGTTCCTATTTGGGGGTAGGTGATGGCTCTCTGTTTCTATTTGTTTTTCTTAATGGCATTCTTGCTCCTCTTCTCCTTTGGTTCTCTGATAGTTTACATATATTGTGTTCCTGTACACCTCTTGTAACTTCCTCTCTCCTCCCAGGCAGGGTTGTGAAGTGTTTCTACATGGGATTGTTTTCAGACTTCATTGTAAAGAAGAATATTTGCTCCCTTCCTTATGATTTCAGAGAAACTGGTTTTTGAAACTTTCTTTTTGGATGAATAGGCAAGCAGTGTGATGTGGTGGAGCTCCTCTGATGTTAATTTTTTCTCTAAATTTGGGATGAATGCTTTCCTTTTCCAAACTCCATATCCTCTTATCATGAATGTGCCTTGAGTAGAGAGTGGAAAGTCAGTGGAAAATGTGAAAGCAAAAATTGGATGTCTGACATGCAAATTAACAAAACAATGGGAGCTTTTAGTACAAAATTGAGTTGGAATGTGTGTGTCCTCTGCAACGTATAAATTGAACAAGCATTTCTGTTTTATTTGTTGCTAACACCTGTATGCTTGAAGTGCAGGGTTTGGAGTTTGCATCAAGTGATGTGAATGTACACTTCATTGTGGAGTGCCCGAGGAGCGATGTCAGTAGTGCTTCACCCTTTTGCCATCCTTATTTTTGAGGGGAGGCCAGGCTAAAACTGTTTATATTTATAAATTGAATTCTCTTGTATGGAACAGATGTCTCAGATACTGGCCTTTGTTTCTCTTCAGTTCTGCAGAAAATTCTCATGTTTGCAGGATCTGAACTAGCACCTTGAAGGATGCAAACTGCGGTCCATGTCACCATGGAAAAGTATTCTCTTCTGCATCCAAGCTGGGCTGACCAGAATAGGCACCAGATAGTCCTGCTATTCCTGGAATGAGGAATCAGGCTTATGATCCTGACCTTCATACAGCTAATATGTGCCCTGCTTATTTGCCATGTGTTTGCAGGACTGTTCTGAAAACTCTTGCAGTGATGTGTGGCTGTGGTGTAGGTTGGAAGCCAAGTGGTTTAATCTGGTTCTCTCGAGTTAGTTAGCTTTCACGTGCATTAAGGTGGATTTTATTTAGCATCATAGCTGGCCTTTAAGTGGCTTAATTTCCATAAAAATGGAATACAGAACTTGTCTAGAAAAAAGCTGTTGTGGAAGCGATGTTGGTGCTTTTACTCTGGAATATTTGTTTTACTATTTGTCTGTTTAAATCTATTGTTAAATCATCCCTGTTTTTCCTGATGATTGCTGAATTTAAATGGCTGTTGGATTAGGAGGAGTGAAGCATGGGCTGTACCAGCCTGGAGTTGTGCCAGTGACCATCCACATCCTGAGGATGTGTTCCCTCAGGGACTGCTGTTCTGGTAGTGGAGGGTGCAGTGTAACTCAGCCTGGGTACTGCTGAGTGCTGGAATGCACAATACCTATCTGCAAAACGTTTGCCCATGTGCCAGGAGTTGTTGAGATCTCTGTTGTCTCATACCTTATTCACCAGCACTGCCTAAAAGTAAGTGGCTGTTGCTTTGTGGATTTAGGGAGCACTTCTGTAGGTCTGGCAAATCCACCAGGGCAGAGGAGCCAAGGGCAGGAGCAAACACCATCTGACAAGCAGACAATGCTGATGGTTCACAGCAAACCCTGAATTCTGGGGCTGTGGTTTGACAACACACCAAGTTTGAGTCTGTGACTTGTATTGCAGGACCACATGTGTCTCAGCCACATGGCTTGGAGTATTGATCCATTATAAACTGACTTCTGGTACGGATTCGTGCTACACTTACTTTTTAAACTAGCGTGGAGTTAGTCTGTGAGGCTTCAGCTGAGCAGATGAAACTGTTCAGCTTCAGATCAGCTATTATCTGTCAGCCTGGTGCAAGCATAACCCTGGCATAAGATCTGTGTCTTGTACTTCGGCTGTTTGAAAGAAGTGAGAGTTGTGTCCTGATTTGCTCTTTGCGGTGTTTGGCTCTGGCATTAATGATCTCATTACCATCACCCCAGGATTTCTCTTAGATCTCAGCACCTCTGGGAAATCATTCTCAGCGGGGAGAATCCTCAGTGTTGACGTGCAGCACCAAGGCAATACCCCTTTGCTATGGTTGTCAAATTTGGGTACCTGAGAAGCTGTGGGTGGCAGATGCAGTAGGGAGTATGGTGGTTCCTGTGACTCACTTTGCTTCCACCACTGTGGATTTTTCTGAATGTCCTGCTAAGATATAATAGCTATACCTGTTGTTTTCCATTTTTTATTAGGGTAAAAAGATCTTTTCGTTAAAATAAATAGTAAAATCTTCGGCATGGATAAGGGGTGTTGATAATATTTATGTAGATTACCCATTTGGGTTAAGTAATTGTGGGTGGTAGGGTTTAATGTCAATCTGATTTCTCTTGGAGACTCTCTACAGATCTAATGGATAAACTGCGACACTGAGCGTGTTAATACATCACTGATAATATGCAGCGTGGATATTATTCATTTCTCCCTTCCTCCATAGGCTGCTTTTCTGGGAGACGGGAATCTAAATCAGAGTATGTATGTGCGTGTAGGAGGAGAGGGCATGCAACTCTCTTTTATTGCTGTGAACAGACGTTGCGTCCACTGGGATGCTGACCCCTGGCTCCCAACAGGTCCTCGTGGGGAACTGGTAGGCAGAGGAATGCGGAGCAACTTTCTCTGCATGCCTTTCTTAATTGCCCTGATTGTTTCATGTTCCCATCAGCTGCTGCTGCGCAGGGGCTGCTGCCTTTGCAGGGCTGGTGGGTGTGTTTGCACCCTGATGTGGGGTTTGTCTGGGAAGAGAAATTGGGTGAACTGGAAGTAAGACAGTGTGTGGTGCTGCCTGGAGTGGTAGTTGAGAGGAGGGAAGTGGTGGATACAAAGTGTGGTTCCCTCTGGCCACTCTCTGCTTCTGTGGCATCCTGGCTGAGTGTCCTGTGCTCAGTGTTGGTGTTCCCCAGCAGCATGCAGCACTCTGGGACTCTGTTCTGGCTGGTTTTTAGGTCCCTGAAAAAAATGCATGAGACCCAAGACCCTCCGGAGGGGTAAAAGGAGTCAAGAAGTGTGCTGTGGGCTGGATGGATTGTGGGCTGGCCTCACCTGGCTTTTGTGATGTAACTTGGACATCCCTGCCATAACTCCAGGAGAGTTCTCTGATGATTTTGAATTGGGTGTTGCTCGTACTCCAGCTGCTTTGCATTATTGGTAGGCTTACTGTTCTTGCTGTGGCACTGCTCCTTTTCTTCGTGCTCTGTTGGGCTTGAACAAACAGACAGGTCCTGCCAGGGTCCCTCAGTGAGGAACACAGAAGTTCACGGCACTTCTGGGGAGTCCTGCTGGCGTGCAGGAATATGGCAGCAGGGCGAGACACGTGGCTCCTGCGTCAGGCAAAGCATGTGCTCTGCTTGTCCTTCATTTCATGTGCATGTCTCCTTGTCTGGGGAGTTCTTCTTAGGAGGAAACCCACTGACCTATTTTGTGGGATTTCAGGTGGTTCTGTAGGTTAGTGGGTTCCAGTCCTGCAATGTAGGTCACTTGCAAGGTGCGCTGGAGTTTCGTAACGCGTAGCTCTGACCTGAAATAAGATTCATACAAACTCTCTCTGTGCCTGTGTCTTGCAGCTGTACTTTGTCTCTTTGCACTGGGCTCTTTGTTTACAAGGTAAAAGGAGAAATTTGGGCATTTCCAGAGGGAAGGGGTCTTCCAGGAGGGTTTGAGTATTTATTTAAAGTGTGCATGTTGCAGACAGGTAAGGGCAAATTACCCTTATTGTCACTTCATGTTAAGGGCACAGCAAAAAAAGCAGACCAGGAACACTGAGTAACCCATCCATGCTACCCTAAGCAGATGTCCAGGATTACAGGATACAACAGAAATAATGTGGAAATGCCTCCATTACGTTTATGTAAGTTCCTTTTACAGCTGACATATGCTAAATACATTGATTGTCTCTTTGTGCAGACAGATTTCCTTTACATCAACCAGAGCTCCTTTCGCACTTTTTTGGTACATCTGGAGGTACAGCCAGATCCTTAACATTGCTCTTCCCATAAACCAGCTATTAATTAGGAGCATGTTCTTTGTAGCAGAGTGCTAATTGGTACGTCAGCAAAATCACTGCCTGTTAAACATGAGAAAGATAGTAATTCTGACTGGCTCAAATATAAGTGAGAGGGAGAAGCATCACTTCTCTTTGCTGGCCCAGTGTGTTTTGTTTGACTGTTCAGTAACTCAGTGTATTCCAAATCATGTGAATCTCAAGTCCTCCCTACAAAACCCAAAATTAATTGGTTAAAACTGGGTGTTGCTTTGGTAGTATTTTATTCCTGAAGTTCTCTCTGTGTTTCTGAAAGTTCAAAGTACACCCACAGCCAATCTTCTGTTAAGTAATACTGGAAATGCACGAGGAAAAGGGCCTGTAGGGATCTAAAATACGGATCATGAAACCAGGAGACCTGATTTTGAACTGTATGTGGTCTTCCCCGAGACACTGGCCTGGGATTTTGGAGTACACCCTTATGCCACAAGGATCAACATACTAAAAATTTGGAGAGGAACTTTTTACAAGGGCATGAAGGACAAGGGGAATGGCTTCAAACTGAGCAAAGGGCAGCTTAGGTACTAGGAAGAAATTCATCATAGTGAGGGCGGTGAGGCCATGGCACAGGTTGCCCACAGAAGCTGTGGCTGCCCCATCCCTGGAACTGTTCCAGACCAGGTTGGAAGGGGCTTGGAGCAACCTGTGGTAGTGGAAGGTGTCCCTGCCCGTGGCAGAGTGGGTGGAACAAGGTGATTTTTAGAATCCCTTCCAACCCAGGCCATTTTATGATTCTCTGGTCAGAAGTTCCAAAAACTTTAGTTTTAGGATCTTACCAGATTGGTTGTCTTTAAATAAAACGAAGCAAAAGAAGTCAGTTTTGGAGTTTGTTTAGGGCTAAACAAGGAATAAATGTTTAGACATGTTTTCTCGAGCAGATTGTTCATAGGGATTTCAGAGTTATAATGAATTGTGTGTAACATGCAGAGGTGCTAAGTGAGACAAAATATCTTGCCTGAGATAAAGCTGCCTTCTTCAGATTTATATTTTTGAGTAGACAGAAGTGAGACTGATCATAATCTAAAGTATTTTATCGGAACTAAATTATTTTTGTGCATGTGGAACTGTGTCTGGGTAATTTATGTGCAGTTTCACGTGGTTGATTTGGGGAGGTGGACAGAGGATGCAGAACTGCTGGGATTTGGTGGCTTCAGTGATGTAAAGTTGATCAGAAAACAGCCCGATGAGTGGTGAGTGTGGGTTACTCCCTGCACCCCTGTCCCAAATGTGCAGCATTTTATAAATTATAGGGGTATTTATTAATGGAATAGGATTGCTCCCTTTTTTTTTTGTTATCTATGTAGTAAATAAATACACGGAAGGATTTAAATTTTCTTTCACTTCTATTTGCAGATGACAGTGGGGCTTGTATGATGTTAATGTGATTTCAGCCTGTGTAAGAGATGCTGGAATTCACCCTTTAGCAAGTCAGCTAGCTAAATATCCTCGGGATGCCATTTTTAATCTGTATGATTATATTCACTGTCTGTGTTACAATTTGATCAAGAAATTTATGTCTGTGGTACGTGTTTCATTCCTTTGTTTAATTAAAAAGAAAAAAGATCTAGTTTAGCAGAAGGACGTAAATCTTACTAGTCCTGGGTGGACAAAGCATGCTGATCTGTTCAGGTTGCTGGAAATGTGTGTCTCTGCTGAAATATTTGGCTCTCATTATATGTCTTGGAGCTCTTATTCTGAAAGTGCTTTCACTGTTTTTTTCGGAAGTGGCACTGAGCACTTTCTCTTCCTGAGATGAGATTTCAATAAGAGAGGCAATACATTGATGGATGATGGCCCTGTGATGGAGTCAATCAGCCAGTGCAGTCATTTGTCTCCTGGGGATACAGGGTAGAGCACATCATTAGCAGCAGAAGGGGAGGCTTTCCTCTGTAATGCTAATAGGGCCAGGGAGCTGGCTGGTGCCTGTTTGCTGCCATTGCTCTGTTATTACAGGTGCCTTGCGGAGAAATAGAACCGTTTTCATTTGTTATCTATGGGTGTGGATCAATTTAACAGAAATACTTAATAAGCTCTAGGAAATGTTTGTGATTCAGCATAGCATTAGCAATTCATAAACCTGCATCACGTGAAAATGCTGCCCATAAAAATGGTGAATTATTCGGGGGGAATTGCATGTGTCTTGTTGGTTTTACACACAAGTAGCTTGACTTGTAGAGAAAAGACTGGCAGCTGCCTGATTGGAAGGACAGTGGGTCTTAGTTGGAGGAGAGGTGTTGAAAGGGAAGCCTGTGGGTTGCAGAAGTTACTGCAGCAGAGTCTGATGGTGCTGGGTTTCTGTCAGAGCAAAAGGCAAAGCCCGAGGCAGTGAGGGTGGGTGGCTTGTCCGAGGGACAGCTCAGGCTGTGCTGGTGTGTAGCAGCAGCACTGAGTTGGCTTCAAGGTAGCTTGGTGTGCTGGGCATCATCCAGGTTTGGTCAGGGAGGGTGAGTTAACGTGCAAACTGCTCTTCCTTGATGGCTGCTTTGCTCCTTTCTGGGCTCTTGGGAGGCATAGCAGTGATCCCATGAGGGGCAAGCATGGGCTTCCCTCAAGGTGGGCAGGAGTGCTCCTGTTACAGAATACAGGGCTGCAAACCTTGTGCAAGCAGAATTTCTGTCCAGAGATGGTCAGTTCCGACAGGACACACACGGAAGCTGTAAATGTTGGGAGGAAAGGGTTATTCCGGGTGGCTGGTGGGTGTTTCTGTACCTCCAGCACTGTGAGCAGGGGGCTGGCAGCTCGGGCACTGCTTCTTGTGTGGGGGAAGAAAAGTTTTAACTTGCTGTGAATCTGGACAATTAGGTAACTCACCTGCACAGGTTTACCTGTCTGTGAAGTAGATGCACCATGAAGTCCACGTATGGCTTGTAGGAGGTAAAGTTCCTTTTTGGGAAGCACTTTAGGTTCTGAAATGTCTTCTCAAAAACTGCACACGAAGTCAAACTTAACAAACTATGTTTATCTTCCTTTCTCTGAACTGTACAGATAATGGTTAAAAAAAAAGATCAAGGGCAGCCAGAAAGCAAGTGATGTTGGGCTGCTGGAATTGTGTAGTGGGTAGTTTTTGTACACTTCGTGTCTCTCGTGCACAGCAATGTCTTCATTCCTGAAGTGTGGGAGGAATGGCTCAGCTGTGTGGTACTAAAGGCATGCGGTTGTCAGAGTCGTGCAATTTTACATAGGGGTTAGCAGAGTGAGGAACATGCTTTGTCATGCGTGTGGGAATACAGGGCTCTGGCAGCAATTAAGAGTCATTAATTAGGAGTACTTATTGCCGGATGTGAGTCAAGTTAGTTGTAAGTTGCTTAACTTCTGAGGTCAAGAAGATCTGATGCATCTGAGACATGCTTTGTTAGCGTCCTGGGGCTGTGGGGCTGTCCACAGGGACAGGCTGAAATAGCAGAGCTCAAACTGTGGAATTTTGAGCTTCGTTAGATGACTTATTGACAGTGACAGTTTGGCAGCACCTCTGCCAGCTGGGACCACGCATTTGCATTCAGAATTGTAGACCTGTGTAGGGTTCCTGGAGGCTCCTGGGTTGCATCAGCTGGGAATGTACAAGTGCACGCCAGGAATTTACACTGCTGGGCTGAGAGACACTGAATCAGCATTCAAAGAAGGAACAGTGAAACTTTCTGGTAAGGAAAAGCTGTCCTGTCTCTATGAAGGGGATGACTTCTTTTCCAATTACAAATTAACAAATTGATAGAAAAATCGATGTCAAAGAGAACATGGGTAGAATATCATGCCCGTGTGCTGCATACCTGCTCTGTGAATGCATGGGAGATCACACCTTCATGTTCAGCCTGTGCACTTACAAAGATGTAAAACGTGAGGACAGCCTCGCTTCTTGTGCCTGAAAGAGGCATTCGTGCTGCCAATGGCCCAGTATGTCAAGCAAGTAATGGGAAAAGATCCATGATAATGTACCTGTTATAGTTCTCAGGGCTTTCCCTAATGTGCAGGGACAGTGAAGGATAGCACTGAGCAGTAGTTTGGGTTTATTTCCATCTCTCTAGTTTTTCCCCTCTTGCCATTTTTTTGAGTTTTAAGCCAGACTGACTTTCCCACTGGCACTCTGAATTCAAAACGCTGAAGTTGTACAGCTGTGTACTACACTCACTTGTTTATAAAAGCCTGTCACAGGCATGAGTGGTTTATTTTTTATTTTTTTCCACAAAGGTGTAGTGTGAGGAGCAGGTTTACTTTGTGACGGGTGTGGGAATATGGACATTGTGCTAAGAAATGAGTTTAGTAACAGTTGGTTGCTTTAGTTCCGAGTGTACTGGCATTTGCAAGTCTGTCTTGGTTCAACAGGTAGTTGATGCTTGGGGAGAATGTGACCTTTTGCCCCTTGAATTGATTTTCTGAGTCATGTCCAGAGGCTGCAGAAGTCAGTGCAGCACTTTGCTGTCAGCTGCAAGGGCTGGATCAGGCCTCCGGGATCGATGCGTTGAGAAAAAAGGGAATAAGATGACATGAAACTTAACACGGTTGTCTTTTGCTTTTTTCCGAGACTGTTTGTTCAGGTAGATGTTTTTAATAGATAAAGATTTGAGAAGTGAGTTGTGTTGCTTAAAGCCCCGAACAAGACTTCAGGGAATAACTTGGTCTGTGTCCATGTAAGCAGAGGACTCCTCAGACCACTCGTTGCTCTTGGTCTTCCTGGAGCCTTCAAAGTCTGAACAGGGCCTCGGACTGCTGCAGTTCTGGATGTGCTTCTTTTCTGTTTGTTCGTGGGTTAGGTTTTTTTTAAAAGGAGCATCTCTGTGACCAAACATTTTCTTGTTTTCGAGCAGAACGAAACAAAATACCCAGAAAAACCCAAGAGATTTACCAAATTTTGCAGAGCTACAGTTTTCAATGAGCCTCATCTACGTGCTCCCTTGTATCAAAAAGATTATATTCCTTCTCCCTGGAGTTGTATCCATGTCTTTGCTTGTATAGCCAGCAGATTATTAGTAGGTAAGACAGGTCGATTATCGTGGCTTGCTGCTTTCCCTGCCTGTGCCAGTTCAGGGTATTATTGTTAACAGCTTTTAAAGTAAAGTTTCTCCTGGAAGAATTGCTGGCTCCAGGCAGAAAAAGTTTTCCAACCAGTTCTGAGCTACTGGGACTGTCGTATTTTTTGAAATGCTGTTCATCACTCCGCAAAACTGCTGCGAGTACACCTTGAATCATGCATAGCCTGAAGAGCATCCTGGGGGTAGGGAGACATAAATAATTGTTTAATTGCTCTGCTGTGTAGTTTACATAGTGTGGAGGGTATAGAAAGGACTGATTTTAAACAGTGTTTCACTGTAACAATTCTCTGAGTCCGAGATGAGCGTTTATCCCAGTAAAGTTTAATGGGGTGGTAAGCAAGACATGCAAATGTGTCTTGACTTGAGTTTGTTAATAAAAATGTTGCCAGTCTCTCAGCTTTCGAATGTTTGGTAATTATGCTAACTGAAGTCTCGAAGAGTTTTAAAAGGTAAACAACATTCTATTGGAAGGAAAAACTTTGTCATTAACACATACTAACAGTTAATAACTATATTTCATTAGATCAATGAGAAAACACGTCTTCTGTGCTTGTAGCAGATACAGCAGAAATCCAATAATATATTAACATTGTTTTAATTAAGAATACATTGATAGTTCTAAAAATTCACTTTTGACATCCAGCTCTTAGGCTTGAAATGAATGTCAAACTTGGGCTTTTTTATTCTCCAGGAAAATATTCTCTTTTCTCAATACATGCAGCAAAAGCAAGCTCATGAAAATCAGTATAACAGACTACAGCCATTGCAAAATATCATTACAATAGTTAAGTAATTACCCCACCGCATGACTTAGCGAGAGGGATAAATAATGCATGTAGGATTGTGTTGGAGCTTGCAGGGAAGATCCCGGCTGGCAGAGGGGCTGGGAAGGGCACAGGCAGAGCACATGTCCGAGGAAGGTGTCTGCTGGGTCCAGGAGCTGATGGCTGAAACCTTTCAGTGCCTGTGAGGAAATGCAAACCGGACCCAATTTTCTCTTTTCTCTATAAATTTGAAGGTGGCCTTTGGGAAGAAGTCTTCCTTTGCTGTGTTAGCACAGCTTGGCTCCTGCTGCTTCCCAGAGCTGTCCCGTGGACAGTGTGTCCCAGCCCCTGACAGAGCTGTGGGTCTGGTCAGCAGGAATATTGGCTCTTTTTGCAGCAGACAGATGAGGGGTTTGATTTGTCTTACTTTCAGCTAGAACTGAATATTCCGAATCTGTCAGTTGCTGTCAAGAGGATTGTACTTTGGATTAGTGAGCTCCTGGAAGCAGTTTGAATCATTGCAGTTAAAAGCACGCCGAACAGCGGTGTAATTAATAGTTATATAATGTACCCAACAAGCTTAGGAAGCCAGGATGTAACTTGGAAAGAAGTACAGCCCCGTGCAATCCCTGCATTGCCTGAGGACCACTGCTCATTTAAAGGGTGATGTTTTCTGTCCCAGGACCATTGTGGTCAGGGCAGGTTTGTTCCTGATGCGTCAATTCCATCACGAGACTGATGGAGGCACCTTTCTGCACCTTTCCCCTTCCCTTCTTTTTCTCTGATGTCCTCATCAGGCCATGGTCAAACCAAGAGCACTGCGCATGTTAGGCTTGTTGGAACTATTCTTTACTTCTGTGTTTGCAGGAATCTTCAGCTGCTGCGTAATTATGGATGCCACATGAAATAACTCTCCAGCTCCTGAGAATAATACACATTTCTGTTGTGGAGTTTTTGAATAGACATTTCAGGGCAATTATGCAATACCTTTCTGCTATGCAGTACCTGTCAGTCCTTAACCACTTATGTTTTTAGGGGAGCTGGAATGGCTATTGAGCCTTCCAGAATAGTTTCTGCTTTGTGACAAGCTCGAACCTGTCAGGCAAAGCTGTGTATTTCAGCAAGGCAGCAGGTGAGCCTGTGCACCTCAGACCTCCTGTCTTGTAGGGGTTGGAGTGGAGGTGCAATGCTTTCAAGGTTTTTGTATTAACATCTGTGAATATCTTAAGCACACAGAGATCGAAGTTCTGTGGTGTTGCTTTAATTCTGGGTGAGTTTGATAGAAAATTAATGCAATTTTCTTCCTTTAGCTGACTGCTGAACACTTCAGTTGTCTTAAGCCTTTGCACTCCAACATCTGAAAACGTGTTTTTCTATTGGTTGATGTGTAGGTGTGGTGTTTGGAGACATCCTTTAGTGATGGACCTTGCAGTGCAGGGTTGGACTCTGTCTTAAAAGACTATTCCAACCTATCTAATTCTGTGAAAACGGGAGAATTTTGCTGGTACAGAACTTAGTATTTCTGTCTCTAGAAAGGTACCTTATCAAATGTGATTGGTGATTGGTTGGTTGGTGATTAATTAGAAAGTAATTTTCATCTCTAAAAAGAGCTACTTTATTTTAAAATGGGATACTACTGCTAAGCACATGTAAGGCTGCCTGCCCTCCTGTTTTCTATCTACATTGCTTCCCTGAGTCGGTTTGCTCAATATTCACTGCCACTGACCTTGGATAATTAAGAAAAAAGTCTGCTGTTCTGGGAAGATAAATGCAGCTTCTGTTTGGAATGAGGCTGATTAGCTCAGTTGTGAAAGTGTAATTTAATGTCTGTAGTTTCTGGTGGGATGGATGCTGCCTCTGCCAGGCTTGATGTCCCTCTTCTGCTCCCTGATACCCAGCTGAAGCTGTTGCTGAAAATCCCCTGGGCCTCCAAGATCTGAAGCTTGCAGTGGACCTCTTCAATTTTCAATGAAAATGAATTTAAGGCTTCTTTTCCTTTCTGAATCACTGACAATTTCAGCATATTCCCAGTGCAGCTACAGGGCTGCAGTTGTGCCCTGGGTTGGGGTTTGGGATTCCTGCTTGGAGCAGCAGCTGGAGCAGGGCTTGGTGCATGAGGCTGTTCCTGCTCCACAGCAGGGTCGGTGTCACTGCCAGCCGTGTGCGCTGGGGGCTGAGTGCAGATCAGAGAAACACCAGTGGAGAGAAAGCCAAATCACAAAAACAACAAAAAAATTAAGGAGAAGAGAATTTTTTTCAGACCTATGAAAATATTTGTCAAAATTTGTCTGTTGGACAAGCCCCTTGCTCTCTTATTTTTTCTCTGTGCTGCTGCTTGGGCTTCATTTTTTCACTTCTGTGTTTGCTCCCTATGAGTTACTTGGGTTGTTTGTGACTTAAAGTACCTGCTTGTTTACAGTGTGAAGACTGTTTGTTTTTTAAACATCTTCATGATGATCATGCAGTTGCATGGTGTTTTAATGGGCTGTTTCTTAGCCTAGGTTTTCCATGAGACACTTCATTACTGTATTTGCTCTGGCAAAGTACTCCAGGCTGAAGATGGTTCATAAAGTTAAAGTTGCATTTTGGTGACTTCTTTGGGTTTGTTTTTCTTTAGCTGGTGTCAGCCTCTTCTTTAGAGAATATACTCTGGTGGTAAATTGTGTATTTTGTCAGGTTGTCTTTTGTTATTACACAGTGGGACACTGTTCCTGATGGGATCTTTGTGTGCTGATGTGGTGGCAATAATTATCAGTAAGATTCTGAATGGCATGTGGACTCTTTTGAAGCCAAATCTGCAACCTTAAAAATCTTCAAGTCATTATAATCTTCCCCCCCTACAAAGGTAGAAATTTATTTGGGAAATTGCATAAGACTTGTTATGCAAGCAGTCTCTTTTTAGTCTGTGTAAAGTGTATTAGAGAAAAAAGTGTTATTTTTTTTCAAATTCAGGCAGCAAGTGGCACAAAAATCTCACAACTGAGATGCTTTAATGAAGAGAGGTTTTAATGAAGGTTGTGTTGTGTGTGGAACAGAGGTAAGGCAGAACTGCACACAGCTCCAGCAAATGTTCACACCTGTTCCCACAAAGAGATTCAATTCCCACTGTGCATCCAGTTCTGAGAAATGGTGATTGGGTGGACAGACTGTGGATAAAATCAGCATAGGTCTGTTAACTGAAATACGTTTTTCCTGGAATGTTGCTAGTAAACAACTTCTTAAGTGAAACCTATCCATACCGTACTTTACATCTCATTTAAGGATTTGCTGCTTACCCTCAGTTCTAGGTCATTTTTCACATGTCTGTGCATGTCCTGAAGTAACTCATTTTGTAGACATCTCTCCTTTTCGTCTGCAGGCTGGTGCATGGCTTTGTTTTTGAGTTTCCCTGAGAATCTGCTTTTAAAAAAGAATGAGTTGACACAGTGAAGCATTGCTGGGGTTGTAGGAAGACACTGGACCCCTCATCCTCTTTACACCTTTAACTCCACAGTATTAAAACACAGTGTGGCTGCTTCCCAACATCAAGGGCCTTATGGGTTTTACAGTCAGATTGTAGCTCTGTGCCTTGAGTAAATCTGTTTAGGAGGGGTTGTTTCATGTAATATGTCTGAGTGGAAGAGTTACTCACTTGAACAAGAGACTTAAAATGAAGCTGTTAATTGTCACAGCCGGTGACTTTTTTCTATGCATTGCTGCCAGCTGAGAGCACTTTAAACTCCCATCCGAGGTATGAGAAGGCCCATGCCTCTTATCTGCACCTCCCTGAGTAAGGAAAGCAGTTGTTCAATTATTCTCTATAATTAGTGTGCTTCAGTGGGTAGGCAGGTATTAGTTATTCACAGCCTCTTCCACTTTCTCCTGCTTTTCCAGGAGTGTTTGCCTACCAGTCGTCTTCTTTCTCTGTCGTGAGAGATCTGGATGAACCTTACCTGCCAAGACTTGTGTAGTGGGTGGGCTGTTCCTAATAGTTGTGAAAAGGGGCAAGTTTAGACCAGGACAAAAATCAGTGCAGCTGATACAAGAACGTCTTACCTGGGTTGAAAGACTTTGAGAGATGCTGTGACTGCAATAATGAATGAAATATTTAGAGTAACTTTTCCAGTTTTCTGTGGTTCCCATGAAAGCAGGCTTGCAAGTCTGAGGGCCTATTTTTCAACTTCATGGGATTGATTTAGACTACGCTCATATCTTCCTGTAGTTATCATTGAACTTAAACCAGTGAATCATCACAGCCTCAGTGCTACTGTTGCTGCTGCTTTCTGTGAAATGCTTGTTATAAAGTATTGCAGCATCCAAAAGGTTTCTCATCACTTGTAACCCAGGCAGGTTCATTGTGCACCTGTGTGTGGTGTGGAGGGTATGTGGGTGTAGGATTAGCATAGTTTATCTGCACGGAGAACTTTATGGTCTGTAAAATTCTGACAGAAAACTTAGAACCTGTGTTATGGGAATGATGCTCTCCTGTGAGTGGACCAAAGAGGAATAAGTGACCTGATGTTCTTGCTGATACGAAAAAAGAAATACAGAAGAAGATTTTGTTGCTGGAACCTGTGTTACAAAAGCAGGTGAGTGTGAAGCTGTTGTGGTGTTTTTTTGTTTTTGAAGCCGTGAATAAATAATTTGGCTTTCTGTCCTGGTTTTGCAGTGGGCATTGTACATGCTGCCCATTAACAGGTCAGCTTCTTTAGACTTTATCATTCAACGTTCTTTTATCAGCTTATCAGGTATTTTATGTCAGTATATGTCAGTCATTGAGGTGGTAGCCTTTGAGACATCTATTTAAGTTAAAAACCCACTTTCCCAAGAAACACCTTCTCTTGGAGACATTTTTGGTGGAGTACTGTGATGGGAGTATGTCTGCTTTGGTGAAACTTGTGGTTTAGTTGCTGCTGTAAAGAAAAGCAAACTGTTGGGGCAGTACAGTGATGGAAAAGCACACTGCTTTTTTTGCGGGCTGAGTGTACCTGAGATTGAGAATGAGAGACCTGGATATACACCTTAATGCAAGCACACCATTCCCAAAGGAAGTAGAGCCGAGAAGGGCACTGCTGGGGATGTCAAAATGAGCAAATCCAGATTTTCTGCTACAAATGTGTTTAAAAGGTTCATGTTACTTCAGCCCTGGTCCATCAGTCAGTCCATTGCCTGTGTAAGGCAAAAGAAGTTCACTTGAAGCTGGTGGAATTGGTGTCACTGAGGTTAAACTTCAGTGTAGGATGTATTGTCTGAAACACCACCAAAGTGCATTTGTCTGTGAGTGGAGAAGCCAGATGCTTCCCAAGCATTTGGTATCTGTACCAGCATCTCTGGGAAATGTCTGCAGCCTCCAGGGAAGGAGCAAAGGATTCTCTTCCAGCTCATGCTGGTAGTTTTTTAACCACTGTGTAAGTAGCATTTAAGCGACATCAAGCTTTGACTGTGTAACTTGTTGCCTTTTCCCTCTTCACCTCCACTACCTTCTTTGAGCTTAATGTGACACTTGGGGTCAAAAACAGGAATTCTTTTCAAGGAAGCTCTGAGGTGATTTGCTACCTTTTCCTTTAGAGAAGGCTTGAAGCTTTTTCCAGGTTCACAAGGACACGGCTATCTGTGTTTCAAAGAGCAGCATGGAGTGGCTGTCAGGATCAAGGGCTGCTTGTTGGTTTTGGATGGAGCTGCCTGCCCGTGCTGCCCTGGCTGCCACCGGGAGAGGGAAGAAGCTGAATAAACAGGGAAACTGTGAAATAAACAGAAACAAAACCAAACCAAGCCCCTGCCTCGGGGCGTGGGCTTAAGTCAGTCAAG
This sequence comes from Pachycephala philippinensis, assembly GCA_013397055.1. Taxonomy (NCBI): domain Eukaryota; kingdom Metazoa; phylum Chordata; class Aves; order Passeriformes; genus Pachycephala; species Pachycephala philippinensis. Next base: position 229,652 of record VWZT01011455.1, on the reverse strand, counting down.
CGGACTTTCTTTTGTTAAAAGGAGGCACATAAAAGCCTTTCTGCTTTTGTTTTTGTGCCATAATGATAATTTCCATGTGTTTTTCTGTGGTATTTGATTGCTTTCAATTTCTTCCGAGGAAACTTAGTGGAAAAGCAAAGATTTGTGTTATTGTCGATGAAGGTGTTGCTTCAACCTTTCCTGCCTCACATACCCTGGTGTTTTTAGAAGTGACCGGTTTCAGGTCAGCTTAAGCCTGCATGTTTTTCGAAGTTGCTACTCAGCTTTTAAAGATGTTAATAGATGTTTTGGGTTCCAGGTCAGGCTGTAAATACTCATGCTGGGGCTGCAGTACTCAGAACCTTCCTTGCTGTTCACCGTGAATGACAAAGCTGCTACTGCACTGGTGCCAACCCCTCTGGCTTTGTGGGTTTGTAGAGGGGGAATAGGTGGGTTTGGGAAGCAGGAATGGCAGGAACAGGCAGGGCTGTTTCATGTAGGCAGTGCAGACAGATGGGGAAGGTTTGTTTGGTTTGAATCCTGGCACTTGCTGCTGCTCCGAGTGACCCTGGAGATGATGAAAAGAGATGGTGATGAGAAATATTTTCTTGTTTTGCCTCTAGATGGTTCATATGTGTGTAATTGCTCACCAAGTTATGCCAACCCCAAAGCTTGTGCTCTTTTACTCCCCAGTTTTGGTGCAGAGTGCGGGTAGGAGCTCCTTAGGAAGTGGTTGCTCAACTCTGTTTTCCGCAATGCGTTCGAGTAAAAACAAGGTTCTGTTTTTAGCCTGCTTTAACTTGGAAATTCTAGTGATAAACATTTAGCTACACAAATCCAGTAAGAAATTAGAGGAGGAAGCAGCATAACGTAGTAGAATCCCACTGAGTCATTTTTGTAAATCTCCAGAAGCGAGTAATTTCTCTAATCTGGTAGATGTGTATCACCAGTGGGGTGTAGTCCCAGAGCTCAAAAAAACTTCCCCTGTAGTTAAATGGAAATAAACCCTAACCAAGGGGTGTCTTAATAAATACACCTGAGACTGAGGTGCCTGAGTGTTGTGATGCTGGGAGCTGGATGATTCATTTAAACCAGAACCCAACCCAACACAGCTTAGTAGTGTCTTCCCTTAAGTTGTTTTGTTATCATCCTTGCTATTCTAAAATAGTTGGTATGTGTTTATTAGCACCAAAAAACGCTTGTGATATGTTGTCGAAAAATCCCTGTATTTAGTTACATAGTTGGTAGTTTTATCTTCCTCTGCTCATATAATTCACAAAATATCTGTAACATGACATCAGATATAAAGTAGAAAACCTTGGTGTATCAGGGCAGTGTGTGTGTCTGAGGAGGTTGTAGAGGATGTGCCAAGCTGTTCTTGAGCTTTCTGTTCTCTTTTGTTGTACAGAGGAAGTGAAACTTCAGCTGTATTCTGAGTATTCTTTTCTTCAATTTCCAAGTAAGATCTCTGCTGGCTTTTGTATTTCATTCATTTACAAACCAGTTTCACTTTCCTGACACTTCTTACACATGATGGTAAATTTGCATTTATTTGCTATTTGCACGTTGTGTGGTATTTCCTGTTGTATATTCATCCTGTAAGAATTTACAGTGGGATTTACAGGGCTGATGCATTGTCTCGCACCTAAAAATACCTCAGTATATCTTTTATACAGAAAAATGCCCAAGCCTCATTTCTTTCTGCCCTGACTAATTGCCAGGCATAAGGGACAGTTTAACAACAACCCCTTAAATCCGTGAGTGACAACTGACTCTGTCACAAATAATTTTTGAGCTCATATCTTTGAATTTTCACTGTCATTATTTAGTTTAACAGAAGCTAGGTTGTATAAAAAGAAATTACTCAGATGTATATTCTCGATGTGCAGATTTTGAGTCATTGCAAGCCAACAGTCAAGCAAGGACGGATGTTTTGTACGAGAAAGCTTTGTGTTGACTCTCCAGTTTTTCTTAAAGGATCGTGCTGGATGTTGCTGTTCTTACTTCATATATTTGCCTCTCTGAAATCAAACGGTGGCAAACACCCAGACACTCACTTCTGTACCTCCTTTTCCACCAGTACTGGGAAGTGAAGTAGCTGGAAGTGTTGGGAGCCGTGGGCCGTGGCCATGCGCACGCCGTCGGGGCCCGCTTCGCCCCGAGACCGTGCAGATGCCAGAGTGCATTAGGCTGACAAACCCACACGTGTTGCGGGTCAGGCAGGCTGCCAAGAGCTCCGCGCTCGGCCAGCGGGGAGAGAAGCATTAGGAATCCCAGTAATCCGCACATCAGTCTCTGTGTGCTGCCTGGTCAGTGGAGACCGAGCGAGTGAGCTGTGGAGAGATTGTGGGTATTAAGTGGGATGGGTAATGAAAGGCTGTGCTGGCGCTGATGTGAGAGTCTTTAAATGGAAAATGACTTTAAATGATGGTGCCAGGGCAGTTGGAGTGATTTGCCGCTGGCGCAGGATCACAGTGTAACCGGTAGTTTTCAGTGAGACTAACCACTTCTCCAGGATGGAACACCAGAGTTGTTTGGAAGAATTAAGAAGCCGGGGGAAAGGAACTCTTCGCTGAATTCGCTTGCTTTCCCTCCTTGGGACTTGCATCAGACTGATGGCAATTCAGGATTTTGGTTGGGTGTGTTCGTGTATGTACAAATAAACACAAGCCACGTGAGTGTATGCAAAGCTGCAAAATAGGAGTCATTGGGATGAAAACAGTGGTAGGACAATAAAATCAGCATTTTACGCTCAAGATTATCTTATCTGAGAACTTTCTTGAAAAATGAGTTTGTCTGGACAAGTAATCATTGTTATCCACAGATCAGGTTGCAGAGAACTCGGAAATGTTTCTGTTGTTGTAATTAGTTATTCCTTGCTTTTTGTTGTGTAGGAGAGCACTCTCTGCAGTTTTATTTACAAAGATAGTTGTGTTGCCTTCTACATCATGCTAGGCACATACAGGTAACTCACACTGGTATTCCAAGTGGGAACCAAAGTTTACTAAGTAGCTTCTTCTAAGGCTTTCTAGCTAATGGGAGGAAGAGCTTTCAAAATGAGTATTGTAATATTGTTTCCTGGCAAATTTTGAAACCATCTGGGTCAGTTCCTCACGCCCAGGAGTAATAATTCTGAAAGCAAAAGTTTCTGTGCTGTGGGGCTGTGGTGTTCCCACGGTGCCCGCACAGCAGCTATCGACGGCAGCCTGACTTTCCCTGCGGCTTTCCCGGGCAGCGGCAGCGTGGACAGGATTGCTGGAGCCGGGCACCCCCAAATGTCACTGGTACATCTGTGTTCACTTATCACATTGTGTTCAGAGAACACAATGGGGGAAAAGAGCTCCTCTAAGCACATGGTGGCCTTTTGAAAACGCATGTCTGCCTGCCCCGTCCTTCAGAGCGGCTTTCATTTCTTGGCGTGTTTAGAAAAGCAAGCTGGGTAATTGAGCAGTGGGGTTTTCTCTAAACCCCTGGCAGCGACCTTTTCACTGCTCATGGTGCTGGGACAGAGGTGTGAGGGAGTAGGTGGGGTACCACTTACTGGTACCAGTGGGACCAGCTCCCTGTGCTGCTTCCCGGGCAGTGTCTGCTCCGCCTTGGAGCAGCCCTGATGTCTCTCTCAAAGTGCACGGCTGCTGCAGGCTGGGGCTTTGTCATAAAGCTGCATTCCTGGCTGTTCAAGGGCTCTTGAAATGTTGCTTTCATATGAAAGGAAATCCTATCATTGATGTTCTTTTAATAAAAAGGAGGTTTGGCTTGCTGGAAAAGCTCAGTTTTTGCTCATTTAGGTAAAGCCTGCAGTGTCTGATGTAGCTGAATTAAAATTACTGCCTTGCTCAATTGGCCTTTTTTTTTCTTTTTTTATGGCATCCCTAGAGATTTAGGGCCTATTAAGTCTATTCAGAATCTGTTGTAGAAATGGTAGTTTCTCATTTTGCTTCTATCTGGACTTATCCTGGTTGGTAAATGATAGAGAAATCTTCATTTTTAAGTGTACAGTATCCCAGTGTCATGCAGGCATAGCAGAATTTTGCTCTGATAAACCAGCCCACGTATTTTGAGGGCACTTTGTGAGAGTTGCTTAGTAGAAATTCTTTTTTTAAGAAAAGCTATTGTGCCTCTCTATCTACTGGTTGGGTATTCAAGTGATTTGCATTTCTCAAACAGTAAATATTATGTGTATTTAAGCATTATTCTCCAAATTCTGGACTGATGATAGGGGATCAACTTGAGAATTTACCTGACATACATATTTTTTTTGTAGGGAGCTCGTTTTCTCCGCATCTCTCCTTTTTTTCCCTTGTTTTCCAAGTTTGGTCTCTCTCCTGCTGTGACTTTGAAGTGTGAGGCTGGAGTATCCCAAAACCTGGAGGCAGATGCTCACAGATGGGACATGTCAAGCTTGATTATACGTGACAATTTCAATTATTGGTCAGGATTTCAGTGTCTGAAACAGAAATACATATATTGGCAGCAGTGATAAGGTACTTTTATAACACCAAGCCTGGTATTCCTAGTTTCTAGCTTTAGTGCTAAAAACTATTATTTACCTCATATTTTTGTTATGTGAATTTATACTCCAATAACCATGAGCAGTTGCTTTGGGGAATCTACATGTTACATTTTTATCAGACTCATTTATCCCCTCATGCTGCCAACTGCACTTTGTTACTCACCAGGAAGTTTCGAGCCAGTTTGCTTTTCTCAGGATTACACATAACTTAATAAATAGTTAAATAAGAAGAAGTGTTTTAAGTAATTGTTTTTGTTGTAAATCTGTGTATTTTATTATACACATCTTGGTTGCTGCCAGCTTTATGAACTGTTTTCAAATTTTTGCTAGTGAGAGCAGCTTATTTTTGTCAAGCAAGTGAAATGGCCTTAGTTTTATCATCGTTCTGGTGCTTGTAGGCAAGTAAATTTTGTGCTGAGATCGGTGATTTTCCATAACAACTTTGTAAGTTCCTGTAAATCACGGAACATTTGGTATTTTGCAGTAAGGTATGGCCATAGATGAAAACACCAGAAGCAGCTGCATGATGAATTTTACTCTTTGGGTGTACGAAGCACCGATTGGAATTTTCAGTGATGGATTAAACTGAAGCTCCAAGTGGATCTGTGATGGGTCAATAGCATGAGCAGGGCAGTTGCAGTAAGTTTCCAGAAATGAAGCTTGTGCAGCACTTGCAATGTAGAACTAAAATTATTGGTGACCAAGGAAATTCGCATACCTAAGCAGAATGGTTTTGGAATCTCAAGGTCATCCTTTCAAGTTTGGGCTCAGGATGATCTTTACATTTCTAGTTGCATCTCATTTCAGTTGTGGTTTTTGTGTGTATTCACACAATTTTTCTGCTGCTGTAGAACTTCTTCCCTGTAAATGCAATAAATGAATAGGAAGCGATGGTCTTTCTGGAATGCATAGCCATGGACCTAACTACTGCTGGTGGTAGAGGGCAAGAAGGGGAGTTGTAAAGTTGTTTTTGTTCAGCTGGAATTTAGGGTGATGTTGCAACTGGGAGTTGATGCCATTTTAATCTATTACATATTGTAAGTTTTGTTTTAAGCAGAAGAGATGTATTGTGCTGCATTTTCTTAATTTATGATTTTTTTTAAATGGACCATTAAAAAAATCTTCAGAGAATTTCTTTTTTTTTAGTAAAATAATGGAGCAAAAAATCATCTGAAAAATTGTATTTTTGGCTATGTACTTTTGTCTTACAGAGTCATAGGATCCTGGAGTGGTTTGGGTGGGAAGGTACCTTAAAGGTCATCTTGTTCCAACCCCCTGCCATGGGCAGGGACACCATCTACTAGACCAGGGTGCTTAAAGCCTGATCCAACTTGCCCTTGAACACTCCCAGGGATGGAATATTTTGTGTATAGTCATGAATCAGGAGTAGTAATTTTATAGTATTTGTAAGCATAATGAAGTTGTGATCACTTGGACAATTCTGCTTCCCCATCAAATGAGACAAAAATGGTCTTAAAAACGTGGTAAATTTGGTGTTTTGCCAATTCTTTACTAATTTTACACTAATTTAGAAGTGTGTTGGACTCCTTTTTTAAGGAAATGTTACTTTTTTAAATGAAAGCAGAAAAAGCTATTTCACACATTTCCCCACTCTAGTCCTTAAAAGATGTTCCTATTGGAAGTTAACTCCAGCAGATGAACACAGAACGATCCTTACTAAGAGTACACAGCTCTTCAGCACTGTCCTGCTGGGTGTGATGTGTGAATATATTTATTTATCCACACCCAGAGCTCCTGCACTGCCTGCTGACAGGGAGCTGTGCTGGTGTCGGGGCTGCAGCTCTAGGGATGGAGCTGGGACTGGCTGGGAGCATCCAAGCAAGCCTTTTCCGGGGATTTGGAGTAGTCAGAGACAGCAGTTGTGGGATGAGCCTCTGCTGGGCAGCCTTGGGGCTTTCTCTGGCACTCATTAGTACAGATTAGATAGGAAATGATCTGCTTAGATGGGTGCTACAGGTGAGCAGGCAGGTGAGGCTGCCAGCACCGACTGTGCTTCCAGGCAGGCTTTTCCTCTGAAAGGAGGAATGGCAGCCTTTCTTCCAGGACTTCAGCATGACTTTTGTTTTGCCTCCTGCAGACACAGTAAGTTAAATTTCACGGTATTAACGCTTAAGTAAACGTCAGGCTCTGTTCCAATAACTGATACTCAGCGTTGTTACTCATCATCACTGCTATTTTCAATCCTCACTCTGCTAACAAAGAAGCCTGAAGAACAACTTCTGTTTAACTCTTGCTTTTGGCTCCCTGTTCTCCAGAGTGTACAGAAGCTGCTGTTTGCTGCTGTCTTGAAACCACTTGGTATCAGGAACCCTCCACAGAGGCACATCAGGATAAACCTGTGGTCCAAAACACGTGCACCATACAGTGTTAGATATCTCTTTTTGAATGATTTTATAGTGTTCTGTGATAGGCATGGACAAGGAGCAGAGCCCATGGGGCTTGGTAGAACAGACACAGGTTTGTGGTCACTCAGGTTCAGCCCTTTGTAACCAGAAAACCTGCTCTGTGATTTATCAGTTTCCCTGTGGGAAAAAAAAAACCAAAACAAACCAAAACAGAGGCCAAATGCTTGCAAAAATGCAAACAGTGATGCTTTTCTGCTGAAAATTTTCCAACAAAATCCCAAATAGCCCCGTTCTCTGGCTCAGGGCTCCTTTCTTGCTGGCAGCCTACCAGGTCCTAAGTCCAGCTGTGCAAGAAGCACCATATAAGATGTTTCTTAATTTGATAGGAGGTGAATGGTCCAGATTCACTTTCATGTTGGGATTTGTGGTGGTGCCAGCAAGTGCAGTTTCCAGTTCTGTACTGTATTAGAATGGATGTTTTGAGGAATTCTGTGAGTACTCTGCTTTGGGGTGGCAAAATTCTGGTCAAACTGCTTCCAAAAATGTCTTACAGCCATGACTTTAGACTTTTGTAATGGGATTATATGGAACAATGTATATTAACAAAGAACTGTAAAAGTATTGGAAAACCTATAACACTGTGCTGTTGAGCAGTCGTAGTGAAATAGTTTATAGAGCAATTCTGGGACTCTCTTAGAACTGTTTTTGCATGTTTTCACTGAAAAAAAATCAGAAATGTGAGCTGCAGAATCTGTGCAGTGACAACTCTGGGAATAAATATCTTTTATTTATACACTTTGATTTGTCAACATGCCCAAATATTTAAAAATAAGTAATGCTGAGGCTCCTGTAGCAAGCAAGAATTGAGTATTCTTTTTACAGGCATCATTCAGAGTCTCAGCTCTCCTCTGGTGGCACTGACCAGACACTTCCCAGCAACCAGGAATGCCTGTCCTGTTCTGTATATGCAGGCAACAGCTTGCATTTCATTTAATAACTTTCTCATTCTTATTTGATTCAGAAGAAAAGCAGGTTTTCATCCAAAAAAGACAAAGAGCTGGCAGCTTTGTGTGAGCCCAGTAAATATTAACTACTGCAAAGACTTTTTAAAGTTTATAAACATAAATATGGGATGGGGTGTGGGGGGAAAAGGATTGTTCCATCTGTGAGAAGTGACCTGAAGTCTAAAAACGTTTGGTGGACAAACAAAAAGTTGAAAACACTCTTTTGAATATGAACAGCTCAAGGTTTGTTGTCATGGCTGGGAATAGTTATCAGCAAAGCTGAGGCTTCTTTATCTCTGTTGCCTGTTCTTGACTCTTCCGAGGAGGTAGAAGACAGGGGCTGGATGGTCAGGGAGGACTGAACAGTTGGACAGTTTTTGGAGGTGGCTGTACACTTTTAAATGTACTTAGTTTATTTTGTGACAAACAGTTGCTTGCTTTGTGTGATGCTGTTATTTTCTTTCATGTTTTTTCTAAAATAGTCAGACTTCTACTCGGAGTCTTTCAGACATGTTGCTGTGCCCAACACCTGGGGCCCACAAGTGGGTGTTCCTTAGATGAACTTCTGTATTTTTAAACATCTGTCTTCTAAATAAAAACACAGTGCTAGCACATCAGTGTTAAAGGAAAAATCTGTTCTTTCAGCAAAATATTGCTCAGTCACGTATTTCTTGCAGTTTGTCCTTCTAGTCTTCTTTTACTGTTGTTGTTGTTGTTCTTGCTTTGTGGTCCTGGATCACATGGAGAACTTGAGATAAATGTATACAGCTTCCATACTGCTTTGCAGTTCTACTCTGAGGACAATGTGTCCGTTCATCCTTGTTCTTGCTGCTAAAAAGGACCATGTGGTCATCACAAATGAGCTGGAAAATATGCATGTAGGAATGGGGCCTCACCCCATCATGTCTATAGCTTAATTTCTCCAAAGCTTTGGTTCTTCTGGATGTAAAATTCTTTTGAGGGGATGTTAATTTAGTTTGTGCTCATGGGTTAGTTTCTAATCCTGCTTCATGCTCAGAAGGATGCTTGTTGTATTATTGTTTTGGCACTAACTGTTTTATAAACACTGTAAATATTTTTAGTCTTTTTTTCTTGTTTTTCTTTGAGCAAAGATATATTCGTGTGTGACTGGGGTTATTAAAATAATCATGTACTTCACACTGCACAGTGCATGAAACACATTTTCTCAAAGAACCGCGGAGCCGCGCAGAGGTCGGCTGGTATCGCCACGTGCATCAAAGCCAGAACAGCATGAAATTATCCAAATCCTCCCTACTTCACGTTACATGAGGCTTTTGACTCTGAAATCCCACTCGATGCCACTTTCATTCTTCTGATAACATAGTTGTAGGGAAGTCAGAGCAGTTGTAATTAGATCCACGTTCCCGGGGATTGCCGGAGTCCCTCAAGGTCTGTGTTGCTGCAGGGATAAAGCCCAGCCACTTCCCCGTTCCGTGGTGTCTGCAGGAGACAGGAGCCTTCCCTTTTCTCAAGGCAGAGGAGCCAGAGAAATCCCAAACAGATACAGAAATTAGAGTCCCATGAAAAATTAGGTGCAACTTATCCTGCTGTATCCCTTTTGAAATCCAGGTCTGAGTAACTCCCGTGTTGGATGTGTGGTGATTTGTGCTCCGCGCTCCTAAGCCTGGTTGCAGGGGTTACGAATGGAGCAGCAGAATTCCTGGGTGTCTGTGCTCTGGGTTTGGTAGGCTTTGAGTTACAGAAGGAAATGCAAGTAGTAAAACACTACTTGCCAGAACCTTAAAGTTACAGTTTGCTTTAAAATTTTTAATTTATTAAAAGAGCACAGCAATGTAAGCAGTGAGCCCTTCAGAAAAGTCCTGCATTTATTCCATTTCCCATGAGTGAAACATCCCAGTGTCACTTCATATGGCAATCTGAGGGTACAATATTTGCATATCGTGTATATATATATTTGTATATTTGCATATAGTATGTATTTGCAGGCACAATGTTTCTGTGAAGTCTGTTACTAAAAGGTAGTAAAGATTATTTGTGTGAATCATTTACGGGAGTTGATGGTGAAGAGAGCCAGGTGCCACAGCCATTCTTAGAGCAGACAAATACATTTCAGCTTTTTCATGCAGCAGCGTGTCCTTGCTGCAGAGGTCATGAGCTGTTGTGCAAATACTTGCTCCTGGGATGTAAACTACAGTTCAATTAATGTGAAACAATTTATTTGTCTGTACATAACTTTGGGAGCACAGTTTAATTTTCTTTAATTGCTCTTAGTTTTAGAGGGGGAGAAGACAATCCTTTTCATGCTGTAAAAAGAAAAATGATGTGCATTTGTTTGTCACATCAGTGTTGGATCTTTACTCAGTCTTTACTCAGGCTGTCACCTAAATTAGGGGGAAATTGCCCAAGCAAAGCATAAGTTTACTGTCATAGAGAAGTTCAGGTAGGAGAAAACACACCTATTTCAGATATCGGCATTGAAAATTCAAGAACTAAGTCTAACACTAAGTATTGCATCTCTTCAGATAATTTTTGGCAAGGTGATCTTGTGAGCTGTGAGTAGTGTTGATACTTGCAACCTTATAGTAGGTTACAACGTAATTGTTCCTTAAGCATGAGGGCTGGTTAGAAAGCTTGAAGAGGCTGAGTTAGGGTTTGATTTTTGTCACTTAGATGCATTCTCTGTGCACCTGAACACTTTAATGTTGCAGGGAGTAAACTGATTAGAAGATTTTTGGGGATAAAAATTGGTTAATACTTGTTTCTGTAGCTGTTTATTCTTACAAATAAAGTTCAGAAGTAGTTGCAACTTTCTGTTCAGATTGTTCTGCTTAAGTGATAACTACTTTAATATATTAGTGGTGTATTTGGGTTGAAGCATTCTCTTTGGAGGTAGCCAAATAAATCATTTTTGGTAGGCAGGGAAACTTGGAGTAGGTTTTGGATGTTGCAGCTGCTTTACTCAATTGTGGTTCCTATGGTTATAGTTTGCTGTGGTTAAAAATGTGCTGCTCAACTTGCTTTGCTTGGCTTTTTAGTAAAGGGCTTTTAACCAGTGTGTCCTGGCTGTTGTGGCAGCATGGGCCTTACTTGAAGGATTTTATTACTCCTATTATTACTACTATTACTATGCCAGTTACTTAAATTACCTGGTTTTTACCCTTTTCCTAAGCTTGCTGCCAGCATGGGTGAAACGGTCAGATTAGGAACTGCAGAGTTGTTGGGTTATTTGCATTATTTTAAAAAAGTCTGTTCTAGTAGTGCAGCAGATCTTGAAACACGCTCAGTGTTGACCAAAGTCTAAGCTCCTTGTGCTCCTTCCTCATGGCAGGAGGGACCCCATGAGCAGGGCTGGCTCTCTCCTTCCCACAGGTCCCTGGCTGCTCCCTGCTCTCTTCCTTTCCAGTTTTGGCTTTGCCCTCACCAGCAAGCCAGCCTGGTGGGTAGGAGGGAATGTGTAAATATGGATTTTGGAGAAGTTTAGGTCAGTGACTGGCCAGAAAATGATAAAACTTAATAAATGCAGTGTGCTGTCACAGGCATAGATAAGGAGCAGAAGAGCACGGGGCAGTGTCTCCACAGGAGTGCTTTAAGGCTGGTCCTTTTGCCATTCCAGCCTTCTCTAGGGAAATATGGTGGGTCATGTCTATGTGTGTTTGGTTTTTATTTTAGTTTCCATTTTAACATTTGTATCTCTGTTCAAGCAGTGCAACACTCCTGCAACAGGAAGGACAGCTCAGCAGCTGCACAGGTTGGGCACAAGGCTTGGAAATCACATCACAAGCAGCACATCAGAGTTGTGCAAAGTGGGAAGAACTCTCAGATTCATGAACTGGGATTTCCCGTGAATGGTTCGGGTTTCTGACTTAGCTGGTTGTGTAAATAACTGTAAGTCTGGGAAGAAGTGGCAGCTTCAAGCAGTGGGGTTAATCATGTATAATCATTCAGGGAGATAGTATCTGCCCTCTCTTTGAAGATTTCTTGACATTTTATCTTTTTTTCAGTAGGTGGTGAGCAGGTTGCTTGACACAAGTTACTGTTGTCAGCTTTTAGTGTGGTTGCATCAATCTGAAAATCTTTTTCATGTAACCAAACCACTTCTTTTTACATGTTTATTCTCAGTCATACAGACAGAAATTGCTGTGTACTGGATTTCAAGGATGCTAAATATCTTCACTGTTCTGTGGAACAGGTAACTGCTTGATCTGATCTATGAAACGTTTCAGTATCACAGTTATTTAAGGCTGAGGACCATATCATTGTTCACTCAGATGTGTGTGCAGATTGTAGCATCAGCTGAGTTACAGTTTCTGTGCTGGGTCAGAAGTCCAAATGCTGGGTGTTGAGGTGGATCAGGGGCCTGATTACAACCTGTTGCATAGACTTTATAATAATCTGTGGTAGAGAAATGAGATACTTGGGTATATCTGGCCTCAGTAAGAACATCTTGGTACCATTATACAGGAAAGCAGTACCAAGAGAGACTTAGCAGATACTTGAATTTTCGAATGACAGGGAGTAGAAATTCCCTGGGTGTTCTGTTGTGTGTATCATCTCTCAGTGCGAATGTTATGTGTGAGCAATTAATGTTTTATACTTTCTTTCAACACATCAAACCACTAAGTAGGTGCTTGAAATCTCTCTAGATGTTTGTAGTAAAAGCTGGGTGCAGGTACAGAGCTCTGCAGCACAAACCCCTGGGGTTCTGTGTGCCAGCTGTAGAGCTGATGGTACTTGGGTGCAGCTTTCACTGACAATCTGTCATAGTCTGATCTACGTACAAAATTTGAGTTGTATTTATGAACAATTTAACAGCTCTGGACAAGCCTGAACAACGGTTGCAATTAGTATTTGGTTTATTATGGACAACTAATGGAGTTGATTACCTGTTTTTGTTCCTCTCCCACAAGCTGTGTGGACACAGGGAGCAATAGATCTTTCTGGCAAGTTGAAGGGATCAAATCGATCATGAATAGTCAGAGTATTCAGAGTGTAAATTGCTTTGTGATATGCCAGGGGGGAAGTTTTTTAGTTGTCAAGAGAGGGCATTAGAGTTTGGATGAGGAATGCAGGAGAGACAAAGGTACCTATTCCTGTGGGATATGTGAGGATCAATAACCAAGGTATTGGTTACACGTGAAGCTCCTCTCTGTGTAAGCCATCATTTGCAGTGGAAGCAGCCTTTGAAGGGCAGTTTGCCTGTGGTTTTTGTGTGAGCACACTGGGGACTGCAGACAATGGTGTGAGGACGGTGTGTCGGAGGCTGGCACAGCCGTTCCCAGTGCCAGTGTGAATGCCCACTTGTCTCCTGTGCTCCTGCCAGGCCTGGCCCGTGGGACAAAGTCAGCTCAGTTACCTTCTCTTGTTCTTTGTTATTTGTGCAAGGTTTGCTGCTGCTGAACCAGAAGCTCATTTGAGAAATTAAATTGAAAGATATGAAGGAGGCTGATACTTATCAGGAAACTTTTTTGTCGCATTCTATTCCATTTTTTAAAGTGTAGCCACGGTGCATGGCTGGCAGCTTCTTGAAAGCTGCTTTTTCACTATTGTCCCCCCAAAATTGGCTGTGATTTCGTGACATAGATGAAGAAAGGGAGCATTATACTTAAGAATGTTAGACGGTAAAACCTGATGAAACAGCAGTTCAGAGTATTTCTTTCTTTTAATGTTTCTGTCTTGTTTGGTTACAGCAGTAGTATTTCACATCAAGTAAGGACATCCATTTGGTTCTTTAAGTGGAGTGTTCTTCCCTGGTTGCTGAAATAAATCTTCATACTGCTCTCAGTGTAGTTATTTTTACTGTGTAAAACTGACTATAGATCTCTCTTTTCCTTGTCATTATAGAAAACCGAGAATAAACTCTCAGTTGGTGGCACAACAAGTTGCCCAGCAATATGCAACCCCACCACCACCTAAGAAGGAGAAGAAGGAGAAAGTGGAAAAACAAGACAAAGAAAAACCTGACAAAGAGAAGGAAATTAGTCCAAGTGTTACAAAGAAGAACACTAACAAGAAGACTAAGTAAGTTTGAAGGATGCAGCATTAAATGTGATGTGATTTCAGTAGCACTGTGCATTGGTTAATTGTGCAGTTAAACCAACATCGTAATCTCCCTCTTCCCTCCAATTTCACAGACCAAAGTCGGATATTGTGAAAGATCCTCCTAGTGAAGCAAACAGCATACAGTCTGGGAATACTACAACAAAGACCAGCGACTCAAATCACACTTCAAGGTAACTCTAGACTAAAGTTGAGCCTGTGGTATCTGAGAACTGTGTTAAAAAGCGAACACTTCTTTTTTTGATGTACGAGCACTTGAACACTTTGCTAGCGAGGACAGATTCAAGCTTTGGAAATTTTAATTCTATTGTCCATTCAGTTTTCATTTGTCTGCTAAAATAATTGTATTGTCAGTTGAGTAGTAATGCTTTTGGCTGTAAACACAGTGGGGGAAAAACATTAACCAGCAATCGTATCAAATTCTTATCATTGCTCGATAGCCCTAACAAAGGTTACTTTTTTACTTCCTTATCTGTAATTCAGTCACTGTACTTGTCAAGATAATTTTCCAAGTATACAGGAACTAAGTATACATGAACAGATTTGCTGGGATCTTGCTATCAACAAAAAGCACAAACGGCTGGTTTGATATTTGTCTAAGTTTGAAATGAGCGTATGGAGAGAGGTTCATTCCTAATCTTCCTATACTGTTCTTCCATTTCTTAAATCAAAAATTTAGCATCACAGAACAGTTTTTATATTACTGAACTTGAGAGCTACAAGAGGCAGAACTGAACTGGGTGCTTTGCCTGTGTGGGCTGTATAAGAATTACATCTCTCTTTACAATGTGCTGTAATAAGTGTTTTATAGTGAAGTCACATGAACTGAGGCAGTATTGCAAAGCACGTGGGAAATATGGTTGGCACTGCAGTTGGCATTCAAGTTGACAAGGTGTGACTGCAGAAAACTCTTTTCTTGGAAGTTTTTAAATAATAGTATGAAAATCTTTAATAAGAGGGAATATCCTCTGCACAGTAACCCACTGGAATGTAGTGAGGGCAGTGTGAAATCTGCTGTGCTCCAAGACTGAGCTGTTCGCAGGGACTGCTGTTAACTCTTGCTCAGCCCCAAAAGAGTGAAGTGTCCATCCCTGATTTGATTACAGAGAGGCAGCTTTATTGCAGTGACTCTTTTCTTGTCCTGTTCTTCTTTAAACTGTGCTTATTTTGAGACTTAAGGATGCAGGAGACTTGGTGCACTTGACTAATGACATAATATTAAATCGAGAGATTACATCAAATAATTGTTTTTACTCATTAAAGGAGTCACTCTGTCTACTGCAAAGTCTTTTAGTCCGTGTTTTGTGGCAAGCTTTTGTCAGGCCTAATTAAGCCTTAATAGTATCAGGTCTAGCTGGGTATTTTTAAAGGATACCTCATCTCCTTTACTACTTAAACTGTCTTTTTAAGTATTTTGTTGCATGGAACTTTTCTGGTAATTCACTGTTCTCAGGAGTGCTGTCAAGAGTCTTTTTCTGATTTTTACAGAATTACAAGTTTTTTTTCATGCCCAGATTGCTTAACAGTTGTTTTGGATTTTTTTTTGTAAATTGTCTTCTAGGGCTCTCTGGATTTTTAAGAAATCCTGTTTAAATTTCTTGGATACCATGCCTATTTCTGACAAAATATCTTGGTTTATTCCATGCCTTCCTGTGTACTTTCAGATTGAATGTTTTGAAACACTTCACTTATTTGGCCATAAACCTTTTTCACTATAAACATGAAGCATCAGGGTGTTTAATTTTGCAAAATAACATGAGTGGGCCAATCCCTTTGCCTTCTATAAGAAGCAAAAATTGTATGCATGTGTTGAAGAGATTGGTGGTTTCCATCTGTGCCTAATCAGCTCTTTGTGCAGGGGAAACCCTGAAAACCTCCCGGAGAAATGGTCGGAAGGTTTGGTTCTGAAACTGTCAACGTTTCAGACAGTTGGGACTGTGGGGAAATCCTGCACCTCAGCCCTGCTTCCCACAGCCCTTCCATGTTACTTTTTCATGGCATTTAAAGATGCATGGGCAGTTTCATTTTTTCTTTCTTTTTTTTAAACTGATTACAACTCTCAGAGCTGCCTTTTAACGAGCAATAGCCAGAGTTCACGTCCAGCCCTGTAGGAAGGTGGAGGCAGCAGGCTCTGTTCCGGTATCTGGGCCAGCATTTTGGCTCTTTTTGAGTACAAGAGGAAACAAATGACCGAGGCAAATTACAGGAAGAACTGGGTTTCCTAGAGGAACTCAGGGCTCAGGGAGGAAAATACGTCCTCGTACTACGCTTCCGGGAACGCCGGCGGCCGCGCGGGGGATCTGCCGGGACGGTACCGGAGCGCCGGCGGAAACCCCAAAAGCTGCTGAGCCAGCTGGCCTTTCTTGTAAGCCACAGCCGAGGTGGCATCATTTCATCTCGCCCGTGGTTACGTGTGCAGCTCGGCAGCTCCTGTGAGTGTGTCTGTGCAGCATCTCCCTGCCCCGGCAATCCAGAGCACAGCTCTGGGCTTGGGAAGGCTGATCCCAGAGCAAAGGGGCTGCTGCAAGTAGGAGTTTTACTGAGTGTTAGCCCAGTGCAGCAGTGTTTTGGGTTTTTGTATTTTCTCTCTTAAAAATGCTTTTCCTGTGGTACTTGTTAAAATTACAGCAGCCTCCTAGGGTAGATAAGAAAATGCTATTTTTGGTGCGGTAACTTCATTTTTGGTGAGGAAGTTTGCAGAAATTGTTCTATTTTGGAAGCTGTACATCCGTCCTCAATGCATTTTTCTGTTCTGTCTGGTTCTGGAATACCACTTGGATAACTGCTGCTTAAGGACTTTCTCCTTGTTAACTTACCACTGCAAGCCATTGAGTATTCATGACGGATAGAAAATGAGCTTAATTCCCTCCTTTTCTGTTTTACTGCACTAGCCTTGTGTGCTGCAAGTGAGGAGGAGAAAAGGCAGAGTGGTTTAAAAGCTGGAGCTTGATCCCAAAGTAAACTAACCTTCCCTCCATCCCTCTCAATAAGGCAGCTCTCAGCAAGCTACTTTTCACTGATGTATAAAGACCCTCCTTTTTAATTTCCCTATTGGGAATATTCCGCTGCTTAAGCCTGACCCTTAATTAGGAGCAAAAGCTGTAAATTACAGCAGTCGCTGCAGCTGACTTGGAATTTGCTGGTAGCTGGAGGAGTGTCCAAGGCTTGTTGAAGCAGAGCTTTGGACCAGCCCGTGAAATGTGCTTGAATGTCAGCTTCCTAGAGCTTCGACCCTTATTAGCTACATTACTAATTGAATGATAGCACAGCATGCAAATTACCAAGATAATCCTGAGCAATAAATACCAGTGGGTTCTTTTCGGGTGGTTTGTATTTTTTTTCCCCTTTTCTTTCTCCCATAACCAAAAGCTCTGGCTGCAAAAAATACGGTTGTACATTCTGGATTTTATTTACAATAGCCTCGATTCCAGAGGGAACATTTTGAGCTATTTTATCCATAGGCTGATTGGGCATCTGATTTGTATAAGCTCAAAGCAGCTGAAAGAGAAGCCAAGTTGTCCCAGTGCCTGTGTTGTTTGCAGCTGCAGAGTTCCAACATGGGAATGAAAGAGCCGTGGCCGCATGCTTTCATGTGGTTTTGTATTGCAGAGTCACAGCCTTGTCTCATAACATCAGGGCACATGATGAGATGGTGAATTTAGATAAGAGAACTCTTTCATCTGCCCCTTGGGGAGGAGATCCTTCTCTCTGTCTGGCTCCTGTCCTCTTGGCTCTGCTGTGGTGTCCTCCTTTCTGGCAGGGGTGGATTAGGGAGAAGCCTGCAAGAGACTCCCTGTGCAGCTCTGTGAGGTTGTTCTCTGGGGCTGAGTGTGCTCTGCAGCCCTCGGAGGCACAGGGAGCCTGGCTGGCACAGGGAGCAGGTCACACCTTCATCCTCTGCTCTGCAGCACTCGCTGCCTGCCCGGGTTCTCCTCCCAGCCACTGCCATCTGCACAGGCGAGGGAGCGCAAGTCACACCGAGTTTGTTTTCAAATGCTTTTCCTGATAAACTTTCCCTTTCTTATTTATTTTTATCCTTTTAATAAATATCTTCTCATTCGTTTCAGACCCAGACTGAAAAATGTGGACAGAAGTACCGCACAGCAGCTGGCAGTCACAGTGGGAAATGTCACAGTAATTATCACAGACTTTAAAGAAAAGACTCGCTCTTCATCCACGTCGTCTTCTACAGTGACCTCCAGTGCAGGATCAGAACAACAGAATCAGAGCAGCTCGGGCTCTGAGAGCACAGACAAGGGCTCGTCCCGTTCCTCCACGCCCAAGGGGGACATGTCGGCAGTCAACGACGAATCTTTCTGAAAAATTGCACATGGAGTTGTGGAAACTATGGATCAGGGTATGAAATTCAAACACTCCACCTGCCCAGGCTGTTCAAATCCTGGAGAGCCTCTTCTGTGCTTGAACACACTTTCTCGGACATCGACCTCTTACTGATGCAACCAGGATAATTTCTGCTTGCCGTGGGCATCTGGCCACCAAGGAATTTCTCACCCTAGCGATTACTCTTGACACTTTTATGTATTCCATTGTTTTATATGATTTTCCTAACAATCATTTATAATTGGATGTGCTCCTGAATCTACTTTTTTATAATATCTGCTGTGCACAATTTTCCATGAACATGACAACTTTTTGTTTTGGGGTAGGGAGCGGGTGGGGTGGGAAGGGGGCTTTATTTATTGCATTCACAAACTCCATCCTCTTTCAACATATCCTTTTTAAGTTCA
>VWZT01011455.1:80153-209112 GCA_013397055.1 Pachycephala philippinensis | reverse complement strand
AAAAAAAAAAAAAAAGCATTGTGTGTACCAGGAAATTGCTTCTTTTTCAAGCGAAACTAGACCTGTAGATCAGTTTAAAAGCTTTAACGCCGTACCCAGCTACTCGTGGCAAAGTCGGTAACATCTGTCCCTTCGGCGTGCCTCCTCGATGAAGTAGCTTGCTATAAACAAATGGGAAAATTTCTTTGGAACAAGTGACCTGTAATTCTGCATTCAGTTAGGAAGTGCTAGCGAAGCATTGACCCCCCCAGCCTCATCCGTAGCTGTTGTGTTGTGGGTTTGAAGGACAGCGTTTGCTTTCACACGTAATTTCCCAAGTTGGCGTGGGTTGGGTTCCCTCCGCGCCGTGGCCGTGGGCCAGCCCGCCCTGGGTGGGGAAGGTGTTCCACAACCAATCCAAGCAAACACTAGTGTAGGGAAGGACCAGATTCACGGTGTTCAGTGGCACAGAACGCAGGTAAGTGAAGCACAGTGTTACGATGGCAAAGTTTCGACTCTTACACAGACACACACACACAGACACCGACACAGCTTGCCTGACTCGCTCAGTTGACGTAGTTCTGCAAAGGAAAGGTGACAGCGTTTTACACCACCAGGCTATTTATTTCAATTGGAACTTTGCTTCAAATTGGACAGATCGAAAATTTGGCAGCAGCTTCTGTGAGTTTATTTCCACTGAGATGTTTTCACCTGCCTTACCAAGATCATTCTCAGTCTACTTTTCTAAGCTCTACCATAAACTTAAATTATTGAAAATTTATTAATTGCTGACTATATAATAACCTTTGCTTGTATGTAACCGAATGGTTTTAAGAGCCAACATTTAGAGTATGACAATGGAGCTGAACAGTTTTTAATGCGCAAGCAGTTCTGTTCTTGTGTATGACTTGTAACCTTAATTTACTGTGTAAAGATGGTTACATTATTTCCTTAGCTTTGTTTGTTGGAGACAAATATAGAATGCTTGTTTAAGTATGTCAAAACATAATCTTATCTTGTGGATTTTTATGTTAATGTATTATACGAGCTCTATTTTTCATTTGCCCAGAAAGACAGCTTGTATAACGCTTCTGAAAGTTTTTCCGCTCTGTAAAGTCTTTAGAGCTGACAGTCCTGTTAGGTTTGTTTTAATCTTCATGCTAAAGTGTCAATGGTGGTTTTGTGAACTGGTCAGAAATTCACAGGTCTTAAATGTTTTTGGGAAATTTATATTGGACACTGCTCTTTGTCTAGCAAATAAAAGATGTTAATATATTCCTGTTACTGGCATGTGCACGACTGTTATTAGAAGCCACTTTATCATTTTCCTGCTTTAAATAGAAATGTCTATTTATGAATTCTGCTTGTAGTTTTTTCACAAATAAAATAGTAAAATTTAATTAAATCTGAAAGCTCTCTTTTTTGGGAGATGCCAGTATTCAGAAAAGGTGGAGAGTCCTGTTTTTGGAGCAGCTCCTCAGTGTGTACGGCTCATTCCCGAGCACCCACTTCTGCAAATACAGGTTGTGCCCATGGAAAACCTCTGTCAAGTGAGTAAATCCAGTTTGTTCCCTGGGACTCACAACATGGGGAGACTTGGTGGCAGATGTGTATGCAGAATTTGGGTTTCTGGTCCCTGGAAATAAGTTTTTCCCCTTTCTGTAGCTGCAGGAATGGTGAGGCTTAATGCAGAGGATTTAGTGAGAGCCCTTGGGAGTTCCTTTGCCTGTCTTGTGCTAACGAAGTCCCAGGAGTAAATTTAATAAAATGTAATTGAGAGTCTAATTGTATTTTTGTAGCATAAAAATACTGGTATTTTGCAAGCAGTGTTCTGGTCCTCTGCCTAGGAAACAAGGTGATGTGAATTACTGTGCTCTTTCTGGTTTGTGTTTCCCCTCCACCACCCGAGATGGGAGATGTGTGATGTAACCCTTCAAATATGAACTTGAAATTTGAAAACAAAGCAACGGATAAAATGCCAAGGGAACAAAATCTTTTTCCTGGGAATAGGAGGGCAGTTCCTAAACGAAAAGGCATTTGGATACTTTTATGTATGCTGGGGGAAGTGTGTGTTACAAATAGAGGTCGCTTTAGAAAACCCCATGTGCAAACAGACGCTTGAATGCTTTTAACCTCAGTTGGAAGCGATTTAGGGACCTTTGTGCCAAGAATAAGAAGAAACAGGAAAGGTAGTGGTTGTTCTACAGACCCAAAAAGCACTTGCTTGGCATGCTGAGGACTGAGCAGAGGAACAGTCCTTGCCTTGGAGAGTGTACAGTCCCTGTCCTCAACAGTGACCAGCCAAAGGTGCCAGAGCTGCCACAGGGGCAAAGCGTAAGAGCTGCAGGGAGAGGAGGAGACGGCCTCATCTTCATCACCTTGGTGCTTGAATGTGAAGGCAAAGAGTTGAATGGAGCCAGCAGAAGACTTCCATGGCAGTGTTGTCTCCCTCAGAGCCTGCCCAGTCACCCCTTTGCTGGGATTTCGGATGACTGCTCCTGAAATTCCTTGCCTTGGAGCCACGAGAGCCAAGAGCCACCTCCAACGCCAGAGCTGCAGTTGTCCCTGCTGCTGGCTGTCACTGTAGGAAGACGATGCAGTGCTGCACTCGTGGGTTTGTGGATCCCTCCAAGATGCACGTGTTCATCTCCAGGCTGGTGTCTT
The DNA here is from genome assembly GCA_013397055.1 of Pachycephala philippinensis. Classification (NCBI taxonomy): domain Eukaryota; kingdom Metazoa; phylum Chordata; class Aves; order Passeriformes; genus Pachycephala; species Pachycephala philippinensis. The sequence continues at coordinate 206,469 of VWZT01011455.1, read as the reverse complement.
GTCTGGCAGCAGGCTGGATGGATTCCTACAGTCCCACTTGGTTGTTTAAAGGTAAACCTGAGTCTACTTGCAGAGCTGTGAAACTTCACAAGTGATTCATAAACTGACTAGATTAAAAAAAATCCAAAACAAACGGATCTGGAGAACCAGTAGGATCTGGAAGGAAGAAGGAGACTGGCTGCATTTTGTAACACCTGGATGCCCTCGTGGCTTTTGTAGTTTTAACAAGGAGAGGAAAATGTCAGGTCTTTCTGCCTGCCTTTCTCTTGGCTGTTCCTTGAATATTTACGTGCACAAGTCTTGCTTGTCTTTGCTCCTGCTGTCAGCAGACACAGCGAGGCTTGTTTGCTGTTTTCCCCTTACGATGATGGGTTGCTTGATATTTGTATGGAGCCTTTTTCCAGACAGAGTTGGGGCTGATGCTGATTCCAGCTGAACACATCTAATAGGAAGACACTGGAAACTTCAGCCGTGTTTTCTCATTGTTTATTCTCAGCAGAGAAAAACCTGCACGCACAGATCACCAACAACATCAAAGGCTGTTTCAGAAATTCCTAATCAAAGCACTTCACACCACTGCAATTATCCCACTTGCAAAACTCCCTCATGGCAGAGCATGGAAGCCTGTGACAGTGAAGAGCACTCTATGCCTAACTCTGGTCTGCAGTTAGCATTGATATTAGAGATAAAAATCCTGTCTTCATGCAGCCAGTGCTGCACATCTCAGCACTTGCCTCCAGTCCCCTGTTGCTCCTCAGACAGGGATCACTCCTCGCACAGCAGGAACTGATCTGGCAGCCCCGGCTGCGCAGGAAACTCGGAAGGCACGAGCCAGTTGTGCTTCCTAGATGAGGAATCGAGAAACAAATACTCCCTTGTTCTCCTCTGTCTCCATANAAAAAAAAAGAGAAAAAGAAGAGAGGTACTGCTCTCCACCATGACTATTTATTATTCCCAGAATACTGGAGATTTCATTACTTTCTAACATTCTTAATTTTTTCCAACTTCTTTTCCTTCATCATTAGGAGTTGTCACAAGTGTTCTGACATCCTTAAGAGGCTGTTCCGCTTCCCCCCTTCTCCAAAACCATTCTGAGAAGGATTAAAAACTGCACAGTGGCAACTAGAGAGTCCCAGCGTGAGAATCCCTGCTGTTCCACATCCCTGCCTTGGCAATCCTCCCTTCCTCCTGCCAGCAGGTGAGGCAGAGGCATCCAAAGCTGATATTCCCTTAAATACTGTGAAATTCCCAGTGTAATACACACTTGATAACAGCACATCAAAAGCTTTAGAGGAAGCTTTTTAATTGACCACAGCTACTGGAGCTGGACAGAGTTTGAGGAGGGAGATCTGAAGTGTTTAAGCTGCTCTAAGTTGCTCTCAAGCGTTGAAAAAAACAAGTTTGGGAGCTGAATTTGGGCACAAAATATCCCTGTGAGCAGGAGAAAACCAGAATGCTGTAGGAACAGCACACAGTGGCCCAGGTAAGCAGAATGGGAATGGATAAAGCTGATTTTTGTTCCTCCTCATGCTGTGCTGTCTGATTCACGTTGCCCAGGAGGTTTGGTGTGGAGTTGGCAGGAGGAGTTTTCCATGTTTGTGTGTGTATTTTCGGAGGGATTAAAGCTCACAGTAGAGTAGAGAAGCAGAACCACTAGAATTTTAATTCTGCCTTCACCCAGGAATTGCTACTTATCTAATACATGCAATCTGTAATCTTAAATATAGACGGGATATTTTCACAGAGGTTGTATTCTATGGGACAGGCTAAAGGTGCAGTGAAGTTTAAAAGCACAACTTGTCAAAAGTTGTCTCTGATAGGGGTTTACTCTTTTTTTGACTCTCTCGAAGAATCACCAGGATAAGCCAAGAATAAATAGGGCCAACAATCCCTCCCACCCCTTTTGGGTGGTTATAACTGTGTTACTCTGCAAATTGGCTTCCACAGCAAGTAGGCTGTCTCTGTTCATATGCTTTACTTCCCTATGGGGTTTATAAAAATAAGATGAAGAAAGGGCAGGAAAAAAGTAGCTTTCCATTAAATTCATTTCTTTCCGATCCAAGAAAGACAAAATCGCGGAGCAGCAGAAGGAACTGGTTAGGGCTCAAGGCTGATGCTACTCCCTGGGGGTGGGTTAATTTATTTATCCATCCAGATTTTTAATCAAAGGTTTGAAGAGATGTCCATTAGCCTTGAGCCTCCCAATGGCTTTGGGAGAGGCTCCACGGACCCTGGATGGAGAAGCTGTGGGTGCCTCTTCCCAGGAGCAAACGACTCGTGCCTTTCAACCTTTCTCACATGCACTTTTCCCTTTCCTTCATTCCCAGCAAGGAGAATCCTCTGAAATCTCAAAATCTCTCTGCTCAGCCTTTGTGAGAGGTTGAGGCTTTGGCTGAGGCTTAGGGCTGCGCCCAGGCTTTGACAGACTTGACAGCGGAGCCTGCGGAAGCCTGGCAGCATCCCTGCATGCCCGGGATTTGTGCTGGCTACCAGGAGACGGGGGATGGAAATGCATTTAGCCGCTCGTGTTGTTCTCCTCATTCAACCCAAGTTTAGTTGGTGTGAAGTTAAGGGAGGAAAACGCGGACTGGAGTCAGGGAAAGGTTCCCTGGAGAAGGAATGTGGTGATTCCAGGGGGGCGGGATTGCTGCGGCAGCGCTCTACTTGATGGCTGCGTGACAGCCCCTGACAGGGATCGAGCTGGGAGCGCTGTGGCACAATGGCACGGGGAAAATGAGTGACGGGAACCTCCCCTGACTGCAGAGCTCCCGAATTGCGATGACACTCAGAGCGGGAGAAAGCCTGGCGGGGGGCGGGGGAGGCTGACGGGGGTGCCGGGATTTGGGAATCGCGGTGCGGGCTGCTGTCTCTGACTCAGCCCTCGCGGCGGTCTGTGTTGGCTGCCTCCAGCTTCCCACCCATCCCAGGAGGGTCTGCCATCCCCCTGGACATTCCCCTGGCCTTTGCAGGGTCTNTGCAGGGTCTGCCATCGGGTCTGCCATCCCCCTGGACATTCCCCTGGCCTTTGCAGGGTCTGCCATCCCCCTGGACCTTCCCCTGGCCTTTGCAGGGTCTGCCATCCCCCTGGACATTCCCCTGGCCTTTGCAGGGTCTGCCATCCCCCCGGCCATCCCCCTGCCATCTTCCCCTCCGGCCTTGGCAGGAGGAGCCAGGTTGCATTCGGTTTCTCCGTGCTGCTGTGCTGCTCCAGCAATCCTGGAGCAGGCTTGGGGAGACGGCCCTGCTGAACACCCCTCACCAACAGTTTTGTCAGCCCTCACACTCGTTTCCTGCCCCAGTTTGTCTTACCACGCAGGGCCAGCTCTGCTTTTGGGTCCTAATGGACCCATCTATCCTCTGCAAGTCCTATTAGAGATGCCAATCGTCGTTTTTCTTCTGTGCCAAGTTATAAATCCCACAGATTTATACATCCAAAGTCCTCATCAATCAAAAGATTAAGTAAAAGGCGATGAGTTAAAACAAGTGGGAGGTGACTCCATTGAGAGCAGTGAGGAGCCAGAACTCACTCCTGTAGAGCTGATGATTCCCCTGAGCTGGGTGCTGTGGGCTCACTCTGCTCTCTCTGCCAGCCAGAGAGCTTAACCAGTGGAGAAAAGGGTTTTATCTGAAGGTTTCATTGGAGTGGTCCCTTTCCTCCCCACATCAATACACTGTCTGAGGAGCAGGAGCTGGATGGAGCAGGATGTGAAGCTCTCAGACCCCTGGTCTCCTGGCTGGAACCAGTAGCCAGACCACCATCCTTCCTCCTTTGGGGAGGAGCCTGCTCTGAGTCACTGGAGTTATTCCTGCTGATGTGCCGAGTGTTGGATTTCACACGTGGCTGGGAGTGACTCTCCGTGCAGGGAGGGAGTTTGTGCCTTGTCCTGCTGGACTTTGGGAGATGTTTTTCCCAAAAGCAGGTCAGCAATTTACTTGTAGTGGATTAGAGACTCTCCTGCTGCTTCACAGGTTCTCCTCCATGTTGGGTTTGCCAGAAGGGGGTTGGCATCCCTGAAAGCTGGGATGGTGGAGTGGGTCTCAAACAGCACTGAAATTCAGTGATGCTTTCCCATTTTCTCACCTTTATCTAGCACTAACAATACTCTCAGCGTCTGGACTACGGTAAATGGTGGGGATTTTTAAACTTTATCTCTGCATCTGGATTATTTCCAGGTTGCTGGCAAAGATGGAGGTAATCTGTTCCTGCAGGGACAGGGACGTGGGAGCGCAGAGCTGGTGACAAGGGAAGCAGAGGGTGAGCAGGGAATGCTGCCTCTCTGCTCCAGTCATCCCTGGCTTTCATGTGTGTTTGGACCTTGAGATGCTCCTGCTGAGGCTTTCACAAGCTCTCTCTTGGGATTTTGGCCAGTGCAAGTAATTCTGCTTGGGAGTCTTAAAACTGCTGTCCAGGGAGGCAGAGCTCAGCCTGCAGCTCTGTGTGCATATATATCCTTGCTATCCCATGGATTAAAAAAAAATAATAAAATAAACAGTGGTGCTCTTACCTCAGGCTATCCATTAGGAGTGTGATTTAGTGCAGGGAGGGCCATAAAGGCGGTTGATAAATCTTCCGTGCAGCACAAATAAAATCTCTTGCGGGAGGAGAAAGGGCCCTGGATAACGGAGCGGGGAGGAAACAGCCCTTTCCCCCTCGTCTAATTAGGCTGTCCAGGAGGAGTTAATATAAAATAATAGATCTGGAAAGCCCAAATCTTCACAGCCTTAGGAAGGACTTCATCCCCTTAAATTACGAGGCTAAGACCTCATTCAACAATGCTTTGAAGGAGATCAACTGGCAGCGCTATTCACGGCGGCTCCGGGCGCGGGCGCGGGCGCTGCGTGATTGCAGCATCTTCTGAAGAGGAGAGCTCGCTCCTGTTGCCATTGAATGCTGCTATTTTTATCCTCCTTAATTTCTAGAAGGTATTTCCAAGTGGGAAGCAGAGCAGAGAATAGCAGATCTTAACTCTGCTCCGTGTAACAATTTCTGTAAAAAGGAGGGAGAAACGTTTGAAATAGCTTGCGTCTATTTTTGGTACCACCAATGTGGTAGCGAAGCACCTGGAGGGTGATGGGGCACCCTGAGGGTGATGGGGCATGGGATGGGGAGGGGGAATCCCATGGGGTTCACAGGCTCCTGACTCTGCTTGGAGCCAGAGGTACCTGGGGATGTCTTGGAAGGGCCACGGGGAATGGTGATGCTGGCAGGGGGAAAGGGGGTGTCTGTGGCTGGCTGTATCCCCCTCCCAGCCCAGGAGACCCCTCCTGCCTCACCCCTCCTGGCCCCCCGTCGCCTTTGGAGTGTGATGGGGAGAGCTTTGATCCTTTCCCAGATGGGAGGCAGAAGAGCAGAGGGAGTTAATTAGGTGCAGTTACCTCACCCACCGCAGAGCAGCCAGGCCTGCTGGCGTGAGGTCAGAGAGGAAATCCAGAGTGCACCAGGGCCATACTGGAGGAGTTTTGGGAGATGCCTTGGACCTTGTGCTCTCTCCCATTGAGTTGTAAAAAGCTCAAAGTCTTCCAGTATCATGGAAAGCCTGGAGAGCTCAGGACTGACTATCACTGACCCCTGGATCGCTGTGGGAGCTGTGGGGTGAGGGGAGTGCTTTGGGAAGAGGATGATATGGGATGGATCCTGGCTGGAAAACACAGCCTGGGACTGAGCATTGTGCACAGGGGCAAACAGGGACAGGGATTTGCGAGTCCCCGTTTCAGTGTGTGACCCAGGCCGTGCAGTTTTGGATGTGTAACAGGGCTTTTATCTTGTGATTACTCCCTTCTGCAGCCACAGCTTTTGCTTCTCTGCATGCCCAGGTTCTCTGAAGCCGCTGAGCACAATGTTGGCACACACAGCTCTTGTGCTGGGCAGAAGCATCCTGCTTCACTTGAACATGAAATATAAATCAGAGATCAAGTGAATTATTGTGCCATGCTGCTGCTCAGGCAATAGGGAGTCTTTAAATCAATCAGGCCCCAAATAAATAAATAAACGTGCAGCAGACATGCTGGAGTGCATGTCTGATTCCTATCAGAGGCAGTAATTCAAGGCAGATGCTTGCAGTTCTCTGCTCCCCGCTCTGCGTTACCTGGGCTGCTGGAGTCGCAGGAGACAGAAAGAAATTTTTTTTCTAAGCTTTCATTATTGTTGCCAAAGAAACCATTTCATTTGGTTGCCACGTGTGCAGCAAATCTGGTTCAATCCATCTGGATGGTGACGGATGAAGGAGAAGGGCTCTGGGGAGAGAAATCTGCAGAGTGCAGCCACCTCAATGCCTGTGATGAGCCGTGACCCTGGGGATGGGGCTGGGAGCTGCAGGAGGGAGAGTGGATGCTGTTCCTTGGAAGGGTCCCACTGCAAGGGTCTGACCTGCACGAGCATCCCCACGGCAGCGTGGGCACCTGGGTGAGCTGAGGCTGAAGGACTCATCCCTCGGAGACCCTCCAGACATCGCCCCAGGGAGCAGCACCGCCGGCTGCGAGCGCCTGGCTGGGAGATCCTTCCACCCTCAGGCATTTCGACTTCGCTGGTTTTCCTTTCAGCTCACACTGGCACTCGGGAGAGAAACGTTTGAAGCGTTTGATCTTTCTGGGCTGCTGTTTCCCTCCTGAAGGNCCCTTCCCTCCTGCCTGGCACTATCCCCTTCCCTCCTGCCTGGCACCATCCCGTTCCCTCCTGTCTGCCACAATCCTGCTCCCCCCGTGGCTGGCACCATCCCGTTCCCTCCTGCCTGGCATCATCCTGCTCCCCCCACAGCTGGCATCATCCTGCTCCCTCCATGCTGGTCACTCTGAGTAGGAGCATGGAGGGTGCTCTGGGTGACTGTCCCCATCACTGCCCAGCCCTGGGGATGGTTCCAACACCAGCAGTGAATGTGGGCAGCTGAGCCTGGGCTGGAGGGGACCGGGGTGACAGGAGCTGTGCCAGCCAGGGAGAGCAGAGGCTGTGAGGTGGGTGTGCTGCCCCAGGAACGTGGCACTGGGGGCTTAGTCCCTTTTCCAGGGCAGTTTTTGTCCCTTGCAGATGGTTCTGGGCCCCTCTCACCAGCCCCCGAGGCTGGAGGTGTGCATTTGGATGTCTCTGGAGCTTTGCCTGCAGCTGCAGCCTCTGCCCTTGTGCTTGCCCAGTGCTGGTGCTTTGTGAAGGCAAACGAGCCCTGACCCTGAGGGGAGGCTGCTGGCACAGCAGGGCTTTCCCCTGCACTGTTTCATCTATCCCGAGCAGACCTGGCAGCAACAGCCCAAGGTGATGATATTTCACTAAGTCAGGGCCTCTTCTCCCTTGAGTTACTGAAGGAGAGTGTTGAAAGTGAACCTTGGACCAGTGGAGTTGATATTTGCCCGACACTTTGTGATAAAAGATAAAGCAGTTGCAACACTGGGGATTCAGCCTGGATTTCTGAAGATTTATCCCCAGGGGAGAGCTGAACTGATGCATGGGTAAGGTTTTTCCTCCTAAAACTCCACTTGTAACCCCAGAAGAATAAAGGTCAGTCAGTTAAACCCACTCAGCACATAATCCTGTGCCCTCCTGAGTTAGCACAGGCTGTGTAAGTACAAGGCATGCTGATACACAGTCATGCTGGATAGACACACTGTGTACCCCACAGCAGGCTCACCCTTCAGCTTTCAGTGCCATTTTTGGTGTGTTCCTCCTCCAGCAGCTCATCCCAGCCCTGGACAGCGGCGTAAATCCTTCTTTGCAAATCATTGACCCAATAGGTCATAAAAGTTCCTTTATGGCCTGTCAAGACAAGCGAGGTTCTTTACGTGCACCCTAAGTCAGCACAGTAAAACTTTTATGGTGTTTTCAATAACAAGAGCTACTGCACATGAACAGCAACTAATTTTTAAAGCCTTGGTATTTCAGCTGAGATGAGGTTTTTTCCTTTGCTCTGTTGGAAAAACACTTAGATCAGTGTGCTCAGCAGTCAGTGCCTCTCTGCCTGACGTGGTGCTCCAAGTTCCACAATTACTGAGCACCCCTGGAAAGGAACTTCTGCAGAGCAGGCTGCTCCTCTGGCAACATCTGTGCAAGTGGAGGAGCTCAGCCTCAGGTTCCCAGGTGCCCTGGGGAAGCAGGAATCCCTAATCCCAGCCACTGCTGCACCCTTGGCATGGAGATATCCGAAGGGAGGGAGGCAAGGGGCACAGAGGGGCACAGAGGGGCACACACCATCCTTTGTTTGGGAATTAATTAGGGTTTATTCAGAGTGCTCAGCCTGCTGCTTGTTACAGTCATGATTTCGGTCCTCTAAGGTTGCTGCTGTGGCCATGAGTGCCTGCCCCACCCCAGAGTCCAGCCTGGGCAGAGATGATGGGATTTGCTGACCTGGACAAGGGAATTGCTTTTTTGTGGTGTTGTTTGTTTTTTCTAAGAGAATGACATTATTTTCTGAGCTCTGTCAGGCCTGAGCTGTCCTGGCTCTGCATCTGACCTGAGATGTGCTCAAACAAGGTGTGATGGATGCTGTCCCTGTGCCCTTTAACTACTTGGCTGAGATGACTGTGCCCTAAATTCACACTGCAGCAGCCAGGGCTTGTTCCTTCTCTCTTCACTGGAGCCTCGGCCACTTCATTGCTTCTCTTCACTCCTATGCCCCCAGTTACAGCCTTTGCCTCTTTGGACTTAGGTTTGCTTGAAGCTGTGCTGCCCCATGACCCCAGTGTGGGGGTCCCCATGTGCCCCTGACCCCAGTGGGGTGCAGGGTTGTGGGGTCTGTGGTCCCGTGGCAGCAGTGGGGTCCCTCAGTGCTGTTCATGCACGATGAGCAGAGGAGCTCCAGGCTCCAGCGTGTGAATCAGTCCTGGGACAGTCAGCACTGATTTCCCAGCCCTGACAGAAGCAGGGACCAGAAGATGAGAGAGGCCCCACTGCTGGGGTTTGCTTCGGATTGATTTGACCACATTTTCATAGATAATCTGTCTGGGTTTGCTTTCTTATTCTCTTTAAAAAATCCTTTTAGGAAACATGCAAACCTGGGGAAACCCTTCCTCTTTCTGGTCTGTCCTTGGACAAAGGGCATGGGACAGTTCGGGGGCTGTGGGTGCTACATCACAGCCCAGACCAGGATGCTCTGGGATGGAGGGGATGCTCCTGGTGCTGGTCACAGCTGTGGGTGGATGTGTCTCTGAGCTGGGCCTCCAAGAGGGCTGGGGCCAGCGGAGCCACTCCAGTTCTGTGCAGGATTTGGTCTTTTTCCCCGTGTGGGGAACGACAGCAACGCTGGAGCAGCAGCACAGCGAAGGCTGGGAATGCTCAGGGGAGCTTCAGGGAGGAACTGTTGCTGTCGATCTGTTAATTAAGATTAATGTGCTAGCTGATAAGGATGACTCTGCGCCAATTGCTATTACGAGCCAAGATCCTGCAAGGCAGCGAGCAGCACATTCCTGCTTCCTCAGCAGTTGGAGCCTCTGCCTTGCAGCCTGAGCTTTGGGGCAGAAAGTGGGATCTCCACAGCTCCCCAAATGCTTGAGGACCCTTGGGGTCACTTGCTCTGCTGGTGGGATGCTCGAGAGCTTGGTCTTGTGCTCTCTGGCAAAGGAACAGTTTTACCTTTCCAGAGGATGTTAAGGCAGAGGTTTGCATCCTCTCCTCCTAGGACTGGTGTGAATATTTCTCCACCCAAAAAGTGCATGAAATGAGGGATGTCATTGTAAAAGATCTGTGCACAAATATATTGTTTTGCCCTCTCAGGTGGGATCTCTGAGGAAGCTGGATGTGCCTGGTGCAGTAGGATGTGATGAATTAGGACTTGGATTGCCTTTGCCACAGCTGTCAGTGCAGGATTTTGGAGTGGAGGCTGTTTGCTGAGCAGCACAGCACCCTGTCCCATCCTGGGAAGAACCTGCTGAATCAACATCTCTACAGTCCCTGAGGGGACCCAAAAAGCCAGCAGAGCCACTGAAACTGGAGCAGCTGCAGGTGAGCACATGCTCAATGTTTCAGAGCATCACAGCTTGTCCAGGACATCATTTTAATGTCCTTTACCCACTTCTTTGCCTTAACAGCCTCCTCACTTCCTTGGTTTCTGTGTCTGGTACCAGCTGCATTTAAGGACAAAATTTGTGTAACCAGCCCGATTAAAGCACACAGGTTTGCCAAAGCCTCAAAGCTCACCTTTTTGAATAGCATCGTTTCATTAGTAAAAGGTAGAAGTGGAAGGAGTGCTTCCTGAATCCCAGATGAATTTCCAAAGGAGTGCTCCCTGATTCCCAGTGAATTTCCAAAGGAGTGCTCCCTGAATGCCAGATGGATTTCCCATGCTCTGTCCCCTCCTGCCTTCTCCCCTTCCCTCCCTGACCGCTCCTGCAGCTGCTTTCATTTCCCTGCTGCTCCCCACAAAGGCCTCTGGCACCAGGCCTAATGAGCACGTGTAATTAACCTGTGACACGTCCCAGTGCCTGCCAGCAGCGTGGGAACAGGGACAGACAGGGACAGTGGCCATCCTGCCCTGCTGCCACAGATGCAGCACTGGTGCAGCCAGGCAGGGACCAGCCCCCGCTGCTTGGGGCATCACCTTGGCTCATGGGCAGTCTCTGCTGTCATGCAGAACAAAGATTTTGCTGAAATAACACTGCCCTGGGGGAGGAAATGCCATTTTCCCTGCCAGAAAAGCAATTCACCTTACATCAAAGCGGGAAGCTAATTTCTTCTTTTTTTTTTTTTTTAACTTAGGAGTGGGATATGATTTTGAAGCCTCTGTTGTCCCACAATTTGTTTTTCCTTACAGGCACTGCTCGATGGCCTCACCAGCATCCCCTTCCCACCCCGCTCCTGAGCTCCATCAGCTTCAAAGTTGAGCCAAAGTCTTTTTGCCCTGAAAGTCTGGAGTCAGCCCAAAGATGCCCAAGTCACACATGCAGAAGGACATAACCTTATCACTGCACCCTGCACCCATCAGTAACTCCTGTGACTGTCAGCTCCCTGCAGACAGAGGAATCTCCTAGCAACCTTGCACTGCCTCTTTGGATGCAGCCTAATTCGGTTTCTGGCCATCCAGAACAAAACCTCATGAAGGCATCTGGCAACCAGAGCGACAGACAGGCTGTGGTGCAGTGCTGGAGCATCTGGCACGATGATTATTGCAGCAAAATCCCTGCTTGGGGCTGATTTTGAGGTTTTTATGGTGAGCCTGAGTATAACATTCAGGTGAGAGCTCTGCAGCATCCTGCTGAGTGCTGGGTGCCACTTACCTGAGCTGAATGCTCAGAGGAATGATCCTGGTGCTGGTCCTCGCCCTTTCATCCTTGCTTCCTGGTAAAAGCAGTGAGAGAATGTGCTGATAGTTGTGATGGCAGCAAAAAAAGACGAAAGAGAGGAGGAATGAGGAAAAGACTGGCATTTCTCTAGCCTAGGGAAACAACATATCCAGCTCAAAAAATCTGAAAAATTTGGCAGTCTTCCACTGCCAGTAGATTTTTTTGCAATGGCAGCAGTGGAAGGGTTTTAGCCACATCTGCTCTCGTGTCTGTAGGTGACTCAGTGGTGCCCAGTAGCATGCCTGGCACTGGGAGCTGCTTCAGTGGAAAGTTTGAGCACCGCTGTCTCACAGTGCCAAGCTCTGACTTGGCAGGATGGGTTATGGAACCCAAATTCCAGCTTTTACTGACTGGTGAGCATTTGGCTCCGGGATCTGAGCGCTGGTCCTTACCCGTGCTTCCCATGCACAATCCGTACAGGCAAAGCAGTAAGTCTTCCTGAAATAAATTAAATGCTGATGCTCATTTAGAAAGGATTTACAGGAGGCAGTGTGCAGCTCCAGCTGGCAGTGCAGGAATGGAAAATGGAGCACGAGGCAGGGATGGGGGCAGGAGCGGGGGCTCAGGGTCACGCCGTGCCCCACGTGGCAGCTGCTGTGGCTGGGGGGTGGCTCTGTGCCCACACCCTGTGGGGACACAGCTGTCCCATCCCACAGGTCACCGTGTTCCTGTGAACGATGCCCAGCATCGCCCAGGTCCCTGGGAACCTCCTGGAGTTGAGTGTGGTCAGTGGCTTCGAGTGCTCAGTATGGGGATGTTAAAATTTAAGTACGAGCCATTTTGTGTGGATGGATGAGAGCCCTTTACTGCTGTCACTGACTCCCACCAGGGATGGCTCGTGCCACTGATTTTACTCCCAATCTGGAATCTCTCCAGAGGTGTCCAAACCCCAGGCTTGGAGCCAGCCCTCTGACCCAGCACCAGCTGAAGGTCTGCATTTAAACCCAGACACAAAATTTGGGGTGCAGGGACTGAGGGGTTTCCTTTGGGCTCATCCCAAACTGACACCTCCAACTAAGATTTCACCAGGGTGCTGGGTGTCTGGAGAGCTTTGTGCCATCCCCTGTGCCCCAGCTCTGCCATCCCTCTGTGCAGGGGCTGCAGGTCCACTCCTGCAGGCACAGGAACCTCTGGCACCGGCTGATTCCCTGGAGCTCTGCAGGGGAGGGATTTCCTCACACAGAGCTGTGCTCTGGGGCAGTGTATTCTCCTGGCATCTGGTTTTACCCTGCCCTGGCTGCTCGCAGAGGCTTTCAGAGAACAAGGGGCCGGTTTCAGATCCTGCTATTACAACCTCACATTCAAGAATTACTACTACTATTATTTCCAAGGAAACAGGGACTCACGCTCGTATCTTTTATGTGATTTCTCACATCCGGAGGTTCTCACGTGACTTTGCTGCCTATTTTTAGCTCCTCAAACATCTCTGCCAGGATGAAAGCTTTAAAGAAAACCCACCCTTGAAAGGGATGAAACGGGCATTTGCTTTAATGGTAAATTTGTGACTGTGACCCCTGAATCCCTACATTTCAGCAGCCTGGGGAGAGCAGGCAGGAACATCAGGCTGCAGTTAACTGTTTCTGTGTTTGCTGTTACACCTTCCTTCTTCAAACAGCAAAGACTTGTTGTAAAACAGAGCTGTTTCTAGAACCAGATCCACCTACAAGTCATTTAAAAGCCTCCTACCTCAATTTTGCAGGTAAAATGTTAGTCTAGCAGGAATTGAGAGGAGGGATTTTCCCCTCCATCTGCTTCTTGGCTGGTTTGTGGGAGGAAAAAAGCCACCCTGGCTGTTTTCACTTGCAGCACCCACCGTGAGGTGGGATGGGTTAGGATGGGACCCCTCTGTCCTCGTGGGCTTGGGGTGGCTGTGGGCACCCACCTGGTCCTGCCCATTCCAGCACATGGGATGCAAAACTTGGCATTTCCTTTGGATGCCTCACAGGAAGCATCCTATTTGAAAAAACCCAGCCATAAATAACACACAGTTGTATCCAGCTATTGGAGCGAGAGGAAAATTGTTCTCATTGTCACAAACTTTCATTTCCATTTTTGTCTCAATTTCAGCTTCATTAACACACGCTGACCTGCCTTATCAATTATAGCTATTTCTAGTGCGGGCATTTTGGTAATTGGCATCAAAATGTCAGGACAGCCAGTTGGAGCTCTCTGGGCACAGAAACCGCAGCAGTGCCTCTCGCTGATTACAAGCTTCAGTAATTAGTGATCAGCCGAGTCTCACCCTCGCTGCCACAGCTGCAAACCCTCGTGGTGCCACGCTGGGAGCACAGCCCCAGCTGGGGTGCTCCCTCCCGGGACGTGCTGGGTCACTGAGCCCAGATCAGGGTGGCAATCAGCCCCTCCCTGATGCCCACACAGAGCTGTGCACCCCGACAAGCTCCGCTGGAGGTGGCAAATTCATCCTGCATGAGTCAGGGCTAAATTTGTTCTCCTTCCCCGAGCTTGCAGCGTGCGACCCATGGCTTTGCTCTGGTTCTTCCTGTCCCTGTTCTTCCCTGGATTTAGGGTCAGGGCTGTGGGGTTGTGTGAGCTGTTGGGGCAATGGCAGAGCCTGTTCCTGGGGGTGGAGGAGGAGGAGGAGGCGTGGAGGGGCTCAGCTCTCCAGGAGACAGGCAGGTTGGGGGTGCTGGGCTGTAGGAGGATGAGCTGGGAGCTGGAACAAGCTGCTGCCAGACAAGTAATTGGGGCTGCTCCAGCAGTGGGAGGTGGAGATTTTATAGGGCCTCTTGGTGTTCGGTTTGCTTTTAAATGCTGGTCTCCAGGGCAGAGGCTCTGCTGCCTGCAGGAAGCACTACAGAATGAGAGGAGCAAGGTTTGGAGCTGCCTGTCTGCAGCACCTCGTTGGCAGGGCTGGGGTTAAGGGCTGTCTTTAGATATGGTCCCGCCAGGTCACTGCTGAGAGTTGCCTCTGCCAAATCTTCTTTTGCTTTGGGAAGCTGGGATGAGGAGAGGCCTCTGCCTTCATCTGAAGGGTTCACTGCTCCGTGTCCCTGCTCTAGGGCCAGTCTCTCGCAGGGAAGGGGCAGCTCCAAGCCCTGCTGGGCGCTGCAGATGTATTTACCTTTCCATGCTGAAACCACAGAGCTGTGGAGACCTGGTGACCCCGTGTCACACGCCGCCCTGCCAGAGGGACAGGGCTAATTGAGACGTGACAGCCTGTGAAAGCAAACTGCTCCTCAGAGGTCAAGAAAGCAAAGCTGATGAACAGATGCAAAACCTGACACTCTGAGAAGCTCCTGGAAGAGCATCACGAGCAAGGAAAGGTGCATCCCAGCCATGGCTTCACTGGGCTGGGTGCTTCTGTGTGCAGACAGGGAATTTGGGCAAACGCCTGGCAAAGCCTTGGGGTTTTTGTGGCCAGATTCTGTGGAGGCGTGGGATGGCTGGTTCCTGGGAGAAGCCTCTGAGGGCACCAAAGGGCTGCAGGGGCACTGCCTGGGGCAGGCAGATGACAGAGATAATCAGGGGATTGGGAGGGAAAGACAAGTGGGTGATGGGAGAGCGATCCTGAACACCCAGAGAAACCGTGCACTCCTCGTGTCTGAGGGAAGCTAAAATGGAACGAGGAGAAGAACTGCCTGGCTGAGGTGGATTCAGTGTGTGTGCGTGTTCCTCCCTGCCAACATTTTGAAATGAGGCAAGGCTATAATTCTTAAAAATTCTTAAAAAACCACCCGACCCAGAGGGTGCAGGGGGACCCAGTGCCAGCTGCCCTCTCCATCAGCAGCAGCAGCCAGCGAGCACAGCCGCTGCCCAGCGTGTGCCGCTGTCACGCCAGCAGCCTGTTATCAGGGTGACATCCCAAAGATAAATGACTCCCATTACTGCCTTCATTCCCGGGCAGTCCCCTGAGGCCCCTGCACAGCCCCGGCAGCTGTGGCAGCCCCGGCAGCGGTGACCGAGGTGCTCAGAGCCCCTCACAGCAAATCCTCCCGGTTCATGCAGGTGGGGCTCGCAAGGGCTCTGAACCTGGCACAGCTCTGAGAATCTGAGCCGTGCTTTGGGAGAGAGCTGAGGCTCCTGCACAGTCTTTTACCAAGAACAAGCCTGCTGCCAATATCCCCTGGACTGGGAGAGAACATCTGTGACTGGCCCTTCTGGGGGTGTTTTTTGTGGCACCTCCCTCTGCTCGAGTTACTTGTCTAATTTCTTCTATGGCACGCTGCGGTGTTGTGCACTGCAGCCATCACAAACATGCCTGCTGCTGTGTTTTAATCTTTCCCCTGTTATTTGCCTCCATTCCCCACCTTGTCTTTCAGTTTGCTGTGCCCCACAAGCACCTTTCTCACCCACTGGGGTAAGAGAGCAGGGTAAAACTGGCCCTCTGCAAGTCACAGCAAAAGACACGGCAGAGTTTGGGCTTTGTACCATCAGCCTCGGTGGAAAACGGCTTTGGGGTTAAATCATTCTCACAATGATCGGGTTTCACAAATATCTGGCTGTGCCTGGAACTAATGTGAATTAATTTGTGCAAAGAAATCCTTTAGGGAGGTAGGTGCTGCCTTGGCTGTCTAGAAATAGAGATGCTTCCTTCACAAACATGGGTGCAGAGATCCTGACTTTCTGATCTCTCCTCAGCCTCAAGAGACCCCACAAGAGGTTGTACATGAGCAGGCCAGGCTCAGAACCAGGACCTAATTCAGCTGCCAGCCGGGGGTACAGGCTTGGCTCTGCACCCCAGGGGTTGGCCCCACATCTGGGGGATGCTGAGAGTTCAGAGATGTGATCTGAATGGTTTAATTCTATTACTCACAAGCTCTGAATAGCTGCTTTAGACACCCTTGACCTTCTGCTGCAGAACAGATCAAAGCAAATCTCTCTGTGGTGATATACTTTATCTGATTCAAAGGGGAAGCATCCAATGAAGCGCTTGTTTTGAAAACATTATTTTACGTTGTGCCCCATTAAATTGTTGACATGTTGCCCTCTGGCTATTTGGCATTAGTTATACTCAAACGCTATCTACAGCCTTAATCTAATTTCGCCTTTCCTCATCTTTATTCCTTGATCTTCATATTACACTGCTTAACAAATCTGTTCAAGGACGAAATTGTTTCAAGACGGGGTTTGATAAGCCGGGGGACAGGGCTGCAGAGCCGGGCAGGAATTGTGTCTCAGATCCCAGGCACTGGAATTCAGAGCAGCCAGAAGGGGCCTGGTTTATATAAACTTTGCTCCTTCCCTCCACAAGTTCAGATTTCTGCTGGTCACGAGCTGTGCCAGGAGGGGTTTGTGCTTTGTGCCATTGGTGGATGTTTGACTTTGGGGTGGTTTCCATGCCCCTCCCTTTGAGAGCTGCAGAAGGCACCCAGCCCTGTGGGTGCTCTGTGCCCTGTCCCCGTGGGTGCCACTGCTCCAGGGAGGGTCACTTGGTTTGCTCTTCCTCACAGCTTGGGCTCCAGCTCTTCAGGCTGGATCACCTCCACATTTCACCAGATCCCCTGCTGGTTCGGGGGTGTTGGTGGTGCTCTGCCTCCCTCCTGAGCCCTGCCAGCCCTGTGCTTGGTGGTATTTTGCTGGGCTGCTGCTGAAAGAGTCATTTCTTCCACAGAGCTGGACCTCAATTGCCATCTTTTTTGGTGTAAATCCACTAAGAAATCAGCAGGGAGAAAGAGGTTCCAGTGCCTTCCAACGACTGAATGAGCAGTCTGGAGGGAGGGCTTTTTGCTACCACCCCTCCAAGCTGCTCCGTGCCTTGGAGGGTTTATGTTGGGTAATGAGTCATATTTATTCTGTGCTCCTTTGTGATAAGCCACAGGATTTGGTGGGGAATTTGGGAAAAGTGAGCCCTGCTGTGCTGGAAGTGTGCTGGATGCTCTCACTCTTTGCCTTGCAAGCCTAGATTGGAACCAGGTGAAAAAACGTGCTCACAAAGCAGCCAGTGGGAAAAAAATAGCTCGATTTTAAAAGTGTTTCATTTTGAAAAGGGGAAGAAAACCTAAACAATCAGTGCTGTTAAATTTTTCCATCACTATCCTTTTCACGCAATAGGACCTTTTCCCGTGCTCCAAAGCTCCAGCTCCAGCAGCAGCACACAGCTCCTGGGAACCAGCTTTCATTCGAGGAGCATGGAAAACGTCCACAGAAGTGGACCAGGGGTTTGCAAAATGGAAACAAGAGTTCTCACGGAATCCTTTTACACTTTTGTAGACCCTTCTGGGGGGTTATGGTGGATCCTCTTTGCGCTGCCCAAGTCACTGTCCCCAAAGACCACGGGCATCTGCACATGGAATTCTCCAAATGACAACCTGACAACCCTGTCAGTCCCTTTGAGAGCTTCAGACAGGGATCCTAGCAATTTTCCTATGAGTAAAATGTATATTTATACGGTCTGTTCCTAGTAAACTGTCATGGGAATAAAAAAATAATAGCCCCTGACAAGATAAGAAGATCCAAGGATTTGAAAAATCCTTCAGCGATACAAAGAGCTGAATGAAACCCCAACAAACTGGACATGTTTAGCACCAGCTCATCTCTTTCTGACATCCAAGCAGTTGGAAATATAGATACAATTAAAAGGACTTGCAAAGCCAGCATAACACTAAGAAGACAATTTTACATTATTTTTATAATGAACTTTAGTATTTACACTGTTGCAGCAGGAATCCAAATAAATGTTCGTGGTTTATCTCTTTTCTGCCTCCAGTACATTGACTTTGATTAAACAGCTATATTTATCAGTGCAATGCTGGCTATAAAAGTGAAAGAAACAAACCATAAAATGTCCAGTGAAGCTGTGTGTTTCCTTAGGTGGGTGGGTACATGGACAGTTCATAATTCTGGGGGTGGAAGCCACCTTTATTGCACATGAACAACGTCATCTACGGTGATGGTCCAGATTTACAAAGGTTTTTAAGACTCAAAAGCAATAGATACATGTTATCAGGATCATAAAATGGTTGGGGCTGGAATGGACCTTAAAGATCATCTGGTTCCAAGCTCCTGCCGTGGTCAGGGACGTCACACACTGCACCACAGCTGCTTGGGCAATCCTCTCCTCCCTGTCTGGCCTTAAAGAACATTGGGAGGCACGTCTGGGTACCTCCTGGGTACCTCCTGGGTGCCTCCTGGGTACCTCCTGGGTGACCCTGCCTTCCTAACGGGAATGAATAACATGAGTTATATGTTATAACTCTGCTTTTTTAAAGATTGAATCCTTCACCTGATGTAAAGGGGAAAACAGTGCTGTGGAGACAAGAATGAAGACCAGCTCCAAAACTAACAAATGAGCAAAAAGGGCCCAGAGGAAGGAGTAAGGAGCCAGATCCCAAAAGGACACAATGGTTTAGACGGTCTCCAGCTCCACAGGTTTCTCTATGTGGTAAAAAGCCAGAAAATGAAAGATAAGGATCATTCTTCATCCTTATACTCTGCCTGATTCTGTAGTGGTCCATGGTGAAAGGTCCCTAGCTCTGCTCTTGAAGTGCTGGTTCTGGTTGGGGTTGAATATAATTTTCTCTCATCCAGGAATTTCTCTTGAACTGTGGAGCTGGAGGGTCCCTGTTATGGGCTTTGCAGGAGCCTGTCCCCACACCAGGAGCGGAGCAGAGTCCAGGCTCTTACAGGGCTGTGCAAGCAGAAAAATGCATGGGGTTTTTTTGGAAAGGAAAAAAAAAGTAAAAAAGTAATTGTGGTAGAGTGCCTGGTTGAGTTACAGTAAATCTTAGGAAGCAAGAGCAGAGGGCAGCTCCTTACATCTGGGTTAAAACTAATTGATCGCTCTCCCCCGGCACACAGACCTGTCTTTATACTGAGCCTGTAAAGAAAAGTTCCCTGAAAGTCACCGGAGACAAATAATCCTTCAGGAGTCAGTGCTGACACGGAATTACATTTTCAGTCATTTTTCAGTTGTATGCGTCTCCATCCTGTCACATTAGTTTGCTAACACTTCCAATGCAACAATGAGACAAACAGAGCATTGTGCTGGTCCAAGCCAAACATTCATCTCTGCTTGGCACCGGTTCAACAGGCCTGTCAAAACTCCTGGCGAGCTGGCCAAAGCTCATTAAGTGGTTGGATGCATATTTAGCATGGAAAAGAGCTTTACCCAGAGCTCTGAGCAATGTGCGGACTGAGGGGCAGCAGAGAGGAGGGACGGGAGGAAGGAGAGAGCAGGATGTATTCCTTGTGGATTGCACCTAAGCTGGAATAAAAGAATAATATAAATATCTATTGAGGGAACATATTTCAAGGCAGAACAGAAGTGAATTGCAAAATCCCTGGGCCCAAGGCCAACCTGAAATGTGTCTCAGAAGAGACATCGGTGTTACTGCTCCTCCATGTGCACAAGGTTACGGGGATGGTTTCCTTGGAACGGGAGCAGAGCTGCTGGCCTGAGCTTTCCTCCCCAGCCTGAGCTCGGTGGGTTTGGAGAGGTCTGACCAGAGGCTTCCCTTGCACATGGACTTCACCAAAATCCACGGAAGAATCTGATTTTTGGGAAGCCAGCATGAGCCAGTGTAAAGCATCCCGA
The DNA here is from genome assembly GCA_013397055.1 of Pachycephala philippinensis. Taxonomy (NCBI): domain Eukaryota; kingdom Metazoa; phylum Chordata; class Aves; order Passeriformes; genus Pachycephala; species Pachycephala philippinensis. Next base: position 186,716 of record VWZT01011455.1, on the reverse strand, counting down.
GGTGCTGGCAGCAGCCTGGCTCAGCCCCTGGCATTCTGACACAGCTGTTAACAGCTGGTGAACCATTTCCTCAGGAGGAGATGAATTAAGAGAGAGATTTAATTGCAGAGCCTGAATGTTTGTGTTGCCTTCTGGTGTTGAGCTGATGTCAAGGAAAGAATGATCAGGGCACAAGTGGCACTTCCCAACTTGTCTGTATTCCCGTGCCTTTGCTTTCTGGACTGCTCAGTTTCAGTACATCTCTGCAGCAGACTTTTCCACCTGCAGGAATGCTGCTGATTTGCACAGGCAAATGGCCAAATATTAGAGAAAATTACCTCTAAACATGTATACACAAGATAGGAAATAACCTTTCCTAAATTCACATATAAAATTCCCAGCACTGTTCCATGAAGTACTCACTCTTGGACAAGGAATAATGAATGACAAAAAAACCCTACCTGTTGCAAGGGGAAAAAAGAGAGAGAAAAACTTACTATTTAAGAAATAATTTTTTCTGTCTGTGCTGAGATGATTCAATATGAAGGCAAATAATTGAGATGCTGGAATTGAGAAATCCTTTATTACAGACGAAGAAAGAAGCCATTCATGAACTAATTAACAGAATGCTTCAAGCAAATGTTAACAATTAACCGATTGAGCATTTAAAGGTGTGGTTCATTCTAAAGCTAGCACCTCTGATTGCTTACTAACTTACCCACTTGCAAACAATTGCTCTGTTCATTCAGCTTCTCTTCTTCCCCCACTTTTTTATTTTCTCTAAGTTTTTGCAGGGCCTTAGAAGGGGTCCTTTAGTTTACAGTGATGCCCATCCTGATCTGTGCAAGAAACTCAGGATCATCCTGGGCTGTGGTCTCTGTGTCAGGATCCGTCCTTGCCAAGGTGAGCATCCCCTGAGATCTCTCTGGAAGGTGCTGAGAGGTTATTGCTGCTGGATTTTGTTGTAGCTGCCAATCACCTATGAATTGTTGAGCTTCAGTGTCTGCGATTTTAAAATGGAAGTTAATTATGCTTAAAAGTGTACAGAACTACCAGAACTGATTTAAAGTATGTGAAAGGGGAAGGAGTTCAATCTTCCTTATCTAAGTAAAGAGTTTAATGAGCACATCTGGGAGCAAGGTAATTTCCTGGATAACTGTGATGACTTCTGGTGGATGGGAGGTGAAGCTGGGTCTGGCTGTAAGAGAAGATGAGGAGGTCATGTTACCCTGGGTGTTACCAATCCTCCTGTGTCTGATTCACCCAGGGGCAGGGTGGGTAGTCTGAGCTCATTGCTTCGAGTCTGGCTGGGAATGGCTTTGTGCCTACAGGTGAAGATAGGATTTTTTTTCTACTCATGGCATCACACCAGAATGGAAAGTGGCAGAGATGTCCTGGAGTTTGATTAGTTCAACCACTCCTCAAGGCAGAACTTCAGCCTCACAGCAGATAGCCCTGTAATCTGCCTCTTGTAAAGCCCCTTTTCTGCTGAGGGATAAGATCCCATCCCTCTCCAGGCTTTGGGGAGTTAACAGGCTGCAATGTTTCATTTTTACAAACCGGAGACACGAGCACTGAGAAGACATCCAGAGCAGGATTTGCTTTATCTCTCTGGCCTTTGGGTGACTTTCCTCTCACTGTGGTGAGCATTGTTCCCTCTGCATGCAGTTACCTGACACACTTACCTGACACTTCATCACTGCTGCCTGGGGTTGCTGTTCTGCTGGCTGTGCTCAGCAGAGTGCCTCGGAGGCAGAAGTCTTTGGCAAGGGTAAAAAACCCCTCAGAGCCTGGGTTTGGGAAATTCTTTTTGCCCCCACTTCTCAAGGGCTTATTATCGAAGGACTCCAGGCTCAATTAGACCGTAAAAGCTGCCTGACATTGTGATTTATGAGATCTTAAAAGTGAGTGCTGCTTATCAGCCACGGAGCGCAGTGAGGGCCCCGTGTCTCGGTGCTGCTCCTGCAGGATGGAGCTCGGCTCTGCAGCAAGGGAGCCTTGGGAATTCTGCAGGAGGGAAGGTCTGAGGTGCACCTGAAGGGCTGGACCACACAGAACAGGAGGGAACGAGCAAGGGTGAAGCCACTGATGGATGGCACAGGCACTGCTGCTCTCTGTGCATCCACAAGAGGAAGGATTTTGGGGATGCCCAGCTCCAGCACGCTGTGGTTCAGAGCTAAGGATGTGCTTCTCAGGAATGTTCTTCCGTTTGCAGCATTTGGGAGTTTCTTCATTTTTAAAGGCTCTACAGTGTCTGGAGTGACTGGGAAAGCATGGCCCCATCACAAAAATACTAATTCTGATGTGTTTTAGCTTTTCTCCAGCTGACAGAATGGCTGAAACATGTCCCCTCTCACAGCTGGCCAGAAACCTGCTCAATTAAATTATTGTGGGTTTTCTTAATCAACAGATTTAAACCAATTGCCTTTTTGAAGTCATGGTGCTCCTCTCCAGCGTTTGCAGGAGCTGCAGGCAGAGCTCAGTCACAGCTGGCACTCTGGGATGCAGGAGCAGCAGCCTGTGGGAGCTGTGCCTGAATTCCTGCCTGTCCCTGCTCTGGCTGGCTCCTCCGGACATCCCTCTGCTCTGGCTGTGTGGCCAGGGGAGGTGACGTTATTGCTGTGACTCACAGCATTCCCATTCTGCCTTCCCCAGCCAGGACTTGGGTTTCTCAGCCCACAGGGAGGCAGGAAGGTGTCTGACAGCCCTGTAGTTAGATGCCTTTGTGACAGTCCCAATCTTAACAGCTCCAGGTCCAAGGTTGCTTTTAAATGTATTATAAATTAAATTATCAGTTTTTTCCCCAGGGTTCAAGGATCTTAATGTGCTATGAAAGAAATGCCTCATGACTAAAGGCTGTTCTTCCACAATAGATGCCATAGCGTGGAGCTGCTGGCTCCAGCACAACATCTGTTAAGAATCTACAGATTATAACTAACAGGATTTTTCACCTTAAATGAGGTTTCTGTGATCTGCATGGTTTTGTTCGTGGTCCTCAGGTGATGAGGGAAAATGTGGCTGCACGACTTTGATCTTCAATGTACTCTTATCCCAAATCACTGTTGAGAGGCTTAATTGTACAAAATGCAAAATAAAACCTCTGTTAAAGCAGCACTTAGATTTTTAAGTAGACTTAGATTTGCAGTTACAGTAACAAAATACAAAGGATACCAAAAGGTAAGGTTCCAACGCTGTTGGCTTGATTGTGTTGTACACCCTGTGTATTTTTTTTTTTATGACATGAACCCCAATACAAACATTTTACCAAAACCCCTGGGTTTGATATTGGGTTGCTGGTGAAAATTCATTCCATGATGTGAGCAGCACAGAGCGTGGCTGGTGGGGGAGCACAGGGCTGGGCTCACTGAGCATCCCTGGTCCTGCATGCCTGGTAGACCTGACCCTTGTCCACAGCTGGTGCAGAACAGGGCTCTGGCAGCCTGTTCTCGGAGCACCCTCTGAGCTGGAATGCTGCCTCCTTCCACATTCCTCTGTGGGTAGATTCTCTCTGGCTTTTTCATCCCTCTCCCTGCCTACAAAACTGCACTGGAGTTGGCTTGGTTTGGAATTCCAGCCTCTTGTCTTCACCATTTCACAGTTCTAAAGCACTAAACTATGTCATGTAACACCAAGTTATGGGACATAAAATCATTTCCCCAAAGAATTTTAAATGTCTCCAAACCAGAGAGTTCAATCTGATAGTTCATAGCCAAAGCACAAAGTTATTTTTCTGCATGTGTGTGTTTCAGTTTCGGGGGTTTTTTGGATGGAAAATAGGGTAAAAGGAACCCCAGGTGATGACTGAAGTTGGAGGATCCTGGAGGAGCAGAAAGATGTGGCCCAGGCAGATGCAAGGGGAGGGAAATGCTGGCAGGTGACAAGGGGAGATAAAGTAGGTGAGGCTGGGGCTGGAGTGGACAGCTACAGGATAAAACAGTGAGATATAAAACAGCACAAGAGTGAAACTTTGTCTCTGGTAATAAGATTTGTATTGGGGAAAGAGAAGAGTAGTAAAGACTTTTAAGAGTTACTATGAAACTTCAGGTTTTTTAAAATATATTACTTTGTCCTTCAAAGAGACTGACTTTATTTTTATTTTTTTTAATAATGCAATAATCAATAATAGATTGTATCTCCATTCCATTACAAATCCTTTTGCCCGGTAACAACAGAGCCAAAAAAATCTCTGGTGGTACATTAGAAAATGTAATTTGAACCCAAATCTGGCTGGAGTGTGCTTTATTCCAGGCCTAGCAAGACTGTCTGCCCAGACCTTTCCCTTTTACAGGCTGTGCATTTGATGAAGGCCTGTCTGGAAAGCCATGGCCTGAGAGTCTTACCCAGCCCCCTCATTAGATTTAGCCCTGCAATGGATGCTCAGAGACTTCAGTGCCTGGAAATTAATTTTCAAAGCCTCTCCAGCCTCTGGGATGGGCTTTGCTGCCAGCAGGAAGAGCTTGGTATGTTCCTGGGGTGCCAGGGATGCCTGCAACATGACCAGAAAAACAATGGGCTGCTGCAGGGTCCAGCTTGAGGGGTCCTGGAAGTCCTGCGTGTCTTTCAAATCTAAGAGATTTCTTCTCCGTTGGCTTCTTGCCTCCCCCTCCCTTCTTCCCCACCCTCAGGGAACTTCCATGCTCTGAAGCTGCCCTGGGCGTCCTGCAAGACCTGAACACGAGGTTTCCATCCATGCAGGATGGCTCAGAGAGTGGGAATGGTGAAGGAGAGTTCCCTCCTTCCTCATCACAGGATTAATGGGACAATGAGAGAAAGAAGCACTCCCAGCTCTTCCCGTGTGTCCCGGAGGTTTTTCTGTGGCAATCATCCCACGGGTGGGCCTGCTGCTGGGGAACGTGCTATCTCCTCTGGAAGCAGAAAACTCCACTTCCCTATGCTGTCTGACTGCATCTCTCCTGAGCATTAACATGAGCTCATACAGAAGTGTTTGTGAAGGAGAATTGAAGCCCAAAACTGCTTACTTGGCGAAATGCACGGGGGAAGGAGGAAGCGCGTTGGGGGACCTTGGGCTTCTGACACAGGGCGATGCTGGAGCACATGTGTGAGGTGCTTCTTCCATTTAAAAAATGGCTTAAAAACGCCTGTAATGCAGATAAGTGTGGGGCTGATGGCTGTTTGCATGGGGGGAGCGTAGCTGGACACCATATGGTCAGTGAGGAAGTGCAGGCGGAGAGGGGTTCAGGCAGGTATTTCTCCAGCAAAGCCTCTGTTAACTTGGGATTTTGCTGCTTGCTCCTTGGAGTGGGGGTGGCTCCCAGGGCTGGTGACAGGCACTGTCCAGCTGTGCCAGCCTGGGCTGGGCTGTGTCTGTCCTGGAACCAGGCTGCCCCTGGTACCCACAGCAGCTCCTTCAGACTTCACCTGGTCTGGCTTCACATCAGCATCTTGTATCTCAATATCTCTTATCAATGATGTCAAACATGAGGGTGCCTCTCCTTCAGTGATGTGTACACAAAGTCCTGAGCAGCAGCTGTGTCACTCAGGATGCTGCTGCTCTTTCCAGGAGATGTGTGCTCTCCTGGACAGAGAGTTTGATAAATCCCATCAAATACCAAAAGTTTTATTAATCACCAGGGTAAACTAACACATAAAACCTTCGGAGCTCGTTGGCAGGAAGGCAGCTCACTGCTGCCTGAGCCTGGGGTGATGTTTGCTGCTTTCCTCTCACAAACTCTGTTTTCCTGCAGCTCTGCAGGATCTCAAACCCTTTGGGAAAGGGCGTGTGAGTTTGTGTGTGTACACGTGTGTGAGGACTCCGAGCCTGGATTCTTTGAAGCGCCTTGTTCGGTGGGTCCCTGTGGTGTGTGTGCTGCAGGAAAAGCTGAATTTAACATCTGTCTGGCTGTGGCACAAGGTTTCCATGTGAAAGTGCATCCAGCGAAGCAGAGAGCAGGGTGGAATTCCTGCCCTCATTGAAGTCAATGGCAATTTTGCCACTGACCTTGATGGATCCAGGCTTTCAGCCCTGACTATACAGTAGCTGATCCAGCCCTTTTGTCCATCAATCTCATGGAAGCAAGTGCCTCTATAAATCTCTCCCTGAAAGAGAAGAAAGGACATGACTTCAAAGTCTGCCCTCACAGCCTTGTCCTGCAGAGGCTGGTCCTGGCTGGGGGCTCTTTTGTGGGAGATGAGGCTTACGACGGATCCGAGGCACTCAGCATCGGGTCACAGGGATTTTCGTGCACCAACAAGAACTGGGGAGTCTCTGGGGCAGATTTACTGCCTGTTTCACTGGCTGGTAGAGTGAGGCACTGCTCCAAAAAGCGGCACATTGTGTTTGTAACACAGGTGTGTCAGAGCAGTGGCTGTGAGCTCTCTCACACACAGAGGATGCAGCAGGGTGCAGAGCGAGATTTGGAGCATCCTGCACTGAGCAAGGAGGCACTGGTGGGCTTTTTCAAGAAGCATTTGCTTGTTGGCTTAGTCAAAGTCTTTTTACTGATATGGATGTGACATTCAAACAAGATACTGTCACTGCCACCAAGATTTGTTCTGTATCCACTGGTTCAAAGGGCAATCTGTGGAGGGCAAGTGCAGCTGCTCTGGAATTATTTCGGAGCAGAAGGGGATGCAGATGCTGTAGGACACCGGCTACTGGGAGCCGCCCATCCCACCAGGCAAGGGCTGCCTTTACAAAATACCATCCAGACAGTGATTTGCAGGGCTGAGAAAACAAAGAAAGGACCCCAGCGACAGGGCAGGCTGTTCCCACTTCGCAAAGCACTTTCTTCACCTCACAATGTCCTCAGGGCTGCTGGAGTTTTTTCCCCCATCGTGAGCCCCCACTGACTTGTGGGCCTCTCGCTGGCAATTTGGGCAGAATCTGCTTTGTTAGATGGCCTCCTGCTGCTCTTTTCTTTCCTCCTCTCCCCACCCCTTTCTCTGTTCTTTAAAAGCTTTATTGCAAAGCAATAAGTCGTTTCCCACCTCCCTGCCTCTCCCTTCCCAGACCCCTTTCCTAAGTCACTGGGGATTTTTTCACCTATATATGTAAGTTGACCCAAACAACATTCACCCTACTGTCAGTTCTCAGCTAATAAAATAAACAGATTGTTATGAAACTCAGAAGGTTAAAAAGCTGCGGGTTTGGGTTCCTTTGCTGTCCATTTTTTGCAAGGGGCCTTGTGCTGCTGCGTGTGATGACTGAGAGAGAAAATGCGTGCTCAGGACCCAGACAGTGCTCGGACAGAGCTAATTAAAATAATAATCCAACTTTTCACAGCAGCTGAACTGTTTGTATGCTCACCATACCCCTCCAGAGGCTCAGGCACTTCCCTTGGGTGAACCCAGGGGCATTTACCACCTCCCCAAGCACAGGCAATGGGTGTTCTGGTGCTCTCAGCTCCTCATGCCCCCAGATGCCTTTGTTTTAGAAGCTCCTAATGGATTAAAGGAGACATTTTGGTCAGCCTGGGGCCAGAGCTGCAGAGGCCCTTGCTGGTGTTGGGTGCCTGAGCTGTGGGATGGAGTGGGACCAGAAAGTGTCTGGTGCCAGGGAATGAGGCAGAATTACAGCAGGGCTGTGTGATAACAAGACGACAAAACCCACTGGGGCAGGGGCCAGTGATGCCTGCTCTCCAGGGCCATTTGTAGCCCAGCCAGAGCTGGGTGAGACCCTCCCACAGGCCTCCTGCTCACCAAGGTGACCCCCAGTCTCCACTGCTGTCATAAGGCTTTGTGCTAATTTGTGTGGAATAAATGAGCCACTGGAGTAAAAAAATGTGTCTCTGCTGCTCAAACAGAGCAAAAAAAGTGACATGAGGTCTAGGGCAAAAGTCCTAAGAGCTTCACTTGCCTCTTCCCAGAGTAACAACTGCCATTATAAATAATTTGCTCCTTTCATTAAAGCTCCAGTAAAAAGAAAATTGGCTTCAAAATTTCAGATGTAAAGTACTAAATTGGAGGAGAGGTTAGCTGGAGAAAGAGCTTTTCCAAAGCAGCCTTTTTGGGCAGCCCTTCAGATGGCATTAAATGTCATCTTTGGGGAAGAGCTCACCTAGGGCCTGTCTGATCAAAGTCCCATATTGGGTCATTTAGGACAAAACAGCACAAAGCTCCAGAACTGGGAGGAAGGAATTAAAACAGGCAATGCAGTTTTCACTCTGCCTCTTTCCCAGAAAGGCTGTTGGCTGGCTGGGGGCACTGTGATTATTCCATCCACGGTGAGGTCCCATTGCACACACAGGAACAGAGCTCCACTCTCCCTCTTTTCCTGCAGGCAGAGCTTTGGTATCAACTTCAGGTGCCCTGTATAGATATTGATCTTTTTCTTGGGCTAATTCAGCCGGATTTCCATTTTTTATCCCTTTAAAGCCATTTTCTGTCTCAGTCCAAGCAGCACTCCTGCTGCCATGGACAGCACAGAGAACCTGCCCAGCAGGGTAGGATTTCCCTCCTGGGAAATTTCTGCTGGCTTCAGATAGACCTTAATTTATCTGGTAAAGGCCAAATTGTAAACAACCTAATGTCCCCTCAGGCCTCACAAGTCCTTCTAATTATTAGCACCAGGAGGAAGCTGAGTTAGATTCCTTCTCCACTGAGCTGGGGGGATTATTGCCACTTCAGGCCTCTCCCTAATTTTTTAACAGCAGCGTGTTTGGGTCTGTTCTCGTAAGCAACAATAAATTCTAGCTCTTTGTTGGATGTTCTTAATTTGTTGGTTCCAGGAGCACCACAGACTTATTTTGATGCCTTGTGGAACTACGTCCTGGACTAGGGGTTTGTGATTTACCACTTTCATTGCGGCTTGGGGAATACAAAGGATGCAAAGAAAGTTATGTGGAGAAACTCAGGGGTTTTTTGTGTCCTCCTATTTCTCTTGTTCATTCCTCACAGGTAAAGAGTTCTCTTTCTTCCCAGCCTCTTTTTATCTCAGAAGCTGTAATATTCATAACTGGAAAAAAGGAAAAAAGTAAATGTAAAGAGGTAAATCTCCAAAGTCTGGAGACCACAGAGCTGCTGAATAAGATGGAGCCGCGTGAAGGTAATTGCAGGGGGATAAAGGATGTCTGTGTTGCAGGATGTCCTCGTTGTAGGACGTGGTTACCAGATACACACTTTCTATATTTTCTGACACTTCAAGATATTCACAGTGAGTTTTGTCAGTCAGCTGGAGCTGCAGGGTGTGTATAAACCAGCTGGGTGTATTTAAGGAATTCAGTTATCTGGACCCACAGATCTGCGGGTTTTTCCCCAAAATGAAAGGCAAAAGGTGCATTTCCCCTTGTACCTGCAGCCAGGTCTTTTGTTTGCTCTTGTGTCCCCAAAGCTGCCATGTATGTTTAAAATCAGCATTGAATTTGCATTCCAGATGGAATTTCGGATTTTAAAATGTGACTGTGGCAAATCAGAGGGTCTTGAGCAACTGTATGGCTCAGGTAGGGACAGCCCTACCCCAGTCTGTGCAAAATATTCCTTCCTCACCCAGTATTTGCACAGACTTCACCCTCTCTCCATTCTCTCCTCCTCAGCTGCCTCGGAGAGCTCCTGCTCTTCTCTGTCCTTCTTCTCACTTGCTCCTTCCCTCCTTCCCTTGGATCCACTTAGGATTTCTTCCGAAATAACTTCTTTTGGAGTGGGGTGGCTTTCCCAGTGGGTTTCACATCAGCACATTGCTTTGATCCTGAGCTGATTTCCTCAGCCAGCCCCCGATCCTGTTTGGCACCAGTGAGAAGAGCTGTCAGTAGGTCCCAGCCCCTCGTGCTGCTGCTGGCAGTGCCCAGGGCCAGTTTCCCTGTGCCAGCCTTGGCTCTGCCCGCTCCAGCCGGCAGCAATCCGTGCCACTGGCTGCAGCTCCGGGTGGACTCCAAGCTGCTGCAGGCAAAAACATCCCCATATTTTGGAGGTCTGAGGTTCTAGTGCTCAGGGGGTGAAGGGAGCAGCCCGTGCCCTGGCAGGGAGGATGAGCATCGCCGTGGAGAGGGAACCACCAGACCTAACATTGGTACTGGGCAGTGAGTTTGCTCCCTGATCTAGGAAATATCTCTCCTGTGCCTCCCCGGTGTCAGAGGGAGCCCGTCCTCCATCCCTGGGGCTCAGAGGCAGATTTGGAAGCTGGTTACGCTTCTTTTTTTCACAAAACTGAGCTGTCTGGGCAGCATTTGCCTTCTTCACCAGAGTTTGCTGTGGTCTGGGCTGTTTCTTGGCACCAGCAGAGAGGGTCATGGCACTGCCAGCTGTCTCCCTCTCTTGTCTTTTTAGTGGCATTTCAGTATTTAATTACTTTCTTTATGATCCTTCTTAGATCAGCTGTTTGCTGGAGGTTGTCAGAGCTACTGGAGGTGCCGGATGTTTCTGTAAACACCTCAATCCAAGCACCCTCATGGCCAGACTTGAGGCCAGCTTGCTGCTGACTCCTGCCTCTGCCAGAAGGGCTCAGACTGGAGAATATGAACATTTCACAGATGAGATTAAGCATGGACAAGTCACTCCTGTGCCCATCCTTACCAGTCCCTTCAGGAGATGTGTTTGTCTGGAGGTGCTGGAAATCAAGCGTTCCCCAGTATGTAACTTATTTCAGTGCTGTTCCAAAGGCTGCTGGAATGCAAGAGACTTCCAAAGTATTTTAATAAATATAAAAATTTAAAACAAGTGCAGACGTGCTGGTTCCTGCCAATTCTCCTTCCTTTCCCATTCCGGGCATGTGTTGCATTACTTTTTTCTTAAAGCACCAGCTGAGGAAAGAGCGAGGCAGGCTGTAACCATGGGGGGAAAAAAGCATCCCTGCCCTGCTCCTCGTTTTCCCCCCAGCCTCTCTGAATAGCTCGTCCCATGCCTCTCTGTCTCCCTCCAAGCAACCATCCACGTTTTCCCACAGGAAGCGTCTTCGGGATTAGAAAGCCGAGATTTTTATGGGGAGCGTGTTTGTCTCTGCGACCAGGCAGGACCACAAAGGCCGAGTCAATCACTTGTCAGCGAGGGCTCCGTGCGACGGGCGGAGGGCAGGCTGGGCACAGCGGGGAGCGTGGCACGGGCAGCTCCATCCCTGTGCCCCGCACTGCTCCATCCCCTCCCGATCCCGGGGCAGATCGCTCCCGGGGGCTGGAGAGTGCCCCGGCAGAGGCTGCGGGATGCACGATGCTCTAAGGACACGGAGTGACCGAGGACAGCCCGTCCCACACCTTTCCTGCTGCACATCTGCTCCCTGTGCCCTCTCCCTGCTCCGTTCCCCTCCCGATCCCGGGGCAGATCGCTCCCGGGGGCTGGAGAGTGCCCCGGCAGAGGCTGCGGGATGCAGGATGCAGGATGCTCGGCCGCGCTGCCGTGGCTGTGGTGGCCGCTCCAAGGACACGTCCCGGCCGGAGTGACCTCGGAGAGCCCGTCCCACACCTTTCCTGCCGGACATCTGCTCCCTGTGCCCCCGCACTGCTCCATTCCCCTCCCGATCCCGGGGGCGACTGGGGTGCCAGGGATGGAGACTCTTTTCTTTCCTCCTCTCCCCAGCAGGATGCAGGATGCTCGGCCGCGCTGCCGTGGCTGTGGTGGCCGCTCCAAGGACACGTCCCGGCCGGAGTGACCTCGGAGAGCCCGTCCCACACCTTTCCTGCCGCACATCTGCTCCTCCTCCTTCCCTCTCTCCGCTTCCCGACCCGCCACGGGGCTCAGCGCTCCGCCGAGCTCCCGGAATCGCTGTGAAATGAGGGCAGCGCTAATTAGTGCAATTAGTCCTTTGCTCTTTCCCTGATGGAAAAGCAAGGCAGCGGCCGGCACGCCGAAGCCAGGCGCAGCTTTGCCCGGGGCTGCGAGGGTGTGCGCGGCGGGGACGGGCTGGCACCTCCCTGTGCCCGCCCAGCTGACCTGGGGTTAATTGAGAGCAGGTCTCTTAACCCGTTTTGCAAAGACAAATTTGTTGCCCGTGTCCCTCCCGGCTCCGGGATTATGGCTTTCTCGCCGTGCTGGTGTCCCGCCAGCCCCGCGGCAATCTGTGGGCTCTCTCGCCTGGAAACGGGATGAGGCAGCGGGAACATCCCCAAGCCAGAAGTTAATCCAGCTCCACACGACCAGAAACTTATGCTCAGTAGCTGCAGAACTGAGCTTCCCCCCACCATTCCAGAGCTAATCCTGCCCAGAGCTGGTTTAGCACAGTCTCTCCTCCCCGGTATCTACAGGCACGGAAACTCAGCCATTTTGACATTTCTGGCTGCGAATCCTGCCCTTAGCAAACACACTTGATGCTGATACAAGGTCTCTTGGCTGCCTGTGCTCGTACCCATCTGTCGCGGTGGCACCGTGCCCGTGAGCAAGATGCTCTGCTATATTCGCTGCATCATAGGTGCCAAGCAGACCAGATGTTTTCAGCAGGAAAGTGAAATGGGGAGGCAGGGTCCTTTTTTAAAACTCCTGGCTCTCTTGGCAGCTCCAGTGGGGTGGAAGCGTGTGATGGCCCCTTGCCTGTCCCTGCCACCCCCGGCCACGCGTCCCGGCTCCTTGAGGGTGTTTGCTGAGCCAGCCCCACGCCTGCTGCCTGTGGAGGGACACTCAAAATCTGCCTTGGGCTGCCTGAGGTGGTTGGAGGCTGGAGTTTCCCTTCCTGGTCCATGGGGACAGCCAGGAGGGATGGCTGAGGCCCTGGGTACCGGTGCCAGGACAGGTGCAGGTACCGATGTGGGGCTGTGCCAGCAGAGAGGAGAGCTCCCAGCTCCCAGCTCCCGGCTCCCGGCTCCCGGCTCCCAGTTCCCAGCTCTCAGCTCACAGCTCCCAGCTGGGGTTTGCATTTCGGCACCTCTCCGCAGCCTGTGAGTCAGCACTTGCTCAGCCCTCAGACGAGTCCCAGGAGAGACAGTAAATAAGATGTTATTTTCCTCTCCGGCTGAGCAGTAATTTTCTGCCAGCCCACACGAGCAGGGAATTGCAGCGCCTAATCGCAGCCCCTTATCCCCTCGGCAGCGCTGCTCAGCCCCGGGAGAGCACGGCAGCAGGGCAGGGCAGAGCCGGAGAGGGGCTACAAAGCACCGAGCAGGGAGAGGAGGATGCTCTGTCTGCATCTGGAGCCTCCTCTAGCAGATGGGCTGCACCCAGCTGTGCTTTTGGGGCAAAACACAACTCAGGCTTGTGCCCCATTGCCTCCAGTGCAGGCAGCAGCCTTCCCAAAGCTGAGGGAAAAAGGAGAGGGAGTGTCTGGCTCCTGGTTACCCTGAGGAACTTGAAGTTTTTCAAGCAAGGTTGGGGGAAAAAAAAAAAGCATCAGTAGCAGTTGTGAGTGTTTCAGGAAACAACTCGTTGGTATCTGTTCTCACCAGTGAGAGAAAAATCAACCCTATAGGATTACAGCCTGCTTAAATCCGGGAATAAAGGATGTTTGAAGTTCCTCTCTATTAACAAAACCCCTGGAGTTTTTTTCTTGATATCGTTGTCAGGGAAATGTTGAGGTTGGAGATATCCGCCCTGTGTGTATGCTGGCTTGCCTGTCAGATGGGAGAGCTGGAAGAAATGTGTGTGGGAGCTCTTTCCTAGTGCTGAGACCATTGAATGAGACAAATTCCAGGTCAGCTGAAGAGCGGCCACCTATAGCGATGCCCCTTGGCCAAAGAAGAAATGTGATTCTTCAGGGTTACTTACTGACAAAATAGGAAAATTGCATTTGAAACAAAAAGCAAGGAAAACGTTTGATTAATTCTTGTGAAAGTCTGTTGGTTCTATATTTATTGTTCTGATTGACTTAAAAACTGAACTGCATCTGTGTTATTCTAATTAAGCAGCTCAGTGCTTCTGCAGTGTCGTAGTGAGCATCTTGTCATGCAGTCGAACTCTGGAAAATAGTTTGAAGGCTCCTGAGACCAAAACCTGTATTTTTATTGCTTTTGGCTGCTGATGTTTGTGGAAGTTGGAGCAATGACCTGATAATTTGCCAATCACCATGAAACATGCGCTGTTAAACTTCTCTCCCCGGTGTCCCATGTGAAATCTCAGCTGCTTTAGATGCTTTGTGAAATACAACTGAGCTTTTTTAATTTATGGGGAGTTGTGATAGACCTGGGAAGCTGATGCTGCTGGCTTTCAAACAGACGAAACTGGGTTTTTTCAGTGCAGAAAAATTGAACTTCTTGCTCTCTGTATTAGCTAGTGCCTACGAGGACTGAGCCAATTTGCTGAGCCAACTCCAGAGCTTGCAGCATTTGTTTGTTTTAAAGTAGTGCTGGCTAGAAAACAAAGATCCTGTAATACTACTGTAGCGAGGCCTTGGGTTTCCTTACCTTTAATTACGAAATCTTGGAAAACTTTTTCTACTGGAATTAAAAACTGTTGAGAGACAGAAATTCATCTGCTGTGGACAACAAACGCCTACGGAAGAGCCACCGCCTGCTACTGCTGCTGGAGATCCTCGTCAGAAATCCTGTTCATCAAAGCTGACGTGGTTCCCTCAAAATAAGCTGGTTTCAGTAGTTCGGTGCACTTTTTTCCCACCCCCTTTCAAATCCAGCACACAGGAGGATTCACAGGGATTTCTGACCTGCCCGAAGCAGAGAAGGACAAGTCCTTGTGAAGCCTGCTCCTGGAGCAGGGAGGCTGGAGCAAGGTTAAAGGCAAGAAAAAGACTCCTCCTGGCAAAATTACTTTAAGCCTCGAGGTGTATTTAATGAGATTAAAGTTCCCTGGTTGCTCTCTCTTGCTCTCTTCCTGTCTATTTAATTTCCAATTGAACTCCCTTCCCAAGCCACTGACCTCACTGGAGTCTCCGGGGATCCCGTGGGAGCCCCGCTGGGTTGGAGAGGTGGCAGTGCCCCTGCAGCACCCAGGGGTGACAGTGTGGAACCCCAGCGTGTCTGAAGGAAGGTCACCTGCTGTGGTGCATCCTCCTTCTCCCAGCAGGACCCCGCGGTGCCCCAGGGACACAGAAGACCCCAGGAGGGGAGCAGGGCTTCAGGCACAGCCCCAGCCCCAGGATGAGGCATGGAAGCACTTCAGCATTCAGGACCTGCCCTCCTGCCCGTGGCTGTTTTCATCAGGAGTCAGAAATTTGGAGCAGAGGGATAATTTGTTACTATTTCTTCTCCCCAGGACTTGGTCTCAGTCCCTGCCCTCCTCACACCTCTGCTACGATGCTGTAATGAAGCTGCTGACCCGTTTCTGGGACCTTTCCCACACTTTCCAGCACGGCTGGGGAAGGATCTGTGTCAGCAGACACGCTGCTCATGTTTCTCGCACGTGTGGTGCAGATGCCCAGGAGAGGTGGGCATGGAGAATTCACCCTGCAGGGCCAGGGGGGGCATCAGCCATCAGCCCAGGTCCTGTGCTGGCAGCCTTGGAGCAGAGGAAAAAGGAGAAGTTGGAGAGGATTTGCTTTACCTGGCAAAGGAAAAAGATGGGGCAATGAGTGAGGAATCAGTTGGACCCTCATCCCTTCTGCCAAGGGGCAGACAGGGCTGGTGCCCTGGGTGCTCTTGGGCTCTTCCCACCTCCCTTCTGCCAAGGGCTGCTCCTGGATGAGACTTTCAAATCCGCTCTTCCCCAGCCCAGCTGGTCATTCCCTAAACCCTTAGGGAAAGCTGGGACCTGTGCAGCCCCCAGTGCCATGAGGGTCTGGCTCAGGATTGAGCCCCTGGCATGGTAAATCCTTGGGAGCGGTTGGAAAAACCCAAACACAACAGTGGCAGCCGCCTGCCACGAGCCCTGCCCTGCCCTGGCTGCCTGGCTGGCACTGCCAGGGCTGTGGGGTCTCTGCTGGCACCGGGATGTGCCACCGCTCACTGCAGACCTGAGGGCACCTGGGAGGGGCAGATGCCATCCTGGGGAGCTGCAGATGCTTTCCTGGGGCACCCCCTTCCCAGGGATGCTCTCCTGGGGCACCCCCTTCCCAGGAATGCTCTCCCTATGTCCCACTTGCCCCTGGCGCTGCTGAAGGAGAACCCATCACTGAAGGGTATTTTTAACATCACCTTGGTAAAATGTAAAGGCTCCGAGTCTGTTGGCAGACAGAGAGCTATTCTTCTCATTCTGATGAAGAAACTATTTCCTTGTACATCTGGTTCATATTTTTCTTTAGGTTTCTGCCAGAAACAATTCTGAAAACAAAACGCAGAGCCGAGCGGAGTGAATGTATACATTCCTGAAAGATTCCTTCACCGCTCCTCTCCAGCCCAAACCTACCAGTCCTCTTCACAAACCTTCCCTTTCTTTTTCTTTTCCATTTTTCATTTCTTTTTAATTAGTTTTCTTTTCAAAATGTGGAAACATATGGCCTGATTAGCTCTGGAACACTGCTGCCTGCATCGTATATAACGATCTACATTTAGAAAATAATTACAGCGAATAAGACGAGAAAATACTCCATCACAGAAATGTTTTTAAATTTTTTTCTTTTTCTAATTGTTTAAGCCTATTATCTCTGCAGTCAGATTTGTCTGGAAAGCCTTATTAATGACTGTGTGACACGAGCCTCACGCTGGGGCCTTGCGGCTCAGAGATGTTGTGTTTTTCTTCAAAACCCAGGTTTCAGAGTAGAAAAGGGGAAGCAGCAGCAAGTGGAGTTTGAGGCCACGCTGGGCTGCACACATCCTGCTTTGGTCCACTGCCACAAGCAAATGTGGGCAGCTGGCCAGGGTGGCTTTGCTGCTGCGAACCTGGGTGGGTTGGGCTGTGAAAAAAGATTTTTAAAAGNAAAAGCAAAGGGAGAGTGATATCCCAGGTGCAGCCTCCCTAGGCTCCAGTAATTGGGAGGGAGGGGCCGGGGAGGTCACGGGTGGGTGCACCCGAGGGCTGCCTGTGCCACCTGAGAGATGGATGGCACCCACAGTGTTGTCATAGCACCACTCTCTGCTCCCGGATCTGAGGAAGCGCGGCAGCTGAGAGCCGTCGGCTTTGCCTAATTGGGAACAGAGGCAATGCGCTAAGGGAGAAATGTGTAGCCCCAAATTATTTATGTTCCTGGTGGGAGGAGTGCAGTTGCCGTGTGACAGTCAGTCTCTACTCCCTCACCGAGGTATCCAAGGGATGCCTGGGCTGGAGGAACACGCGTTTTGCAGGTGATGCTATGGAAATGTTTGAAAACATTTTATTGAGAGAGGTTTGTGCTGTGAGAAAGAAACCAGCCTTGGGTGTAGGACCCCCTTTACCTCCTCCACAAATATGTCCAGGTTTTCCTTGCTGGCTTAGTGAGGCCGCAGTTCCAGGTCAGGATAGAAGAGGTGAGTGGTGGTGGCTGGGACACGAGCTGCAAACCACTCAGGATGTCTTGCCTTGCCCTTAGCCCCTGTATAAATGTTTATTTAAATGCCTGTGGAAGTGCAGGGAGTCCTGTTTGCAGAGAAATGGGAGAATGGCTCTGGAGGTGGGGACACCTTTGCTCGGGGGCCGTGTGAGGTGTCCTGTGGGACAAGAGGAGGGCTGAGGTTGCTGGCAGGGTTACGAACCAGAGCCTGCTCCTTCCCTGCAGAGAGCTGCCTGCTTTCACTCCAGTAATTGCTGCACGCTTGGAAACGCTCCTGCTAAAAGACCAAAATGACTGATTACAAAAATTGGAAAGGATTAAAATCTCTAAAACAATGCAAAGGGAAGAAAATAGATGAACCAGCGAGGGAATGGGCTTATCGCTTCTTGAGCAAACAAACAAGTGAAAGCTAATTTTCTGAGCCAGCAAATGAATGATTAATGAACCAAGCCACAATTAACCCTTCACCAGGAGCTCACCTCCTCGGGTGACTGCTCTGCACGGCTATCGCTCTGCTTCACATTGGAATAAAGACACAGCTTGATGGTCATAAATCTGTTGCTCAGGTTGTATTTCAAAGGGATCTGCTGCAGCAGGTATATCTGGGGAAGGAAGAAAATATGGTTTAAAGATGTTCCAGATGTACAGTGGGACGTGATGTTGTTTCAAGAGCCACCCATTTTTCGGTCTTTCCCAGCATGATAATAAACAAGCCCCCTTGACAAAGGCACAACATATTTTAAAATATGAACTTGTCTTTTCACCGCATTTTGTTAAATGATTAATTTGCCTTATATTAACTTAAAATGAGCTCATTAAAAGATTTCTTTTTTCTTTGAAAGCGCTGCTCATTATATTATCATTTTAAGTAATTAAATCAGAATAAATGGCTCTGTGAAGCTATTTTAATGTAACATCTAATTATATCTGACCTAGACACTGAACTATAATCATTAACTACATGAACTGTGTAATGTTCTGCAGACTCTTTAATAATTTATACGGGCTGAATTCAGCTGCGTGGAGTTGTAAGCTGAAGTGGTTGGATGCTGTGCACCTGTGGTGGTGTGGCACAGCTGATGGGAGTTTGCTTGTCAGGCAGTTTCCAGCCTTGCCTTGGCTCTGGGAGGTTTTCCCTGTGAAGTTGTGCCGGCCACAGGCTCTGTTGGACCTGGTTGGGGTTGTTTCTCCTTTATTGTGTGTACGGGAATCGAGCACATGTGGCTTGGGCACGTGTGTGGTGTGATGTTTTCCTCCGTAGGATGCTCTAGTCAAGGTAATGTATTTATACAATATATTTAAACTATGGCTTAGATGTTTTCACCAGTGGCCAGCCTCAGTTACAAGAAGTTTCGGGTTTGCTGTGTTAAATCGTGGTCTTGCTGTGTCTCCTACAGAGCCTTAGTCTGTCCTTCCATTTTAAGCAAGTTTTTCTGAACTATTTGCATGCAGGTTCCAGATTCATATTCCCTGAAAGATTCATTCAAGTTAGATTTATTCCTGGAAATAAGTTTGTTTGGGGAAGGAAAAATTGGCTTGGGGGAGCTTTAACCTTTCCCTCCTCAAAGGAAGAAGAGAGGGGCTGGATGCTGCCATGGCAATAGATGGTCCATCCATCTTCCCTGCCCCGCCATGGGCTGGCTGCCTCGTGGCAAGGGAACAGATGTACCATCTTGTAGCACATCCAAAAATTGCTGGTGCCACCTATTGGTGGAAAACTGCAGATTAAGATGTGATTAATGTGTGTTATTATGCCCTCTGCTTATCTCTCCCCAGCTGCCAGGTGGGTCGGGCCAGCTCTGCTGTTGGTTTTAGTATCGGTTATTGCTGGCAAACATTGCTGGCATTCCTGGTGTATCTTGGGTGTGATTGGCAAACAGGAGGCTGTGCTGGGCAGGCAGCTGCCAGGGGACACGTGCAGCCCTGGGGATGCCCGTGTGGAGAGGGCAGGTGGGCAGCCCTGCTCCCAGGGAGAGGTGGAGGGCAGAATGAAAAGCCAGGCTGGTGTCAGTGTGTCGCTGTTGCTGCCAAGGAGGTAAAGTTGACAAAGTCCGTGCTACCACGAGTTTGTCTGAAGTAAGAGAGATTTAATGGAGGATTGAACAACTTTTATATGTTAATAGGCGAAAGTGTGTTGAATGACATAAAATGATTGGTCACTGGGACACCCACCCCTTGGGGTGATTGCTCCAGTTCTGAGACACCCGTTTCTGGATGTTTTTCTGGTTGAAGCCACAACAGTCCTTGAGAAGCAGGTGCAGAGATTTACAAAACTATAACATTGTTTTAAAATTTTTCACATGAGAAAAAGGATCTTCACAAAGTACTGTGAGGGCTAAAGAAATTCCCAGCCTGAGGCCTTTTTTCATACCCATATCAGTGGTGCTGCTGGATGTGACAATAAACCCACCGGGCTCAGAGAAATGTTGGCTGTTCCCACAGCTGCTGGCCATGGTGGGGATGCAGGGGAGAGGAGGGGTGGTGGATCCCATGGTGAGGATGCAGAGCTGCCTCGGGGGCCCCCCAGGCAGGGCACAGGGATGGGTGATCTCTCCAGCCACAGGATGCAAAGGCTTTGCTGCAGAGCCTCTGCTATGTGGATTTTTCCAGCCTCAGGGGGTTTTCCAGCCTTGCAAAGGAAAGCTGAACCCCTGCCCAGGGCCCTGCTTCCCCCTGCCTTGTTGCAGGGGACCTTTAGCCAAGGCCTGATAGCCACAAAAAGCCCTGCTGGCCTCCTGCCTGGCACGCTTGAGCAGTTTTATAGCTGTCATATAGAACAGCCCTATATTAGCATCAGGTTTAGTACTCCCAGGAAACATCCAGCCACAGCACTGACATCATGGACTAAAGGCTCCAAAGGTTCACTTGCTTAAGTGGCTATTTGTAATAGAGTCTTTTAATAAAATCTCATTAAAGGAGAGCTCCTGCCCGAGCCTGGTTCCTGAGATTGCTGGAACAGAGCACCAAGAGCAGCCTCGAGCTGCTGCAGGAGGCAGGGGAGAATAAAAGGGGCCCTGCAAGGCTCTGATGAGGGTTGGAGAGAAGTGCTTGGTGCTCGTCCTTGCTGTTCCTGTCTGGATCCAGAGGAGTAAAAGAGCCTTGTAGACTGCAGAGCAAAGGATGAGCAGGGCAGAGGGAAAGGGAGGGAGTTACTCCCAGCTTTTGTACAGGGACCACCCTGGCTAGGAGGGCCTGGTAAGAGACAAGAAGGGCTCAGACTTGTCTCCAGTTTTCCCTCCTCACCACAAGCTCAGAAATGGTGATTATTTCAGCCCCTAAGCAATGGGCAGAGGATTCAGGTTGTTCTTGTGTGAAGACATTGTAAGGTTGGTGCTCTGGTGCTCCCAGGACTTTCTTTATATTTCCTGTCGCATTTTGGCTGAACCCTTTTTACTGTGTGCTTGAAGAATAATCTGAATTCCAGGGAAGAGTTTTCTAAACACTTGTCTCCTCTGTAATTTTACTGTCATGTCATAGAGAGGAGCTGCTTGAAAGACTTCAGGAAAGAAATTATTCTCTACTTCAATCCTAGGGGGTTTTTTGTTGTTTTTATTTTTTTTTTAAATACCTAAAAAATTACCCTTTGATGTGAAAATTATATGCACTTAGTGATATGCTAATATGAGAATGATTGGAGAAATGTTGAACATGGAGAACAGCTCATTTCCAGGCTCTTTCCTTCACCACCTGCACCTCCGACATCCTCAGTCCCACCCTTCCACATGCAGGTCTCTCTCTAAAGCCATTGTAAAAGCTGCTCTTATTTTATGTGGGTTCAAAAGCAGATCCCTTGTTTTAATTGGGGGGATTTTTTAAAATTCTTTTTCAAGTGAAGGACTTTACGCCCATTCTGAGGATTTGTCAGAAAGATGGTGATAAAATTCCTGCTCAGGAGATGCCTAAGAACCAGCAGCTCTTTCCCAGCCTGGACTTGGGCTGTGCACTGATCCCAAAGCCATCACCAATCGTGGCAGAGCTAAAGCTCCTCAGCCGATCCCCCTGATCCTTAGTGCCAGAAGTGGTCCCCAACCTCCCTTCCTTAGGCACGGATTAAAAACTTGCTGCAGAATGAATGAAAACTGCCTGTGCTGGCCACTGATTTGGAGGGGATATGGCCCGTTGTGGTGTCTGTTTACTTTCACAGATGCCTTGCCTGTAGTTCTTTACATATGTGAAATGAGATAAGCCAGGGAAAAAAAGGATGGTTGAAGAGTGGCAGCCAGGATTACATCTTCTTGTTTTCTTCCCTTGCTGTCTTCAAAAGCAGGATTCAGAGTCAACAAAGGCAGAGCCGGTATCACTGCGGCGGAGGGTGGGTTTGTTTACAGCAGGTGCCCTGCTGCGTGCCTGGTGTGCTGCTGCAGACAGCAAAAGCTCTCAGAGAGAGCCTGAAAAGCAGGAGATGTGTCCTGTCTGTGCAGTGGGGTGCTGGCTACCAAGGGCTAGGGTTTGATGTGCCTCTGCCCTGGTGTCCTGCTCCCTCGGTGTCCCTGGTCAGCTCCTGGTGCCACCCATGGCTGATGCCAGGGCAGCAGCTCCTCAGGGCACGGGTGGTGCCCGGTGCCACTAACACAGAAATTAGAGCAGCTGCGGGTTTTTGTTCAGAGACCGACACGGTGTTAAAGTGAAAACTTCCACTGAGCAGCTCCTGCCTGTGCTTGAAGCCTGAAAGGGGCAGGGAGGCAGCCTTTCACTGATTAGCTCTGATTCCCCTGCTGGGGAAAAGCCTGACTTACTTTATTAGTGCTTTTCCAGGTGGAATTCTTGGGAGATAATATGCCTTAGAGATGTTAGCATAAGTAGAGGCTGCTGCTGCAGTCCTGCCTCGTGTTGTCATTGCTCTGTGTGCTCTCCTGGTGTGTCCCTTTCCTGGCTCACCCCTCCTGCATCCCTGCGCCTGCCCAGGATGCCCTTCCTGTTTGTGGGGGGTCACCAGCAGCCTCCAGAACCCCCCAGTTTCCTGGAAATCCATGTCCTTGTGTTGTCTTTCCCCTGCTGTTGGAATCTGGGGTGAGGGGGAAATACTCTTCTCGTGTCTTCCTTTTCCTGCTTGTTTTTTTTTTCAAATGAACATCTGTTGAACCACAGGTAGTCATGTCAGGAGAAAAAAACCCTCTTCAAAAGAACCCTGATATATTGAATTTCCAGCTGTTTTACGGGGCTGCTCCAAATCAACTGGTTGCATTAATTAATTAAAAGAACTTTGATTTCAATGGTCCCCAGAGTTTATACTCAAATTCCATGAAAGTATGAAAATCCCATGTATAAACTGTTGCCTTTACTCATGTATTATTTTGTTCCATATTTTTTCTAATTGAGAGGCATTAAAAATATCTATGAAATATAAAATGCACATTATAAGAAGTGTAATACCTTTGGCACCAAAGGAAGTCTGAACACAGGAGTGCACGTGCACCCACCACATCTGCTCCAAGGAAAGCTGCTGAGCACTGTAGAGTTGGTGACCAATGCTCAGAGTTACATTGCACACTCACCTGAGTCCAGCAAGAGCAGAAATCTGGTATTTTGGGGTGGAGACACTCTTCATGCCTGGTTTCCTTTGGCAACTTGCTCCACGCTGGTTTTTGTTTCTGGCAGGAGCACAGTGGGCTCTCTGTTTGCTCAGGCCCTGCTCCTGCAGACAGTTCAGATCTCCAGCCTGCAGCTCAGGCTTTGCTTTGCATCAGTGTTAAACAAATCAGTTCGTGGAAAACTTGCATCTGGATCTGAGGCCTTGGCTATAGGCAAAAAATTTCTGCTTTCAGTCCTGAATTCGAATCATTTGGAGGCACAGGGGCAAATTTTTAACCTTGACAATGGGCAGAGGAGCAGGTGAAATTTCCCTGCTAACAAGGCCAGCTTTGGATGGGGTGGGCCCATTTGGGGGGTAAATAACATCCCAATTATTTACATATATATATATACACCAGGCACTGAAGAAACAAGCCCTGTGTATGAAGCTTTATATTAAATAAATCAGTTGTAACAAGCTCTGACTTTCCCATAAATGTGCCAAACTATGAAGTAACTTGCACAGGGTTGCACAAGTGCTTTTGGAAGGTTACTGTTGCCTGTCACATGGAAGCAGTTTTGATCGTAGGATCTCGGGTTTCATCTGGGGATGGAGATATTCTGGCTCTAGAGAGGCTGTTAGAGGAAAGGTATTTTAAATGGCAAAGATGTGTGTGTTGTGAATGTATTTAAAACTGTAGGTACTTGGAGCCTGGTACCTGCGCAGCAATGAATCACAATAAATAAATGCAAATGTCCAGAAGAACAAAAGGAGCATTAAACAGATAACAAACGCTTCACTGGGAAACAGCACCATTTCAGAGTCCATAAATAAAACCCCCTAATCTAATAAATGTTCTGGAGATAACTGGAAAAAATACTGAAATGGTCACTCGGTTGTAAGGGAGCATATTTCACTTCCTCCTAGCAAAAGGAGTTGAAGCCTCTGCAGTTGAGTTGATTCATAGCCCTCTGTAATGTCCCGGTTATCCCCAGTCGCAGCAGGTTTCATGCAGCAAGCACTCCAGTATGTCAATGTCTAGTTAATATTTTAAGGATAACAGAGAACAACCAGATTGTAGCTCGCTGATGGGTTTTTCCTTCCCCCCCCTCTCCCACCCCTTTCTTGTTTTTAGGAAATGGGCTGCTGATAAGAGAAGGAGCTGCACAGAAAGGACTGCCTGGTGTGCTAATCGCTGGGAAGATGCAACTTCCTTTGAACTCACCAGGAAGAGAAGAGGCGGGAGGTGAGTCACGGTGAATGGACCATCTGAACGTGTGCCAGGATGGAGCAAACAATGCAGGCTCCCGCGGGACTCCAGTTAAAATGCTGGGCCAAGCTGGTGTAAAAGCGCCGGTGTTTTTGCTGCTTGGTAAAGTTCTGACGTGTGCAGAAAAACCGGAGAGGTTTGGTTTGAGCACTGCTTTTATTGTGGGAGTTTCCTCTCATCTTCCACTTCTGGCCAACACAGTCTGCATCCCAGTATTTCACAAACCCCCAAGAATCCCTGATGTGTGCTGGGACAGGTGATAACAGCCTGTTTCCACCCCAGTGGTGCTCAGAGGGTCAGGTGTGCTCTGCTGCCTTCGCTGTTCCCCCTTGCTCCGCATCCTTCCCTCACAAGAGACCTCATCCGATGCTGGTGTCACCCTGGGCACGGTCCACATCTCCACCAGTGAGAAACAGATGCTGCTCATGGGTTTCCTCATCCCAAATCTGCCACAAGCCCTGTGGGCTGGTTGCTGCTGGTGAGGAAGGAGGTGTTAGGTGTTTTGTTTTGTTTGGGTTCTTTTTATGCTGAGCTGAAGAAGGATAAATTTAGTGTGTGGTCTGTGCATTGCCATGAGGAAATGCTCTCGTGATCTGTATCTATTCTGGCCCTGGTGTTTATCCAGGGAAAGATGGTTCCTGGTGTCTCCATAGGACGTGTTCAGGTTGTTTGAACAGCACTGTGCAGTGCAAATCTGGTGCTTTCACCTGGTGCCAAATCTGCCATCACTGAGCTGTAAGGGCTGTCCCTCCTGCTGCCACCTTTGTGCTCCTTTCCAGGCACAAGTCACCCGAAAATGCACTTGACTAAGTTATTAAAGGGGGGAAAAAAACAGCAGAAAGAGGCGTGTGGTGTGTGTCAGGAGCGAGGACACGCTGTGTCCCTACAGGTGTGTCCCTCCCTTTGGGGCCAGAGGAGCCTTTGGGGCCAGAGCCCTTTGGGGACGGAGCCCTTTGGGGAGGTGTTGGACAAGGGACTTGCCTGGCAGCTGGGCCCGGCGCTGGCCCGTGCCTACTGCTGAGATCCAAAGCTGTCTGCGTGTAAGGCTCATGCTGTGCTCTCGAGTTAGCTGTGTCTGAACTGAAGAGACTCCTCAGAAGTCTATATTAAGCAACATTAAAAGCTGAAACAGGCTGCTCGGGCGGGTGCTTTGATAGATTTTCTGACTGTGCGTAGCGTAACGTTACAGCAGCAGAAAAACTCCCAGCCTTGGCTGATTCTCCCCCTTTGCTCTGAGCGTGTGCTTTGAGTGAGTGATGGGGATGGGGAGACAGGCTTGTGCAGTGCTCTGTGTGAGTGCAAAAACTTCCATTAACCCCTCCCGATCACCTGCACAACAGAAGATCCCTGGCTCCTGCTGTCCCCAGCAGATCTAAATGGGCAACCTGGAGGAAGAGTATGGTTGGATAATAAATTACAGTTACAGATCCCTTTATTCATCATAGTCAGATAATGTTGATTACCGTATTTGCAGACACTTTGAATTTATTTTGGTGGAAGTGAGACGGAATCCATAAAGATTGCATTTCTCCAGGTAATGGTCCCGGAGCATGACAGTGTGTACCTGTGCAAATGCAATTTAACAGTATTTTAGAGTGCTAATGGTGACTTAGATGCGGTTTTAAAACTATTCGGGGGAATAAAGACTTTCTTTCCTTGAAGAACTCAAACACAAACTAAATGATGTGATTCCAGAGCAGCAATGCTTTTCCAGGGCTGTTTGTCACAGCTCAAGCACCGGTGGGGGTGGGGAGGAGTTTGGGATCTGGGCACCTGGAAAAGGCATCGGCACAGAGACGAGCTGAGAAAAGTGAGAAATTGTGAGGTGTTGGTTTTGGCAGGGCTGCCCCGTGCTCTGGGGGGCTTTCCAGAGCCTGTATTCCCGTTTTCTTTTGGGAGGCCTTCGCTGGGTGAACACCTTACACCCGGAGACACCTTGTTGTGTGCAGCCTGTTGTCAGGGCTACAGAGACCTGCAGATGTGCGTGTGTGAAAGACGCTCGGTAAACAACCAGAGATTTTAGGTGGAGGATTTTAGGAGCATCACATCCTGTTATCACACACTTGTCACCTTCTGCTGGTGTGGTCGTGCAGGTTTCACCCTGTCAGTGGCTGCTGGCTGGAGCAGGGATGTTTTATGCTCCGTGGGTGACCAGGCAGCTCTGTGCATGGGAAATTCACAGCTCCCTGCCCATGAAATCAGTGCCCACGCTGCCCCAGAACCCCTCCATGTGTATGATATGGTGTACACAACCTGCTTTATCTTCTGCCTCTTGCCAAAAGGTCCTCTCCCCCTTCACACGCCATCCTCAATCCCGTGTTTAGCTCTTGGCTTTCTCAGCCTCTCAGCGTCCAAGTGATAACATCTGGTCTAGCACCGAAAGGGGAATAGCACTTGTAGGAGATCATCAGGAAAAAGATGAAACTCTGGGTTAGAGTTGGAGCCTGCAGTTAATTCCCTGCTTTCAAATGGTGTTTTCTGAGTAGGTGATAATCAGTGGGCCCTTCCCGATTAATTAAAGGGCTTTACAAAGCAAATGATGTGGAGAATATGCGGCCTGGGAGAGCAGCGGGTAGGAGAGGCTGTTGATGTCCGTGTGATTTTCATCTGCTCTGACAGTCTGCCTTGGTGGGAGGGAAGGGGGAAGGAAAGTTCACTCCTGGGAAACAGCTTGGGCCCTTTCCCCAGCTGATTTTGGGGCGGGAAGGGGGGTTTGTGAGGTGGAAAGTGGGTAAGACACTACATGACTGGTTAACTGGGAAAGATTGAGCCTGTAGTGGAGAAGCAAACCACAGTCGTGCTGCTCCTACCAGTGCAGTGGGAAGCAAGGTTGTGTCACCATCAAATATTAATGTGTGACCTCCAGATGACGCTTCAGAAATGTACACCAATGCTCTTCATGTCTCTTTAAACTCCATGGGAGCTTTGCCACTGGATTCTATAAGAAAAAGATGATGTTCCAAGATTGCTGATTTAAAAACTTTTCATCAGTAGCACTGCAAAATGAAAAAATTCTTTGAAGAATTTTCAAAGCTGTAACTATTGCAAGAATCAAACTTGGGCTTGAGGAGTTTTGCTGGTGCTTATCTTTCTGCACGTAAGAAAAATTAACTCAGATGAATTCTGAGCTTGTTCTCCATAGCGCCTTTTATCATCTCTGCAGTCTCTCTCCAAAGAGACTCAGGCCCTTCAATTAAGGGTCTTCCTGGGTGGAATTTTAGTTCTTTAAACTTCCAACTTCCTTGCTAACTTTTTATTGTTGGACTTGATAGTCTGAAAGGTCATTTCCAACCTAAATGATTCTATGATTCCACCTGGTAAAAGGGGAAGGTCTGGAGGTTTAATTGAGAAGAGAGCCTACCTGCAAGGAGACTTCTGTAAGGTGAAAACTTTATTTCCCAGGATGGGATCACATTATCCACCTTCAATCTTTTATCCATGTTTGGGACCTGGGTGAATATGGCAGCACTAATAAATAGTGTGTAGTGGCCAGGGAGGGTTGTTTGACACTAAGCTTTTACATAAAGACTGCAGGAAGCGTGCCTGGACTCTCAGCATGACTGTGATCAGATCCATATGAGGACAGGGATATCAAATTCCCCAGCTCCCCACAAAAATGTTGTGATTAATCACGCTGAGAGTTGCAATTAGACCAAATAAAAGCAGCATGTTAAAGAAGCTAAGAAGGAGGTGATGTGAATGTTATTAACGAGCAGGAGGTTTTGGCTTTGTGGAGCTTGCTTGAAATGTGTCAAACAAATAGAACCGAGATAAATGTAAAATCAGCTGACTGTATATTACCCTCGAGGATTTGAAATGAGTGCTGGGGAGGGGAAGAAAGATCATAATTACCCAGAGGAAAAGGACTAAATCTATGGAGTGGAATAGTTATTCATGTTAATTGTGTCATCATTGCACAGATGCCGAAGGCGATGCGTTGGGAGGTTTTGCATGCAGGCTGTACCAGGGGATGATGGTTAATGGCACAGGCATTTACACACCCCTTAAAGGAGATGGGTCCATCAGACCCCTTCTAAATGCTCATCCCGGGTAGAGATGTGTACAGGAATGAGGGAGTTGAGG
The DNA here is from genome assembly GCA_013397055.1 of Pachycephala philippinensis. Lineage (NCBI taxonomy): Eukaryota > Metazoa > Chordata > Aves > Passeriformes > Pachycephala > Pachycephala philippinensis. The sequence goes on along the minus strand of VWZT01011455.1, from coordinate 158,705 downwards.
AGGGGGGAATCTCAGTACAGCATTAGTACAGCACCGTATTTGCAGAAAACATCCCAAACTTGGCTTCTCCTCTTTTCATCTCATTTTCATCTGCCATTCTGAAGCTTTTCCACCGGCAGAGTGGTATATCATTGATTAAGATCTATTGTGGCTTAATTAAGCTGTCATATAGCACCTTTTCTGTGACTTACTTAAACTTTGACAGCAATGCTTAATCTGGCTTTCTTTGCCTCTTCTTCCCTTGGTTATAAACCTTGTATTGGGTGGATTTTACGTTGGTTCTTTCCAGCATGTTTTATGGCTCTACAGCTTTCCTTATCTGTTTTTGTGCTGTGTGCTTGCAGAGATTTATGGGCTGAAGTATTAGATGCAGAGCAGGAAAGGGGGAAACAGAGCTAAACCCATTAAAATCCTGGAATCCAAGCATTGGATGCATTAAGTCTCCTAAAGAAAAGGGAGAAAAGCCTGAACTAGAACATGTATGTGAAATCCCTGTTGCTCTGGCCTCTGGAAAGAGCAGGCTGGGATTGTCCTCCATGTCCTGTGGTTCAGGCTGGGGAAATCAGAATACTGGCAGTGGGGGACTGTGCAGGAGCTGCTCACTGTCACTGCAGTTACTGGCTGTATGTGTGCTTGTAGAGTTGGGATTTACAGGGTGCATTTAGGGGCTGTTACTGCTGGGGGGGAGTTGGTGACGTGTCGGCGAGAGCAAATGGGACAGGGACCCGAGGACAGATGCTCCATGAGTGTTTTTTATTATTTTAACCATTGTTTTAATGTCCTTGCTTACTGTATAATTGTATCTTCTTCGAGTTTTTACAGCCAAAGCTAATCTCTAAACTCTTCTCCTATATTTCTGAAACTGTGTTTCCCACAGTGATGGAAACCGAAGGGACTCTGAGCAATCTGGTCTAGTGAAAGTTGTCCCCACCCATGACAGGGGTATTGAAACAAGATGATCTTTAAGGACCCTTCCAACCCAAACCATCCTGTGAGTCTGTGACTTTCTGTGGGCCCAGACCCATCCCCCTGTGTTGAGTTCACCAGGCTGAAGTTCTGTGCTGGACAAAAAGTTTAGGCTGTACCTGTCTGCACACTTGACAGAAGTGATGGCTGTTGTCTGGGCACTTCAGAGGAACAAACCTGCTCTGGGCTTTGAGGACGAGCTCCGCTGCTGCCCTGCCCTGCCTCTGTCACTGCTCAGTGCTGGCCCTCAGGAAACTCCTCGCCTGCTTTGACATCCCCTCTGCCTCAGCCATGTGAGTGGCTTCCTCCTGCTTTCCTCAGCCTTGAGGTCAAGTCTGCTCCTCCTGGTCTAATGGGTTTTTTGTCATATTTATTAGGTGTTTGCATGTATCTACCACTCAGCCTTTGAATCTGTCCTCTCCCCTACCTGAGTCTGGTTCATTCATCTGCACTGGTATTGGTCGTGTTTGGGTATTATCTGAGACTGAATGCTGTAGTTATTAATTTGGTCTTCTTTAACAGGGCTTTAAAAATAAAGTCAGATATTGCAGAACATTGAGGCAAGCGAGGGCTGAGTACATTGGCTCATGACCCCCTCCCAGCCAGGCTGAGCTGGCAAATGTCTCATAACTACAAAAAACAAGTCACGTTCACTGTTATCCTGCCATAAAAACAAAGGACTCTTCTTCCCAAGTGATAAAGCCTGGGCTTCACGGTTTCTAACTGAAGCAGACCAACAACTTGCAGCCTTTTTATTGTGTTATTCTTCAGAACTCTTGCAGTTCTCACTACTCAGCATTTTATTGCAGTGATTGTGTCCCGTGCTGCTGATCTGGGCCACTGCTGCCCCTCGTGTCCCCTGACACAGCCCTCAAGGTGCTCTGGTGTTTGTCTTGCTGATGGCACTGACTTCATCCAGCTCCTCAAGTGTCTCCACATCTGCTTCCCAGTGCCTCTTCCTTATGCCTGGGTGCAGCCACTTACCTGCTTAAATATCTCCCAAATGCTCATTTTAAGTAAAACAATGTTAATCTAGAGCAGATGCCTAAGTGCATCTCGGAGAAAATTGCTCATGGCTGCGGGCCTGTCATCGCTCTGCTCGCAGGCACGTTTCCCTGGCTCATGTGGTGACCACCTGGAGCTGGTGCTAACACACCGAGGGCTTCCACCTCCAAAATCCAACCTCTGTCTTTGTTCTCTCCCTTGTGAGATTTCTCCCCGTGATCAGGGGCCTTGCACGTGCGTGGAGGCCGTACAGGCCCATCTCCCACGTTCCTTTGGCTGGACAGTGGCTCAAACCTGGCTCCTTTCTGCCTAAGAAATGTGTTATGACAAGGTTCTGCCAGCCGTGCCTGCAGCAGCACTCGCTGGCTGCTTTACTGACTCTCCTCTAAACAGAGCTGATCTCCAGCTCACGTTGGCTGACCCATCCCTCAACCCCCCGAGCCCAAAGAAGTTACAATTTCTTGTGTGGTCCTTAGCTTTATACCTCCTCCTTGGAGTTCAGCTTCTGGAATGGCCCTTCCTTGCCTGGGAAGCTCTGAGGATCACTGGCACATGTGAAATTTCACCCAGTGCCAAGGAACAGGCCTTGGGGAAGGTGGGAAGCCACACAGTACCCAGTATAACAGCATGGGAATAGCTTTTCGAAGGATACAGGTGGGAGTCCAGGCCCTCCAGGGCCAGGAGCAAATGAGAGATGTTGAAAGCAGCTTTTTACAAAATGAGATGGCTTTTATTTATTCTTGTAGCCGCTGTAAGTCAAGGGAAAGACCTTGAGTTTTTAATCAATATATTGGTTTGCTTTGCTGCCTTGTGCAGACCCATAAGGAGAGTGGTAACTCGCTCCCTGCTCCATCCTGGTGGCTCTGCTGTCTCAGCAATGATCAGATTCTTCCCTGAAGAAGCAGAGGAAGGAGAAGAGGCTTTATGGGGAGAAGAGGAAACACCTCTTCTCACTTTCCTGTTGATATACGTCAAATTCAGAGGGAAAATTGGATGCAACAAAGGTGTCTCAGAACTGTAAGAGACTATTCTGGTGAAACTTTCATGTCAGAGCTATGGTTTTTGTCTTGCATGAACATCTGTGATACTTTTGAAAGTGATGTGTCTCTCCTGAAAACAGCAGAGTGTAGTGACATCTCAGGCAAGTGCTAATGTCAAGAGATGTGGGTAGATCCTGTTTTATCAGATGTTTCCTTTGTAGACAGAAGGCTCCGGAAAGCCAGGCCTTTGCAGTGGAAGCAGAGATCTGAGCCTGCCCCAGCTCCACGTCCTGGAGACCTGGAGAAACTTTAAAGCAGACTGGGAAAGGCAGCTAAGTGACACAACACTGCTGTTGGGAACCCAGCCCCCAGCGGCCTGCCTGCACCTCTGCTGGGAAAATTCTAAGTGCCCACAAAGTCAAAAGAAGGTCAAACCCCACCTGGAAGCCACATAACTTCATTATTGCAAGTTCACAAGTGATAAATTTGGCTTCCTTGGCCAGATGTGGGGCATATTCAGAGTCATCTTTACCCAAAGAAACACTGGTGCTCTTGTTCTGGGCAGAACCTCACGTCATGCCCTCCTCTGCAGTCTTCTGGTGCAGCACCCGGTTCATGCTGTGACTCCTTGGTCATGGGTACCACCTCCACAGTGATTGCAGCTCCTTGATGAATGCTGGGAGGTGTCAAATGAGACTTCAGTGAACAGAGAGAAAAATATGGAGCTGGAAAATCAGTCAGAAGGACTTTTTACCCAGGAGGGAGGCTCTGCTGCAGCTCCCTGTGGCTGGGTCTCCTTCCCAGCTCTGAGCTGCTGTGCTTCCTCAGCACCACTCTCCGACCCTCTCCTCTGTGCTGATTTGCAGCCCTGCTGGTTACATCTTTGCACACAGGATCTCACATGGCCAGAGATCCCCCAGCCTCGATTTTCCTCTGACCCATCATATGGGAGAAATTCGAGATAGCACAAGTGGACTTTGTTTATTTATTCTGCACCTCAGCCATCAGAGACTGCCAGTGCTGTGGTGTGAATTGCAGTAAAATAAATAAATGCACTAATTGCTGCTGCTTTATATTGGAAGTCATTCTTGCTTATGAAAACATCTCAAAAGGTGTAGAAAGGAGACACATCTGCGCCAGACCAGGCAAATCAGCTGTCTGTCTTAATGACCCATTAACAGAGGCTATTAAAAAAATCCACGCTGAACCCAGGTGAAGTTCCCACGTTGGCCTCTGAGCTTTGGGTAAAGCTCATGATGTTCATCTTGTTACAAGCTCAGGAGTGCTGGTGAAATAGTGTGTATAGAAATGGAGGAAGAGCAAAACAAGGTAGAGGTAACTCAAGTTTACACTGTGAAGGAATTCACACCCGCTGGAGTTGTACACATGGCTGTAACCACGTTCTGCTGCAGCCCCCGAGCCAAAAAATTGACACAAAAAGGAAGGATGGGGTGAGGGGGGGAAGGGAAACGCTAATCACCATCTTTCCTTTCATATAAATGTGTTAATGGTTTAGTAAGTGTTTCCAAAAATGTCTGTGTGGGATTAAAATAGAAACCATGGCCAAGTTTAAAATGAGCTCTTGGATGGGGAGCAGACAGTGGAGTAAATCCTGGTGATCCCATCCTGTCCAAGGCAGGGGGAAATGTGCAAATGCACGTCCAGCACAGGAGGAGGGAGAGGGTGAAGTGTTTGTGCTGGGAACTTTCTGCTGGCTCTTTGGGGAGCTTGGTCATCCCAGCAAGCGGGAACAGTGCTCCACATAAGCAAAAATTACCACGTACCAAAGCATGTGAGGGTTGCCATGGAAATCAGGAGTCGTTACTGAGAAAGCAGGAAAATCATGAATGATCTGGAAAACCATGGATTGTTGGAGCTTCCTGTCCTCTGCTGTGTAAAACCCCACCCCAGAATGTTGAATTCCTTTCTGGGAAGATGTTTGTCCCTGCTGCTGCAGGTTGTACATGCATTTATGGGGGGACATAACCCCCACTTTTCACTGCAGCTCTGGGCTTTGGCCACTGACTGGTCCAGAGGAGGAGGTGGGAGCTATGACCAGGGCATGGAAATTACCTGGGAAGCCTCATGGAAATTACCTGGGTCACAGCAGCGTGTGACAAACCCCAGGCAGAAAAGCCCCCAAATTCTCCATGAATATCGCACCTGCAAGGCTTTTCCAGACCTGTTCCCAGGGAGCAGAGTGAACCTGGAGATAGGATGAGAAAGCTGGGGATGGTCTCCATAACTCACCAGTGGCTGGTGAAGGGATATCCTCGGTATAAAGCTTGGGAGGGGGGTGTAACATGCCAGAGGATCTGGGAAACCACTCCTGTTCCCAGTATCCACAGCATTCAGGGACCCACACCCCTGATGAGCAGCAAAGACTGAGGAATTGGCTCCAGGACAGATCAGATGGAAGCCATGCTTAAATGAATGTAATGATGTATGGAAGTAAAATGTTATTTTGGAGCTATAAGCTTAAATTTATATAACAGTAATGAAGGCAGGAGATCTGCGTTGGGAATGCCAGCACGCTTGCTGCTTCCAAGGTTTTATTTTAAAGTCAGGATACTGGAAATGCTGTTCAGCATGTTTCCAATGAGCTGCTAGGCCTCCTGGAAGTGCTAAGGCCATGTTTACCAAGAAACTGCACAGTAGGTCCTGCTGGAGGCTGTTTGGGAGCTACTGACAGCCACAGGGTTTCACCTTTGCTACTTTGGTGGCTGAACTCTGCGCAAAACCACCCAAAAGACAGAGCCTGTGGGATGAACAGGCTTCTCATTCCTGGGCAATAATGGGAGCAAAAGTCCTGGAAGCACTGACTGGACCTTCAGTTTTCCCACTGCCCCGTCTCTGTCAGTGCCCCTGTGACAGGAGCATGTCCCCATTCTGGTCCATTCCAGGGACTCTGTTGCCTTCCTTGGCCAAGCAGGGCAGTGTCCCAGCCCCTCACTGCTACTGCTACTCTGCAGGTCAGAGGTTTTTCTGGGTAGGACACAGCTACAGGGATGGATCCATTGCTCCCACCGTACTACTGGGGTATTTTTGTTATCAGTGTGATTAACTTTCTGCTGTTGACTTCCGCCTGTGGGCTTATAAACTCAAGCTGTCCGTTTGCTACAGGTCTCAAAGCATCACCTTACAAGGAGGGAAAGAATTTTCATTTATAATCCATGAGACCTATTCAGCGATGGGCTGTCCTCCCCCTCCCTCTGCCAATAGACCTCTAAGTGAACAAACAAATGTCTGGAAATACAGGCAATTTAGCTCGGAAGAGATATCATCACTGAGGTTCAGAGGTTAATGGGCATGGAGGATTTATAACAACCCAGGCCTATAAAAAAAAAAGGGGGGGGGAAAAAAAGGAAGAGGAGAAAAGAAAAAAAAGGAGTGGGTAGTAATCTAGTTGACATCTATTGTTCTTTGTATAACAGCTCATCTGTATTCTATCTGGTCCAGGGTATTGCAAAGAGAATTTAAAAACACATGTGTGCAGGCACACACACACGCATCTATCTATATGTATATGTGCACATATAAACCGAAATATAATGAGGGAAAAAGCCCCTGTAAGTTTGAACCAACAACAGCAATCCATATATCTTTATTTGCTGCCAACATCCAAGTGCTGAACTCTCAAGGAGCCTGGATCTCTGCCATCATCTGTCCGTGTCTGATCTCTTTGGTAAATACGACGGCTGCCAAGAATGAGGCAAACGAAAAGCGCTCGCAGATTAGAAAGAAACACATGGCAGCCACTGACCTGCTGAAATCATAAAATACATCATGAAGTAAGAAAAGAGGGGAAACAAATCATCCTCTCAGGGACTGCCCATCTGCTCGCATAAAGCCGCAATCATTATTGCAAATAAATACGTTCAGACCGGAGAAGTCTGGGAATAATTTGGGGGAGGTGGGTACCTTTTTGTGTGTGTCTTTGGAACCCTCTGGAAATTTTCCTACATAAACAAGGTGAGATCATCGTCCAGAAATAGATATCTATCAATTAATTATGTAGGGAGCAAATCTCTGTTTTATGGGTACAATTAGGAAAAAAAAATATTTCAAGACAGGATGGGGCCAGAGCATTGGAAAGGAACCCCCTTGGAAATTGTGGGTCCATGTTTTTCCAATGAAGGACAGATCAGTATTTATCATCTGAAAGGCTCTGCAGTGTGAATAGTGGCTGTGTTTTTGCTATGAAGTGAAAGGATACACATCTTGCATTGCCTTTTTGTTCCCTTGGTGTTCCACAGGGATTTATCCAGGTATTAGACTCAATGCAAAGGTCTTACTTGGGTTGATTTTGGGTTAGATTCTTTTTGTTGGTGGGTTTTTTTTTTGTTTTTTAAGACTTAACAGATTAAATTTGACTGGAGCCTGCTAGGGGCTTGGTGTAGTACATGTGTCTTCCTAAAAGCCATGATTCTGGGCTGAAAAAGGGCTGATTCAAACATGAAGGAGGAGAAGGCTGAAAACAGGAGCTACTTTAAGAAGCTGGTTATCTCCTTTTCTTCCCTGTTGTTCTTTTCCACCAGACTCTGCTGAAAACTTTTACTTTAAGGGTTATCCTGTGTTTGATGGTCCTCCATTCCTGCCCAAGACAAAGTTGTGGGTACAAGGCATTTTGTAACTCAGGAATATTTTCCTTAACGTGCACAAAGGAAAGTTCTGTGCAGCGTGTCCTGGATGGACTGAGCTTATGGTGGGTCTTGAGATCCCTCGTGTTCCCAGCACAGGACTCAAGCCATGTGTTCTGGGTGAGGAGGAAAACACTCGAGGGCAGGATTTCCTATGGAGACCTGCGAGGGAAATGAGTTCTGTGCATCCCCATCTCCCATGGGAGGTGTCTGAGGAAATCAGAGATGGATTTTGTGGTTATTTAGCCAGGTATGTTTCTGAAATGCAAGGTTTCAAAACCACCAGAACAGAGAGAAAAAGGTGGTTTTACAGGTTTATTCCTTCCCATCTGGGCAAGCAGCTGAGATCGTGGTGCTGGCATCTTTAAGCTCTACCTTGGACCTGTTGTGTGTCTGTACACACATGCAGACAAACCTGGGAGGTGTTTGGTGTCAGGGTGATGGCAGAAACACTCACCTGAGGTTGCTGTGTCCCAGATTTGGTTACCTGGCTGTGCCTGTGTACAGGTTGTGCCTCATGGGTGTATTTGTGCTGTCCAGGGAGGTGTCTGAAAGCCCGGGGCAGCTGCAGCCCTGCGTGGTGTGCAGCCACCTTTGAGCCTCAAATCCAGCTGCTCCTGTCACACCTGGCCAGTGCTTCTGGTAGGGGATGTGTGCTCAGAGCTCTTTGAACTGGGAAAAACACCAAACCACCCTGAACAGGCCTTTTCATGATGCACTACAGACCTCCACGCACAGCACCAAACCTGTGTGCTCCAAACTGTGCTTGATGTAACCCAAACTCCTCAGTCTGTTTTACCATTCAGTGATGCTAAATCTCAGGTTTTGAGAGGTTACATGTTCCTGGATGTTCAGTAGATCTCTCAAGAGCCCATGTGAAATCTAGGGCAGGATGAGAAGGAACTGGCCAGCTGCCCCTGGGCAGACTGCAGCTCTGCCCGAGTCCACTTGCTTCCCCATGGAGTGGGAATGTGAAAGAGCAGAAAAATGCTTTAAACTTTAGGGACTGAAGAAATCCACAAATTCATAACCTTCCCAGTCTCATTTTGGGGTTTCAAGAGTTAAAAGAGCAGCAGTTATACCAAGAGAGACTTTGCTACAAGATGACTTAGCAGAGTCAGGAAGAAAATGAGGAAAAATTCCCCAGCTCTGAGTACAGGCTGGCTCCGTGACCCCTATTTTCTGGGAAAGCCAGCGGGGTAGTGGAATCTTGTCACAATGTGTTAATGTATAGGTTCCTCCCCAACATCTAAAATTGAAGATTTCACGCCTGGTGCCAAGCAACTCTAAAAGAGGGGTTTCCCATCCCTGTCGGCTGCTGCTCTTGTTATGCTGTTGTGCCTTTAAAACCGCGTGAAGGATCCCAGCTTTCTGCCTTCTCTGAATTTATTTTTAATATTACTCAGCTTTCCACTCTCTGGTTTTATCTCCAGATTCCTCTGGGAGTATTTTCCGAGGGTAAATCCCAATGCAGGCCACAGTGTCCCCCTCTGCAGGAGGCAGCCCTCTGCAGTGGGTACCCGGCCACTCTGCCTGCTTGATTGTAAAACCAGAAGGTGTTTTAGCACAATCTCCTGAGCATTTGTTAGCCTGTATTATTTTCCTCGGATTTATGATTATCTTTACACACTTTGCAGTTATTTTCTGATCTTGTAATTCTCTTAGCTTCTCCTAACATTCAAGCTAACATGATGAATTACACCTTTGCTTAACCCTTTGCCTGCTGTTGGCAAGGAATTCTGGTGTTGTCCTCTTCCTCTCTTGTCCTACAGGACTGGAATTTCTGGCTTATGTTTTCAGTAGATGGCTCTTTACCAGTATTTATTAGTTTGTGGAATGGCAGAAATTAAATTTTTCTCTTTGACTTACTTCGTGCCAAAGTTTTTATCCTTAGTGACAATAGGAATCTAGATATATAACATGAGCTGCAATATGTCATCTTCAGAAAATAATGATCCAGCCTATTTATCATATTTTTAGTTTCCTCTTTATGGATCCCAGGGGGTGCTCTGTTTTGTTTTCCTTTGGTTTTTTGTCTTTGTTCCAAGAACAGTGATGAAATGACATATCTTTCTTATTCCCTCGAGATCCTGGGCTTGCATGCGTGCTGTGCTACAAAAGTTAAAGCTCCTCATTCCCTCAGGGAATGTTGTCTCCCAGTTGCTCAAGCCTTCGTGGGGCTCTGTGCCAAGCTGTGCTGGATAGCACGTTCCAGCTCTTGGAAAGCCAAGGATGGGGGTTAGAATGTTGGGATTTTGCTCCAGCCCCCCTTAGCCTTGCTCCTGAGGATACTTCTCCCAGGAGTTTATACCTCAGGTGCTGGTTTCCACCTCGCCCACCCCTTGCTGATACAAAATCCAGCTGAGCTGGGAACCTCACCTGGCTTAAAAATAATCCTGCTCTATGGCAAGGAGCAAGGATTTGATTCCTGTAAGCCCTGCAGCTGGTTTCCCTCTCCTGCCTCCCAAAACACCCTCCCAGTGCAAAAGCAGGAGTGGTGGAGGGGGATGTGTGTGTGTGTAGTGATGTCTAAAGAGGCCAGCCTAGAAACAGACACTAGACAGGAGTAAGGGAATAAAGGTGGATATTTATTTGAAAGGCCTTCAGAAGCACACCCTGGGCAGGCCAAAGGCTGCACCCAAGATGGACCCCGAGTCACGAGTTCTTCACACTTTTATAGCTTTGGTCCATTTGCATCTCAACCCAATTTCACCAATTAAACTTTAGCTAATGATGGAATTTGCCCTCAGCTTGCCCCCCTTCTCAAGATGCTGGGTTACANTTAAAACCTAAGGCATCAGTAGGGGCTGTGGTGCCAGCAGCTCCCCCGGCACAGCCGGGAGCACGGCTCCAGGAATTGCTGCAGGAGGGATGGCTCTGGGGACACTGCCTGCTCCCTGCTCCCTCACCCGTGTCCCACACCTTCCCACCGCACCCATTCACATCCCAGCCACAGCCTGCAAGTTGCTCTGTTAATCACATCACTGAAATGAGCTGAATTTTTGAATGAGAGGGGAAAATTTCTCTCTGTTTTTGGTGCACAGGAACATCCCAAATAGGCTTTGCCAGGAGATGTTGGTGGGATGGCACCTCTGTGCTGCTTCTGAGCAGCTCTGGCAGCATCTTAGAGGGGCTTCACCAAGGGGACCTGACTCTCTGGGGGGGTCTGTGTTGCAGCCCTCATTTTCCTTAATGGTGAAATTGTTTAAGGCTGCTAACCTGAATTTTTAGGTAGCTGTTTAACCATGGTCATTGTAAATAGAGGTAAGTGTGGGCTGTCAAGATCTTGCTGAAAATGCAGCAAATCCTATTGATACGGGGTGGTCCCACGCTTGCTGGGGAGGTGACCCTCCAGCCCACAGCACTGTGGGTGGGTGCTGAGGTGAGGCTGCCCAGCTCTGGTCCAAGGCAGGGCGGGGACACCAGAATCATTAAGATTGGAAAAAACCTCTGAGATCCTTGAGTCCAAGCATTAACCCAGCAGTGCCACGTCTGAGTTTCTCTCTGAGTGGGGTGCACGTCGGGCTGAGCTGCACTGAGGCTGCTGCATGGATTGCTTGACAACCCAACCAGATCCTGAGTCTGTTCCCTCCTGCACCTCTTGCAGCCCGTTTGGGTGGTTTCAGGGAAAGCTGATCCCATGCCAGATCGCATGCTGATGAACCATGTTGGGCTGTTTTGAAAATCATTGCATTATAAAGCATAACATTGGCTAAGGTTTTCTTCTTTAATAGTGCATCCTGGGGAAATGCTATGTCTCACTTCAGCTGAGAGCAAAACCTTGCTTCGAGCCCCCAGCTATTTAAGCATGTTCCCTTTCCCATATGGCTGTGATGGGAGATGGAAACAGGCCAGAAATGTGAATCTGAGTTGTCCTCCTGCCCCGATGCTGGGCATGGATCAGACTCTTGCTTCCTCTGTGTTAAAGGAGGTGACCTTGCTTTGCTGAAGCGTTTAGGGCTGCTGGGTTGATGCGTGTCCATACACAAACCCAGCATCCTTTCTGTGCAAACAGAATGGTTTCTGCTTAAAACAAAAATTCAGTAAATCTCTGTATCAGATGATAGACCCCAGCACACACGTGTAGGTTCAGGGACATCTTTGGTCTTCCAGCCATGTAGGAAAAGGCACGGTGTGCTCTTCAGAAACATCTGAAGGCACAACTAAAGCACCGTGTGGAGCTGGATTAGGGAGCTCTCCACTGCTGTGGGAGTGAAGTGATGGCCATCTCTGCCAAAAGCAGGGACAAACTCATGGCACTGAGGGCAGGGGGCAGCAGCAGAGCAGGAAGACTTGGATTAATTGAGACAAAAACGCTGAGCTCTGCTGAGCCAAAGTCAGGAGAGAATGTTCTTCTGTGCATGCTAATACTCCTTAATAACCTCATTAGGCGTAGAGGCACTCGATAGACAAAGCACCTCCTTCATTCTTTAAGAGAATTTCAAGATTTGAGGGCAAATCAAGGATTAGCAGGCCTTTCAAAGGCTTAGGGAAGCGTTTTGTGTGGCTGGGATTAAATTACATTTTTATCAGGCTGTAGAAATGGGCTCTGCTTCCACCTCCCAGCGTGTGACAGGCTGGGCTGGTGTGGGGCTGAGTCCCACTGGCAGCATCAGTCCTCAGTCCAACACTGAGCTCAGGAGATCCTGCCCCAGTGCTGGTTGGGGATGAGCTAGAGAAACCCTGGGGAGCTGGGGAAGAGAGCATTTAACCCTTCCCTGCCTCCACCCCAGCCCAAACTCAGCTTTATCTGCTGCATCCTGCACGTGGGGCAGTGCCCTGTCTGGGGGTTATCCAAAATGAAGGACTTTTGCACCAAAGAGCACCCAAAACTCAGAAAACACCTGTGTGTTTGCACTCTGGCAAATCCTTAGGATTCTCCTAAAGAAAAGGCCATTGATCTGTGCCAAATAATTAATTATAAGGAGTCTGCAACCCTGCTAACCCTGTTTTATTTCCTCTGACCTTGCTTTGCTGAATTTGGCAGAGGATGTCCCATTTGTTTTGGTGAGAGCAGTAAAGAGAGACTGGATCACTCTAGGAACATCTCTTAGGAGAATTTAATCACTCTAAAAAGCAAAAGCCAGTAGTGTGCCTGCAGAGCAGCTGGTCACAGAGCTGTCCTGAAGGGACAACACTGCAATATAAGCTATAACGACACCAGGAGCCAGACCAGCTCCCTTGGCTGTGGATGAAATCCCCTGTCTGTGGACAGGGCACAGCTGTAATCATGCCAATTGCTTGCTTTATTTTAAGCTGCGTGGTTTAACATCATCACTGTAATTGAGCTTTGTCATAGTAAAAAACAGGTTAGAGGTGCAGCTGGGGATGGGGTGGTAGATCTGTGCCTGCCTTGAGGGAGGGGGAGAGATTAGCTGACCTAACAGTGTCTGTGTGTGTGTATATATATTTATTTATATACACAAATATTCAAAGAAGAAGGTTCTGGCCACTTTCTGTGCCCTTTGACCAAGTGCTGTGCTATTTCAAGCAAATTGGAGCATGAGACCAATAGAATAAACTGCAATTTGCTTTAGCAAACATTTGCAGGAGCAGAAACCAGGCTCAGCTTCTTGATGCAACAGAATATAACCCCACACACCAAGGGGAGGGGAAGGGGAAGGAACCTTACAGCTGTGCTGAGCCCCCACGGCGCAGAGGAAACCTCTGGGCTCTGTGGGCTTTGCAGTGATATAAAAGACCATTTCTGAAAAATCACAGTTCGCTCACATTAGGGCTTTGGGCAGGTGTTAAAATCCTTACCACAGCCCATCTTGTGCATCTGTGTGGCTGGTCTGGGTTCGCCTGCACGGACCACCTGTCTCCTCAGCTCTGACTTTATCCTTTGCTTACGTTTCCCTAAATGCCTTGGGCAAACAAATGTAGTTCTCTTAATGAAAAATGCATATATTTTGGTTAAATGGATCTTGCTGTCACTGCGTGGCTGCCTTCCCCTCAGTCAGGGCTTGCTAACAGGCTGGGCTCCACACATGTGCCGAATCCATCATCTGTCACGAGTGTGCACCGAGGCATGTAAGGACCCAGCACTAACTCTATTTCCTAGCAACCGGAGGAAACCATCACACACACCACTATTTCTCCTCTGTCAGCAGGATTGCTCCAATTTATGTAACCTACAAAATGTGTGTTATCACCACAATAAACCATATATTCCAAGGTGTTATTTACAGCCAGATAATCGCAGCCCTGCAGGCCTGGTGCCTGATATGTCCTTGCTTGGGACCTCAGTTCTTTGGAAACCCCACAGAAATGTCATCCAGGACTTCTCTGACAATGGCACTAACCACTTAATTATTGAGGAAGATATCAAATAGTGTGTGGCATGCTGGAGTATGAAAAAATAGCTGAAACCAAGTGGTGCTGAAGGGCCTTCATTTGCAGGATACGAAGGAGGAGTTGTAACTGAATAATCAAGTGGGATGTATCCAAAGGGGCTGCTGGTGAAGCTTACCTCTCAAAAATGAGAAAGATGAAAGTGTGGAGGGCCAAATTCATTGTAGGGAATGCCTAGAAACAAGGTTTGTTGGTGACCAGCCCCGCTGCTGGATACCTGTGTTGTGATGAGGCTGAAGGGACGGGACATTGCTCCAGGACAGGAGCATCTCTGCACGGGCTGCTCGGGGCCCCTGCAAAAACCGGGGTGTTTAATTCTTGCAGAGAATGGTCTCTTGGGGAATTTGTCCCTTGTGGTGTCCTTAATCCCAGCGCCCCATCTTGCTGGGTGGCCTCTGTGCCGTGGTGGAGTCAGTGGAAGCCCGGGCAGGAGCGGGTGCCACCTGCCAGCGCAGGATGCTGATCCAATTAACTTTTCTAGAAGAAAAAGGGCTTCTGGCTCTTTGGCGCATTTGCAAATCACAAGAAGCAAATGATTCAATCAACAGATGAATATCAAGCAACCTCAGTGAGCGGCTTCTGCATCATGAGCCTGTTTAACAGCAGATTGAGCTGCAGATTAGTGAGACATTAGAGCACAGTGTGATGCATCACAGCGTAAATGGGAAGGCTGAAATCAGCACGAGTTTCCTGGAGAGCCGCTTTATTTTCCTGTAATGCCAAGCCCATTATAGCCCAAAGGTTCTTAAATAACTCTCCTTGCAATAGATAATAATACAGACTATGGGAGAAAATTAAGGAATACAAAAGGAGGTAGAGCTGTGGTGAAGGAAACACCATTTGCAGAGGGTTCAATAGACTGGGAAAGCTGTGCAGCAGGACGGTGCTAGGAAATTCATGAGGGCTCATTATATGAGCCTTGCCATGGTCTAATCCAGATCCAGGGTGCCCCGTGGGACACCTGCTTGGATCAAACACCCTCCCAACACCTCACCCTTCCTTCCCAGTGTGAGGAGACGTACTCAGCACAGATGAATCCATCTCCAGCCTCCACAGCAGCTGCGGTAATGATGATGTAGGGGGAGTATCACATCAGTTTTGGGTTTGAGGCTCACAGAGGAGCTGGCAGTGCCAGCCTGACCCTCCAGAATGCCCATGCTGGCTGCAGCCAGCGCCGGGGCATTTGGGTTGTGACAGTGATGCAGTAGCCGCTGGCGCTGTGAGCTGATGGATGTCTCACCTTGGGGATGCATAAAGGCACCCATTGCGTCAGTTAAACAGGAGTGTGGCGGGCTGGGGAGGTTTTGTTTGCTCATTTGTTAGCTATTCAACTCGAAATAGCGGAGCCTATTTACACATGTAGCTTATTATTCGAAAGTAGGCAGCATGATGCATAATGCGGCCTCCCAGTCAGAGCAGAGCATCATGATAATGACAAACAAGCCCGGGAACGTAAGGTAATGCTTGTTTTTCTTGGCTGAAGCTGCTCCCTATTGAGGTAGCAGCTTTGCCAGCTGAAAGAGAAGCAAAGTGCAGAATAGGTGTTGACACACATCCCTGGCACGCTGCTGGGCTTTGAAAGGACTGGTTGGCTCTGGCGCTGCTGGCTGTGACCACCCCGTGACTGAGGTGTGCACCAAAGCCTGCTCCAAACCCCCACAGCCAGAGCTGTGAGGGGAAGCTCTGGCAGGTCTCTGAAGTCTGAACTGTGGGGTGGTGGTGGGCAGCATTCACCCTCCCCACACAGCTGCCCTAAAGGTGGTCCTTTCCTCAGTGCTGGGGGTGTGTGTGCAAGGAGTTTTGTGGGAGCTTTGTGACCTGGGAAGGGGAAGTGAGCAGCTTAAGAATAACAACCTGAGAATCAAAAAATCCCCACAGGATTATTTTTAGCTCGCAGCAGCTCCTGGTGTGATTCACCATGTGGCCTGTGCATGGCTGACTCAGCCCGGCTGAGGATGTGATGCAGGGAGAGGGGTGGATGGTGGGGAGGGTGCAGAGCTACTGGAGTTCCCCTGGCCCCCTCAGGAAGTCCTGGTCCAATGAACTCTTTTAGCTGGAGCTGAGTTACACCAGGATCTTGGCAGCAAGGCTGGTGTAAGAAATTCCACTAGTTGGAATAAGGTAGTGATGCCTTATGCTTTAACTTTTATATTTTTCCAATTCTGCATTCCCAGTGTGTAACTCTGCAGTGTCCTGCAGCCTGGGAGCTGCTGCTCTCTCATGCTGAGACAGACAGAACAAAGCCTCTCCAGGCTGCTCTCCAAGGACACCCAGCCCGGCCTAGGCCCAAAATGTGTAACCCAGCATCTTGAGAAGGGGGGCAAGCTGAGGGGAAATTCCATCATTAGCTAAAGTTTAATTGGTGCAATTGGGTTGAGATGCAAATGGACCAAAGCTATAAAAGTGTGGAGAACTCGTGACTCGGGGTCCATCTTGGGTGCAGCCTTTGGCCTGCCCAGGGTGTGCCTCTGAAGGCCTTTCAAATAAATATCCACCTTTATTCCCTTACTCCTGTCCAGTGTCTGTTTCTAGGTTGGCCTCTTTAGGCATTAGTAGAAAGTGTGATTTAAACTGCTCCAGATAACTGCATCCGTGCCCAGAGCGTGCAGCAGAGCAACCTGGTGTGAATTAACTCTGTGTCCAGGCAGTGCCTGGCACTGAAGGGTGGAGAGCCATCATCTGGGCAGATACAAATTGGGCACCTTTGTGGGTCAGGCAGGAACCAGATGGGAAGCATCAGCAGGATGGGCTGGTTTGGCTGAGTAGAATGGCCATAGCTGGAGGAGGAGAAGGGAGGAGAGCAGCTCTCGATATCCTGCCAGCCCAAACCTGCTTCCCTGTGGATATGTGAAGGCCTCTGCTTGTAGCACAGGTGAGAGTGATGAGGAGTGGGTGTAAAGAAACTTCAGGCAGGATGCTCAGAGCCTGGTGTCAGAGGAAATGACTGTGACAAAAAGTACCTCTTTGTCCTCATGCAAACCTCATTCTTCGGCCAAAAAATATACTCAGCATCAGCTCTTCACTCTGTTGGGGGAGGCAGCATTAGGTTGGATATCAGGAAAAGGTTCTTCCCCCAGGGGGTGATGGGGCACAGCAGTGGTCACAGACTCAAAGCTGCCAGAACTCCAGCATTTGGACAACACTCTCAGGGGTCATTCTCAGGGGATGGTAAGTGCAGGGCCAGGAGTCGGATTTGAGGATCCTCGTGGGTCTCTTCCAACTCAGGATATTCTGTGATCCTAACCTCCTTTCTTTAAACATTCTCCAGGACATTATGTGGAGTTTCTCCATCTTTTCCTACCCCTTCAGCCTCCTGTACTAAATTAAGAGACTGTTTTGGCACACCATTTTTTAAAGTGCTCTGGGGTGGTTCAGGGGGTTCTGGAGGCTTTCCTTGTTTCTCCCTTACAAAGCCCAGGTGCCAGGGCTGGTCTGGGTGCCTGATGAAAGCTGAGGGGCTCCTCTGTGCCCACAGCATTTTCTGCTCCGTGCTCTTTCCCACTGAGTGATTTCAGTGTGTAACAGCATTACCGGGGCTTTGGCTTTGTTGAAACAGTTGCAGCAAATTAAACTTTCTCTAGGGCCATAGGAGCATGTGTGCGCTTGGAGCGAGCGCGGGATCTGCCACCCTCTCAGGCTGCTTTCCAGCCCCTCGGAGCTCGCCGTTGTTGGACTGATTCCCTGAAGGATTCATTTACCTCTGTTTACAGCTCAGCCGTTCATTTCCCTCAGGCTTTTGTAGATGGAGCTGGGCTGCTTTTAGTGCAGAGGCTGCTGAGGGCAGGAGAGAGCAGAGGGAATCCCTCTCCCACCTCTTCTTGCTTGCACCTCTCGTTTCAGTGGAATGCCCCTTTCTGCTGGCTGCTGCACGAGTGGGGCAGATCCAGCCCTCAGTGAGTGATTTACACACAGTGATTCTGGGGATAATCATGTTTTAAATGCAGCTGATCAGGGTGGCTTTTGCAGAAAGCCCAGAAATACATGGAGCAGCTCTGGAACATGCTGCAACCCCACCTGTGCCAGGCTGCACTCTGCTTTGGGACGGGGTTTTGCAAAAAACAAACAGCCTGTTCCTTACAGAAGATATGACTTTATGCTTTAATTGCATCCCCTTTCCCTCCCACAAGCACAGCACAATCCAGATTCCCCCAAGGACTTTCACAAGCCCTTCCGAGGAGGAAAGGATCAGCGAGGCAAAGTTTGCTGCAAGCTCCACATATATTTTGAAGTGTTTCCATCTTGCGCCGATACCCATCTGTGTATTTCTGTGTAAGCATCTTCAAATCAAAGCTCTGATGTGCTAAAATATGCCCTAGACAGTTTTGATGAGACACGACACTCCCAGATATGCATGTTAATGATAGGCTGACTCCCAAATTCCTGCAGTGTGGGTAACCTGGGTGTAGGAAAGAGTCAACCCCAAGTACTGTCAGTACAGGGCACTGAGCTGCTCTTCACTTCTGGACAGGACACACTAAGGCGAAAAACATTCTCTTGATTACATTTTTTTCTCCAATATGGTATTTTCAAAGAAAGCCTGCATTCCTTATCTTCTATTCAGGACTCTGTTTTGCTAACTCCAGGTGACCAATGTACACGAGATGGGTTCCCTTAAAGTTCCCTGAAGTTCCTGGGGTGTCACCTGTAGGTGGCTGGGATTTGCTCATCCCCAATGCCCAGGCTGCTCCATGCTCCTGCCCCTCCCAGCCTTACATGAGAGCAGCAGGCAGGGCGTAGGAAGTAAGGACCAGATCACTACCTTCGGTGTTTACTTCCTCAGGGAAGGCTTTGTCCAATATCCAAAATGATCCAGCAATATGAGTAAAAGTGTTCAAATTCAATCCATTCCCAACCAGGTATGATGGACTAGAGCCCAGATCTCTGAGGGCAATTAGGGGTCTGAGTGCTCTGGATTGAATCTGCGTCCATGTTTCTGACCAAAGTCACTTTAATTAGGAAAAACAGCCTACAATAGTAACTAGTTTTAAAAGCCAAATTAACTTTGTGCAACGCGTGGCCTTTACAATGCCTGCATCTCTTGCACTCTCCTACGTGGATTACCAATGCTACACAGGTGCCACATAGACTCTGCAGCCGAGCATCCGTCAGAAGCTGTTTGTCATTAGTTGTGTGTTCCTGATGCTGTCTGTCCTCTGCTAAGCCTAAGGCATTTCGGTGGTGATTTATCATGTCAGTTGTTCTGAGCTGTGTCAGGAGGATGTGGAGCGCAGGGCAGGACAGGGTAGGGTGCTCAGTTTGAGAAGGGCTGGAGCTGAGGCTGAGCTAAGAGCTTGGGGCAGCCTCAGTGCATTCAGGATGCTCTTCCAGCTGCCTCTCATGCACAACCAACCTCCACCATCTTCCTAGTTATGGGCATTTTCCTTTGTTTTGCCTGCTCCCTGCTTATTTCAGAAATGGGTTGTTTGTAATCAACGCTTTTGTATCCCTGCTTAGCTCAGGAGGTGTAGTTTGAGGTGCTGGCATGGTCCTTGCTGGGCTCTGAGCTTGCCAGGACTTGGCTGTGAGCATTCCTTCACATCCTGCCCCACACAGGAGGAGACTGGTGGCTTGCAGCTGGTGCAGGGATGAGGGTGTATTCAGGATCACAAGCAGAGCTCTGTCCTGGGCAGCAGCACTTTGTAGCAATTCATTTTACCTCGATGTGCACTGGGCACTCAAGAACGGAGGCAAACTGCAGCCAGCTCCGGGTGTAATCTGGGATTTCAGTGAGCAGATCTGCTCAAGCCTTTGAACAGCAAAGCACATCTTTGTACCTGCATGTTTATGTGCAAGACATAAGCTGAAATCCTTGGGCAATTCACGGGCTCATCCTGTGCATCAGTGACTTCTCCAGCAGACACAAAATGATTCCTGGAGGTCCTTCCCCAACCCGACTTGTTAGTCCTGCTCCAGTGTCTCTCCGGTTTTGCTGCTGCTGTTGTTGTTGTTGTTAATAAGTAGCCTGTGAAACCCTGGGAGGCAAATAAATATTTTGGTGGAGTTGGGCCGAGGAACCTTTCTTTATTTCCATGGTAACTACTTCCACTCTTTTGGGAAGCACATTTTCCAGGCAGCGGATTTGTCGACCTCGGTGTGCCAGGGGGTATGACAGGGCAGGTGGAGATTACGCCTTGACAGGGACGGTGTCGGTGCGCTGCGATGCCCTCGGGCTGTTCGGAGGTCACATCCCCGCCTGCCCCCGCCGGGGTCCGGTGCGGCACCGCGGCCGCGCTCGGCAGGGAGCTGGAGCCGTGCCGGGAGCTGGTTTGGGCTGGCACCGCCTTCTCCCTGCCAGCGCCTCGGGCTGCTCTGCACCAGCGCTGGCAGCTGGGGATTCTCTCCGCGGAAGGCTTTTGCTCACAGTTTAGGCAGAAATGATGCGGCGCGGCGGCCGTGCCCTGCAGCGGCGGGGAGCCGGCACCCGCAGCGCTCCAGCCGCTTCTGCGGCCCCTCCTGCGGCTTGGGGACACGCTGTCCCCGGTCCTCCTGTCCCCTCCTGCTGGCACCTCTTAGCTGGGAGCTCCAGCCGCTGGTGGATAGCCATAATCGTGTTTTATGCCCTGTGCTGGAGGCTCAGCAAAGTGCATTAGTTTACATGAGCTTCATAGGCAATTTGCTGGCAAATGAGGTGCAGCCACCTCTCGTGCGGACCTGAAAGCCTCCGAGCTGGGAGAGAGAAATAATAAAGCTGGAGGGTGAGAGCGCAAGTGAAGCTGGATGTGGGAGGGGATGGGGAAGCAGAGCAAGAGCATCTTTCTGCCGGGAGCAGCACCGCTCCTCTGGCTGCTGCGCTGCACATTGGGCCACTGTCGAATTTGAGGGGTGAAAAGGCAGCTTGCTTTTACCACCATCGTGTTTTCCTCGATTGCGTACCCATTTCGTTCCCCTCCCTGCCTCCAGGGTGACTGCCTGATGATTGGGAGGACCTTAGCGCCATCCAGACCTTCTCCCATCCAGAGGACCCCACCAAGCTCAGTGCAGTGGGGTTTTGGAGAGGTACCTGGAGCCTTGCAGTGCAGCCTCCCATGCCTGACCTTTCCCAGCCACAGCTGGCTCCACACTGAGTTACAAATCAACGTTAGACTGGAAAGGCTCAGGTTTACAGGCTTAAAAGTACATTGGTGCAGTGTTTGGGCTGTAACTAGACAAAGTGCTGCCTTTCCTCTGCCCCGTGGGAGCTGGGCACACAGGGAGGGTATGGACACTCATCCTACTGAGTCCCTGATGTTTCTGACCTCTGCAAGGGAAAGCTGAGCAAATATGGGATCCTCAAGTTTGGAGGTCCTTAATAAATGTAGGGAAAAAGAGGATTAGCTTGATAAAATCAAACCAGAATTTTCTTCAGCTAAAATGGGAACAAAAAAATTAGTCTTGTATCAAATCAAATGTTTCATTTGACCTGGAGCAAGGTTGTTCCTTCCTTTCAATCCTAATTTACCTTTCCATTAAAAGCTTTTTAAATTCAGCTTCATCATAAATCACAATTTAATTTAGAAATAAGCAATTTAATTTTTAAAGAGAGTCTCAGAAATTTCAGAACTGGTTGTCAGAAACTTTGTCACAATGGAGCGATTTCTGTTCTCAAGTGGGCAGACCTTTGTGCTCATCCATTAACTTCCTCTGTAACAGATCCCATGGGGTTTTCACTTCTCTCTGTGTTTGTGGCTCTGCCCAAAATAACAACACTCATAGCAAAAAGGTTTGGTGCTGGATCTGAGCACGATCCCACAAACAGGGAGTGTGCAAGTTCCAGGCTCTCATCCCTGCTTCTTAGGGACAATTGGGTACCTATAACAGACCTGAGCCCAGGTGCAGTGCACACGATGCCTCTAACAATGAGTAGATGAAAACTTTGTGATTTAATAATGAGAAACGTGGGGATTACAAGGCTGTGACACAGACTGGTGATTTGCAAAATTGCACACAATGTTTTGAAATAAATGGCCCCATGAAAGTATCCTGAAAGTATCCCAGGCCAAAGTGATCAAGGCCAGGTTGGACAAGGCTTTGAACCTGTCTAGTGGAAGGTGCCCCCTCCCATGGCAGGGGATTGATCTTTAAGGTCCCTTCTAACTCAAATCAGTCTATAAAGCTATGATTTTATAAACAAATTCACAAAAGACAGCTTTGGGCTAAAATCTGCATTTGAGCTGGGCTTGGGACCTGTTGCTGCCTCAGTTCTTTTGTAGCAGGAGAGCCCTAAACCTGAACATTCCGGTGGCCTGTTTTTATCAAAAAGATAGTGTTGACTCAATGTATGGAATAAGCTCATCAAGTGCTTCTGTGCCCATACCTGTGCAAGGTCACCTTTGCAGCAACTGAGGATTTTTTCCTACCTGCTTAGGAAGCATTTTCCCCTCCTGGAACGCTTTGCTTGGGGTCTCCATCTCTTTCACAGGAAGCTTTAAATAAATGACTTTAAATCAGTAAGATTTACATCAGCAGCATTGATAGGGATGTTATCTTCCCTTCTCTCCTGCAAGCCGCAGTCTCTGCTCACATCCAGAGGCATCAGTGTGCTGGGAATGCTGTGCCTGCCTGCAGTGCTCCGCCAAGCCAAGCCACCACAGGCAAGGGACAGTCACCAAAAGGCACAGGATGGCCTTTGACACTGCATTTGATCTGCACGTGAGGCTTTCTGCTTTCAAGGGGAAAATCTGTCTATTATAATTTCCTGCCAGTGGGTAAACTGTGCTTGTCAGCTCTTGTTAGGAGAAGGGCCGTTCCTGGGAGCTGGGTTTGCTGAGGCTGTGCATCTGTCTCCCCAAAGGAGGCCTGCAGCTCTTACTGAGCGTTGTCACTTGTACTTCAATTTCCAGGTCAGACCCAACAAATTGCTCCCCGTTCATAAAAGGTGAATACGACGATCCCACGGGCAGTGAGTCTGGATGTAGAATGGTGTTATTTCACTGCACTCGTATTGCTCTCGGTCAAGGTCAGGGCTGCAGCCAGTTTATAGCTCAGCAAAGCTGCAGAAAATCAAGGCTTTTCAGGAGGGGCAGCAAGGACTTTGTGGGTTTACCTGTGTCTTCTTCCCGTGGTCCTAAAGCTGCCTGCTGGGAATCCAGAGAGGAGCTGCCCTGGTTAATGTCAGCTATTGGGAACTGAGGGATCATTGAGAAAAATAGCTAAAGGTATTAATGACTAAAGCTCCCTGTTAAATAACTTATTTGTAGCTAATAAAGCCAGTAAGATCCTGGAAAACAGCTATGAATGCTTTGAGAAAGTTAACAACAGAGGATCTGGAGTTTTCAAAGGTAATCCATCTGATCCTTCCCTTCCTCTCTGCCTCCTGCCAGCGGGGAGCCTTGACACCTCCTTCTGCAGAAGAGAGTTTCCCTTTGGACACTTCCATGTGACAGATGGTATCTTAAACTGTCCAGAAAAGGTGATTTTAAAGTAAATCAGAGCCATCTCCTCCTGCTCTCCATAGTACTGTCAGAATTCCTGTACCAACCATAGTGACAACCCGCTCTGATGTTCTCTGAGACTGCTCCAGCTGGTTAGGCCAGGATAACATCCTTTTGTCAGCCCAGTATCATCTTTCCAGGTCCGCTCCATGGATTGTTATAATTAATGCTTATTTTATTCAAAGTGTCAAATTGCTTCTCGATGAAGCAAAGGAGAAGCACTTCACTGTAGAAAACACGACAGTGTATTTAATTGGTATTGAGTTGCAGACGCCGCTAATGGATTTTAAAAATACAATAATCAACAGGAAATCGGCATAACATGACATGGAGATAAAATGTTCTGACGTATCTGGTGACCTGCCCTGCTGCATCGTGCTGCTGTGACTGTGTCAGGCCAGAATACATAAACTAACTTCATCATTCTCAAGCAAAATAAAAACAGCACAATAATAATAATAATTTCGGAAAGAAATTCACTGGCTTTTCTGATTTCAGTTGTCATAAGCCATTTTACTTCTTGTGTTGACACCAGCAGCTCAGGTCAGCCCAGCAGAAGATGTTCCATGTTTCTCCTGCCATACTTCACATCAGACCCTCTCCCTGCCACACCTGGTATTGTGATTCCTTGATGGATTGATAACCCCTGTTATCTGTGGTGGGGTCTGGCAGGGGGAGCTGCTGCATGGCCCAGGGCATCGTCCCCTCCTTTGAATGCATGGGAAGGAGTGGCTGCTCCCAGGAGCGCAGCCTGATGAAAAACTTGGAGGAAGGCAAGGAGGCCTCTTTTTCTGACCTGTCTTCTGCCATCCTTTAACTTATCAAACACCAGGTGGGGTTTGTTTGAAAATCCCACTGTGTGGGAACTGGCTCTGCCTTTAGCCACCCCCTAATTCCTCCTCGCTGCTCAGCCTCCTCCGGGCTCTTACTGCAATTCTCTTTGGTGGGTTAACCATCACCCAACAGGCTTTTACAAACCCTTTCAGTTTTCCTCCCAAGCCATAAACCTTTTGTGTGTTCTCAGGGGGCACAAACCTGGTAAACAAATCGCTTTGTCGCACTGGAGCCGTGTCCTTTCAACAGGCACCGTCATTTTCCTGCGATAGCCTTTGCCGCAGTCCTTCGGCTCATGCTTGAATACTTTGCTGAATATGATGGACTTAAACATGTGCTAAGTGCTTTGCTGAACTGGGTCTTTCTCCTGATTTATGCCAGGGTAGATTAAAATAGAATCAGCCCCTTAAGTGGTCCGTGCCGTGTGTTGTCAGCGCACCGAGACACCGCGCCGGCGCTTGTGTTTTAATTAAAGGTTCCACCTATTTACACGGAGTCAATCAATCTCAGCACAAAAACGTCCTTGCAGTGGATTAGCACCGTAGTGCAGACAAATGGCATTAAGCACAAATGGCTTTCTGGAGAAGTAATTCATCTGCATGGAAATGAAAAATACAATTATTTTAACTGATGCTGTCGTGTAATCAATCACACTGGGCATGCCACGTGCCCCCCGTGTGTGCAGGGACGTGCTGGCTCTTTTGGCTCAGAGTTGGGATGGCAGTGCTCATATCCATGTGCTGGGTGCCCAAAGGGATCTTGCTGCCTCCCAAAAAACACCACCTGGCTCTAACTAGATTTCCAGATTCAGGGCTGGTATTTGGAGCTGGGCTCAAGCCCCTGCAATGGTGTTAATTAGGTCATATGTAGAGCAGGAATGAGCAGAACGTGGCTTCACTGATAGAGTTTTAGTGGGCTCAAGGCTAATGGGTGTTTTAATGGGAAAACACAGCATTCCAGCCTGTTGGAACAGCAATAAGGGAATCTATGGGCCATCATTAATATACTCACGGTGATTAAAATCATTCTTCCCTCAGACCTGCATCTCAACACACTCAAGGCATTTATTAGTGGTCTATTATATGCCCACTTCAATCTTACTGCTTAATTTGAACACTAATTAACATCATCATGCCTTCGAAAGCACAAATGGTACTTGGTAGGATTTCATTATCTCCATGCTCTGTCTGCAAGCACAGAGAGCCGAGCTTCACCTGAAAAACCACCTCCTTGGACTCAAGGGGCCAGGGCCGGGAGGGTTCCACCTCCAAGTCCCACCTCCCAGGTCTCACAGTTAGAGGGGAAGTTGGTGGGAAGCAAAGCAATGACTTCATTTCCCAAGGCACTGGGGCAGTAGCCAGCAGGACAGCTTAGATGTCTAAACACTGCTTAATTATCTGACTGAACGGGGGCCCAGGGTTTGGGTTTGCTGCTGCTGCTGCCGTGAACTCTGCTCACTCTCGCTGGCTCGCCCGGAGCAGGGGGAAGGCAGAGCCAACCCAAAATGGAAAGGTTTACTGGTCCCAGCTCTCCCCTGTGCATTGTGCCTCCTTCTCAGGAAGGATAGAGTTCAATCAACCTTTGAAAGTCGGTGAGGGGTGCTTTTCCCCCATCGAAATTTCTTAAAATAAATCTCCTCTGCTGCAGTTCAAGCCCTACCTCCTTCCCAGCAGTAGGAAAAATGAACACCAGCTCTTTCTGAAGCAGCCTTTTATGGATTTGGGGGCTTTTATCATCTCTTCCCGAGGCTTTTCTTCTGTCTAAACTGAATTATGATTATTCCTTCTGCACGTCCCTATGGGGCAAGAACTGTGCTCTATCTCCTTCTCCCCTCCATCTCAGCTCCTCCAGCTCCTTCCCACTTAGGCACTGTAAGGTTCCTACTGGTGTCACCTCTGGCAATAGCTCCTACTGGGATATTGGCTTCCCCCCACTCCAAAACAGGGGATTTTGCTTCTTGTTATAATTCCTAGTTCCTCTTCTAACTCTTCGGGCTGCTGCCTAAGCACTCATTTTGTATTTTGTGTTTTTACAGCTAATTATTCTTAGTTAAGTGCTGAAGGTTCTCAGGCTGCTGGGCTGCTGCCTGTTTTTTTAACACTGCTTCTCCACTTCTCCTACTGAACTCTTCTTGGTGATATTTGAGCTTCTCTAGAGTCTAATAACTTCTATTATTAGTATTTTGAAACAGCAATAGGCTCCCGTTTGACAACATCCCCAATAGTTTGAATATTAAATATGAGAGAAAGCATCAGAGGGAAAACCTGCTTGGCGGGGAGGGAATGTTCTGCTCCCTGCTGCTTCCAGGCTTTACAGGAGTTAGTTTTTCTTCTGAGAAATGCGTTTGTCACCATCTCCTTGGCATTGCTCTGACTGAGAGGTGAGAGGGAACTGTGTGAGCGGGGGTTCCTCCGTGCCCCAGGGCAGCAGAGATGGTGGTTTTGCAGAGAGCTGAAGTGACAGCACCTCAGGGCCAGAGCCAGTCCCCACAGCATTAACACTTAAGAGGAACCTGAGTTGCCATCAGCTTAGCGAGGGAGAGGATAGGCAAAGGTTGAAATGCTGTTTTCCCCTTTGGGATTGCTCTCCTCTGGCCTTTAGGCTCAGACTGGCTGCAGTATCAGTTTAATATCTGATCCATCCTCCGTCAGGAGGCTGTCAGTGCTTTTGCAAGTGAGTTGACACTGTACACATTTCCTTTGCTGCCTGCCCTGTCATGATCTGGGGTTTAGCCTTCTCAGCTGATGCACAGACTGGTGTGGGGAAGCAGCAGCAGAATGAAGTCCAATTCCTCAGCACAGATAAGCAGCCCTGAGAGCGGGGAAGCGAGCTCCGTCTCGGCAGCAGGCACGGCGCTTCCCCTGGAATGGCAGAGACAGACAAGGTGTTGGTATGAATAAAAACTGGGTGCCAGGGAGAGGCTGTCAGTGACATTACTACCTGTCACACGTGTGTAAAGTCATCAAACAGCGGGTGGGCGGCCGTGACAGCCCTGGGAAAGACATCTCTATTAGCGCTCAGCGCCGCGCTGGGGCGAGGCTGCGGCGTGTTAAGGGCAGGCAGGCTGTTCCACTTAAGGTGGAAAATGATATATTCGGCAATGGGAGTTAATTTGATTTGGCTGAGGTTCGCAGTGTTTTGGAATCTGATGTGAGTCTTCCTACTATTGGATACTGCCCCAGATTCCCAGTGCTGCAGCATATTGCATCTCCCTTTCGGGCTGCGTGGAGTAAATGAGCTTCTGAGCATGATGGTAGGGATTTTGTACCCAGATGGGCAACTTCTCTCCTCTTCTGTTATAAACTGGATTTTAACTTTGCAAGAAAATACAGCAAGCAGGATATTCCTGCACCATCTAACTTGTAAAAGCAGCCAGTGATTGCATCCAGAGGCCTTTTTTCTGTCCCAAAGTTTTCTGCCCATCTCAGATTACACCCGCTTTCTAGAAATAGCCTTGGCCAATGCTGGTTTGGTGCTGGAAGGGTTTCCAGGAGCAGGGGTTTTTTTGTCCAGAAAGTGATTGAGATGCAACTCCTACGGCAGAGAGGCGTGGATGTGATGGCATCCTCACAGCTGGATCACCAGGGACTGAGCCTGAGACCCGAAAATCATCAGTTTAAGGAGGTGAAGATCTAACTGGAGCCACTGAGGGCACCTGGAGAAAGAGCAGGCTGTGCGAGCTGGAAAGGAGGGAGCAGCACTGTGAAACCAGCTTAAAATACATCCCCACAAGCTGTGTGTGCCAGCAGCTGGACGCTGTCGAGCTGCAGCCACCTTGTTAAACCTCTTGCCTTCCCCTGCTAAAGCCAGGACTGACGCTTTGCTCAAATGCTCAAATGGTTCGTCTCAGCGTGGTGCTTTGTGTTGCGCTGGGTGAGAGCTCGCAGCGGTGCAGAGAGAGGCTGTCCCCTCCTGGAGCCACCCGGGAATGGCTCAGCTTTGGGGGAGCCCTGTGGGGCACTGAGGTGACAAACACGGGGCACTGAGGTGACAAACACCTCGCCAGCAAACCCCAGCCCAGGCAGAGCACGATGAGGACATGCACCAGCTGCCTGCTCCGAGGAGCCCGCCCACGCCGCCAGCAACACCCTCGGATTTTGTGCCAACTTTTAATTGCATGAATTTAATTATAGGGATTTTCTGGCTGTGTCGGGGGCTGTGAGCATCTCCCCTGCAGCTGGGAGTGTGCAGCTCCCCATGCTGCCAAAGCAGAGGCAGTAGCAGGGGAGCTCAGTGCACGGAGAGCGGGTGGCCAGGGCCCAGCTCTGCTGTCTCTTGGCCAGAGGTGCTGTGTGGCCTCGAGCTGAACTGGGCAAAAAACATCCCTCTTCTTTCTGGGATCTTGTGTGTATTTTTTCTGCACTGCAAAACAGCTTCAGCGGTGAACCGTCAGTCCTGCTTTTCCCTGAGCTGCTTCTATCCTGATGGTTTGGAGCCTGCAGAAGAGCTGGGGTCCACTGGTGGTGGTACCGCCGTCAGTGCTCTGGTCATGCTGCCAAAGCCATTCTCTGTATGAATTCGTGGTTTTCCCCGTGCTTTTCTCAGGCTTACAAGGGGTTCTAAAGTCAGGCCAACTCTCCCAGATCAAGGATGGTTGGACGAAGAGATGAGAAGCTGGTGGGTGGCCATGGAAACCCTCTGGCAGAGCCCTGCCCTCTCCCTTCCCCCTGCTTGTGCATCCAGGTAGACGCTGGAAAGCTGGTTCTGGCTGACACGGGGCAGCACTGTTTCTGCTGTGTCACCAGAGGTGAGCACGTTAGTGTGTTTCAGGCAGCTTTAGTGATACCTTAGCTACTGAAGATCCACACACTGTTATTATTTGCCCCCATGGCTTGAAGTTGAGCTGGCAGTTTGGGGTTAGAAGCAGTTTAATTCCTTCCTCCCTGTTCCCTGTGGTGTTTTGCTCTGCCACCACTTGACCTCCCCGTCCCTGCGGTAATAAGGCTGGCACACGGAGCAGCTCTGCCTTCCTCCCACCAGCCCTTCCCTCCTAGGGATCCCTGGAGCTTTGGCTGCTTATTCCTGCCATTTTCCCACTTTGCACTGTTTAAAAACAAGCAAGCAAGAGCTCCCTGGAGCCAGCCGCTCATTTGCTGGCAAGGACTGCCTGTTAATCAATTAAAGCTCTGCAAACGTATTTGCAGCAGGGTGGATGATTAAGATGCTCTCTGTCTCTAATGCATGCCTGGGGGAGGCTTGCCTGTGTGATAAAGGCAGGTGTGTTGGTCTGGAGGTCCTGCGATCCTGCTTTTATAGGTCTTGGAATAAAGGAGTCAGATGTTCAGGACAGTGAGGGCAGGGGAAGAGGTTTGGCAAAAATCAATCATTTCCTAAGGGATGTTATTACCTGAGCCCTCTCTCCAGGGCAGGATTTGCTGATCCGCTCAGAAGTGGCTCTGGGGAAACATTCCCTCAGGGACCATCATGTGCAGAAGAGGTGGCTCCTGTGGGCAGTGAGGGAAATGGGCTGATGGGGAGGATATTCAGGAAAATCAAAAGAAAAGGTGCTGCTGAGGCCAGCACTGAAACAGCACCAGAACTGTGTTTGTACCCAGGCTAAAACTCATCAGTGCCACTAAAGTGAGGTTCATGCTTGTGATTTTATGCTCTGCTGTCAGAGCAAACCTCAGCTGTGGGAGCCTGCCAGCCCTTCTAAGCATTGCTTTAATTTCCACCACTGATCTTCAATTCTAGGCATGAATTTGGTTCATTTCAGAGCCTTAAGCAGGGGAATCAAAGGACAAAAACCATTCTCTCACTCGGCCGACAAAAGGATGCAGGGCCCTTGTTGGGTCTATGTGTCATTTTAGGGATTGCAATGGATTCATGAGAAGTTCAGTTTCTTAACACTGATGTGCCATAAACTGTAGTGCAGTCCTTGTAAAATGAAAATTGCATTCGTGCTTGCATTAGGGTGGCATTGAGCTGGCCACCAGTTCAAAACCCGTGACCATAATAAGTCAAGCCAAAGAAGTCTTTGCACTGGCACAATTTACTGAGATGTGATTTAATAGAAATCAGTGTTTCAAAGGGCTGACAGTGACTGCCCCGCGTTTGACATTTAGTTAGATATTACAGTATTTGGCAAGAGCAAGATCCAAATCTTGGCCTAGGGCAGGAACCCTGGCTGAGGAGAACTTTGCAGCGTGGTGCTGTGGGTGTGGAGTTGTTTCATGGGTGGAAATGCTGGGGTAGAATGAAAATGGCTGGAGAAAGAGCTAAATTTGGGAGATGGAAGCTGAGGCATCCCCAGAGGTGGGAGTTGTTCAGTGCAAAACCCAGCGTGGCTGGTGGTGCTGGCATGGGGAGATGGGGGAACAGGGAGAAGGGGCAGATGGGATCAGAGGCAAATGGGAAATTGATGTGCTCTGCCAGGAGCACATTGCATTCCCATCCCAGCACGGCCCTAGGGAAAACACATTGTTCTTTAGAAGCTGCAAAAACAACCCTCCAGTCTGCCCATGCACTGGGAATACTCGAAGAGAATTGAGCTAACTAATGATTTAAAAATAAATATATATTTACTATTTTGACAACAAGGTTTCAGAGTATGATTTAGTCCATAAAATAAACTAGAAGTGCTGTGGCCAGAGCAGAGCCCTGCCCTACAGCTACCACCAGAGAGCATCCTTG
This sequence comes from Pachycephala philippinensis, assembly GCA_013397055.1. Taxonomy (NCBI): domain Eukaryota; kingdom Metazoa; phylum Chordata; class Aves; order Passeriformes; genus Pachycephala; species Pachycephala philippinensis. Next base: position 127,883 of record VWZT01011455.1, on the reverse strand, counting down.
TATACTTTTTCTGTGGAAAAACAGCACCAAGCTGGGAAATAACCCATCTTTCAGCAGCCTGTCTCTTTTTAAGTGCTTCCCAGTCAGTAAAGATACAATAATTGAAAGTTGTCTATCAATCATGTTAGCAGACAAAACAACATTGTTTCTCTTCTCTTTTTCTCCAAAGTGCTGGAGCTTGATCGGCTTAACAATGCGAACAAAGGCACCAAGTCAAAAATCCCACTTAAATGTTTTCAGGTATAAAAGCACATCATCTTTGGGGAGGGAAGGTGCAAAATTCATTGTTTAAAAGCATTCTAGGGGAATGCACAAAAGGCAAAAAAAAAAAAGGTATGGAGAACAGATTATGTGAGGACAAAATATCTTTTGCGATGGATTTAAAAAACCTGCTGAGAAATTTGCATGTCTACACATCTGAAACAGCTGATGTGGCCAGAGAAACAGGTGAGGCGATCAAGCTTTGGCTTATTTTAGTGCTTTCTTGGATTGTAAAATCATGCTAAATCTAGGTTTGCACTTTAGGTCCCTGTGGATGCAGTGCCAGGATTGCAGGGACGGGCTGTGGCTCTGAAGCACTGCATAAATGATGCTCTTATTTTCCCTTTTGCCATCCAGGTGTTGCCCAGCATCCAGGCTCCCCAGAGGTGCAGCAGTCACCTCAGAGCTCCTCCTCAGTTTTTAGGTCCCTTTGCAGTTCTCACAAGCACATTTTTCCCCAGAAATCCTTGGCTGGGCCGTGGCAGGTGTCTGTGAAGGTGGGTGACACCCTGGGGGGTTGGGGCAGGGGCTGCTCCTGTGGTCCACAAGCAATTTTGCTTTGCAGAGAACAGCTTCCAATGTTTATCTTTCTTCGCCCAGGGCTTACTGCTGTCTGCTCCTAAGTGGTTTCAGTAAAAAAATGATTTGCTAGCTACAGGTCTGAAAAGTGGCAGCTCCTCCAGGCTAACAGGCACCTGTTGTCCATGCAGGATCACACAGCAAAAGGTTTGCCAGAGCTTTCTGCTTGTTTCAGGGCAGGTTCCGCATTGCTGCGTTTTTGCAGCAGTGTTACATTTGGTCTGTGCTTTTATGTATACATTTATACAAACTGATTGAGCAGGAGATGCTGGAACAGGTCTAAGGTTAGCCCATGGAAGAGCAGAAGACAGATCTCTCAGTGCAAATCATTTCCCTTTCTCAGTCGGTTGCAGAAAAGGGAAATAAATAAGCAGTGAGAGGCACCATCACTTTATAATCACTTGAGCAATGGCGGGACCAGCTCTCTGTGAGTCACAGCAGCGCTGCTGCTTCCCCTTTGCAGACATTAACCAGTGGTTTTAGGGAGGTTTGAAATCAGTGGTCTGTTAGTTACTGTGTGTTTCATTCTCTGTGCAGTCTGCTGGGAATGCCACAGCCTTTACAGCTCATAGACACCGTCCCCAGGATGACTTTTAGCTCTGGATGATTGCAGTTCAGGCAACTAAAATGCAGACAGCAGGGAAAATGTGGTCATTGCATCTTGGTTCCTCACACCTGTGATGTTCATCGCCTCCACCAAGAGTTGTTCGAGTTCATTTAGGATTTTACTGAATACTTAAGGGGGTGGGAGGGGGTGTCTGAACTGCCCTTTCCCTGGCGTGGTCCAAGCTAGGAAAATGCTTCAGTTAGGCTGAAACCAGGGTTTCCTTCAGCTAAAGCCTTTGAACTGTGAAGTCACAGGTCTACCACAGACCAAACACATTTCCAGAAGGTCTCATCATGTGTGGTTCTGGTCAGACGGGCAAAAAGATTCAGTCTGTGGTTGCTATATTTTAGTTTCCTTTCTCCTCCCTACAGAAGTTTCCTTTTCAGATGATTTTCTGAGTTAATTCCAATTCTGTTGCAAGGAACTCATAAAACTGTTATTGCTCAGCCACTCTCAGTCTCCTTATTAATATAATGCAAGGATAAGCAAAGTTCACAGAAACTGCCTACACTGGAGGAATGAAACAAGAAGACATTTCTGAGCACTGCAGGTTTTTCAAAGCTCCTTTGTTCAGAGATAGGGAAAACAACCTGTAAAACTTCACCCCGACAAAGGGAGATGCAGATTTAAGGCTATTGAAAAGAGTCATCTCTCCAGATGTAGGTTGGCATGTGGGTTCACAATTACAAATATGATTTATGATTCATCCCAGCACGCTGGGATGATGGGGGGAGAGAGTCTATATTAGGACAAACCTTGAATGACGAGGGACAGCTCACAACTTGAAGAACATGGAGAACGAGGTCATTTGAGATGAAATGCTCCAGCATTGCCAAGCACATGTTAAATTTACTGAAAGAGTAGAAATTTAAAGTGATTTTCATAAGGGGAAATACTCATTTGCCAGCAGACAGGAACCTCTGAGTTTGTTTTAGGCTCGAAGCAGCATCCTGCCAGCGCAGCAGGTACCACTCCAGAGCACACTGCTCCCTCTGCAGCCTCCAGTGCCTTCAGAGGCACCACACAGCCATGGCTGGAAAATAATGGTTCTACTTGAGAGGCACCTTATGCCAAGAGCTTGGTAATTTTCAAAATAAATCAGTTAAAAGGCTCTTTATGACCAGATTGTGATGTAAATGCAAACCCTTGTGATTCAAGCTGTGCAATGCTCTCTAATTGAAGCATAAGAAGATTTTTCTCTGATTTTCACATTTTGCTGTAGCTTTTATCTAGAAGGCTGTTGATTTGCTGCTTTGGAGATAAGATGCAGGACACGGAGAACCATCAGCTGGATTATTTGGGCATTTCCAGGAGTGCAGCACTGTGCTCTCACAGCCAGCAAAGATGGCTCTGTGCTGTCCTTTGCATCTTGTTTGAACTTGCAGTCTGAAGGCATTTCCCTCCACCTTGAACCTCAGGAGAGATAAAAAGTCCTGAAGACACCCTTCCTTGGTGTTCCATCTCCAAAGGATGATCTTGGCTTGCAGGGGGTGTCAGCCAGCTGGGACTTGTGTCACCTGTGGGAATGGCCAGTTGGGGTGGGAAGAGGAAATGCTGTGAGAGAAGAGTGGGAGGCATTTCATCCAGGAGAAGCAATGTGGGTATTTTATTGGGGGCAATGCCAAGCACCTGCCTCAGTTTTGTCCCTCCCGGGCCAGGGGGTTGCCCTGAGCTCTGGACAGCTCCTGGATGCAGCCAGCTCCCACCAATCCATGATCCTGCCATCCAGACATCCTCTCCCCGTGTCAGAGGGATTACCAGCTGCTTTGAATACACTCATGCAAAGCAGAGAGTTAAGCCTCAAACTTCCATCTGTTCGTAATAAAACATCTTCACTGGCTGAATTTGACCAATTTAGTGATTACTGTTGGGAGAGTATGGTCTCTCCAAGTCCTCCAGCTGTTCCACCATGGAAAGCCTCTTGCCTTAATGTAAAGGGTTGCAGTCATTTCCTCTGTGGTTTTTATCTAATTTTGTTACAATAATTCAGCAAGTCCACTTTGGCCAGCTGTTCTTCAAGCCTCCTGGCCCACGTGGCTCGTACACTGCTGCTGGAGGTGATGTTGAATCAATCTTTCCTACAATTTTGCATCTGTCCTCAGCTCTTGGAGTCATTCCAGCAGTTCTCAATATACAGCTGATAATTTCACAGCACCCCCCACGGTGATTCACTAGCCTGTGAAACCTCCTCACTGTGCTCCAGTTCCTCACTTCCCAGGCTGGTGATAGACATTGAAAATATTGTACAAGTGACACTTCCAATAAATCAGCGCTAATTTAAACTCCTGGTAGTAATTCACAGATCTGGTGGGTTTTGCCTGGCATCTCCTTGCAGATCAGGATGTGGATCTATCTAAACTCGGATGCAGCATCATCTGAAGTCTATTTTCAGCAAAAGCTCAGACATCTAGTGGTGAGGGAAACTCCACAGGGTGGACTGGAGACCATGAAATGATACTTAAGATGTCCTGGGGGTTGTTTATCCTGGAGAAAGAAGGCTCTGATGAGACCTTTTTGTGGCCTTTGAATACTTGAAGGGGAGCTTATAAGAAAGATGGGGACAGACAGCGCCTGTTGTGATAGGACGAGGGGTGATGGTTTAAATAAAAAAGAGTAGATCCAACCTAAATCCTAGGAAAAATTTTTTACAAAGATGGTGGTGAGGCCCTGTGTGCCCAGAGAAGCTGTGGCTGCTCCTGGATCCTTGGAAGTGTCCAAGACCAGGCTGGATGGGGCTTAGAGAAACCTGGGCTAGTGGAAGATGTCCCTGCCCATGGCAGGGTGTGGGATGAGATGATCTTTAAGGTCCCTTCCAACCCAGAGCATTCCATGATCCGATGTCCCCAGGACAGACCAAGGGTTCCTGGCTTCCTTTCACTGCCTTCCTTTGGCTCCCCAGTGTCTCATCTCCTGGGCCCACTTTGTGCAAGCAGAAGGAGTTCAAGTGCTCTGTTCAAAATCCCCCCAGGTGTAAATGCTGTCTTTGTTCTCTTTGTTGTTTCTCAAACCCGGGGTTGGTCCCTGATTTCCTGCACTGGTTTCATTCAAGTGCTTCTCCCCACACTGTGCCATGTTTGCTGCTGCAGTGCCCTGGCGTGCTCGCCCCCCTTTTCTTCTCTGGGTTTGGGCTCTGCTTTGCAGAGGCACTTGGCAAATATCGCAGTAAGGAAGCTCCAGCTTTTCTCTCTTTTTTCTCTCCAGAAATATGGATGAGCACGCAGCAGCTTCTGCTTTTCTGTGCCTTGGTACTCTCTTCCCTTCCAGTTGAGAGGAAAAGTCTGGCTGCAGCTTTCTGGATGCTGCGCTGTCCCTTAAATCCTCGCAGAGATGCTGAGGCACTGGTCCACACTGTAATCACCGAAGGATTACAACCAGTGTCATTCCATATTAGTGGGATTATTAAGTAAAATTGGCTTACAGGATCCAGCGTGCTGGCAGCTCACCCCAGCTGAACAACAGCTGCACGTCCCTTCTGCCGCCCCGCGCTGCCTTCCTGCCACGCGTCCCATCGATTTTAAATTTCACCGTTCACTTCTCAAGCACTCCAGGGCTTGGGGTTTTCCTATGGCATTGATTTATTGCTTTCCTGGGAGTCAGGACAAGCTTGAAGATCTTCATTCATCAGCCTGTTGTCAGTGTCAGGGTTTTGCCCACAGATTTCAGCGGTGAAATGATCCAGGCCCGGCACTGGTGGTGTTCAGTCAAAATCTGAAGCCTGTTTATTCTTGACAACTGGTTTTGCTTGGTATAAACTGTCTCAATTCATGGCAGAGGTGGTCGCTGCGTTATATTTGGTTCCCTGTTGCTGGCACTGAGGTCATGTGCAGTGCAGGACAGGTTATGGGAAGATGCTGCCCAGCATCCTCCAAATTTGGGAGAAATCACTAGAAACTGTTTTGGCCTTTACACTGACGCCTGCTGCCCAGAATGAGCAGTGTGCTGAATAGCCTGGAGGTGGAGAGTCCCTTTTCGGAGCTTATTACTTCCATTTTTCAGGCTTTCAGAAAGGGGGAGGGAAAGCACCAGACTTTTCCAGCCCTCCAGTCATCAGATGAAAGAAGTCTTTGAAAGCTTCAGAGGGTAATGTTGCCAGGGAGGGCTCAGTGAGGATGTGTGAGGTTCAGTATAGCAAGAGAGTGCTGTGCTGTGCTGTGCTGTGTTGTGCTGTGCTGTGCTGTGCTGTGCTGTGCTGTGCTGTGCTGGGCACCCAGAAAAATAAGTTAAAAGTAGGTAAAAGTTCTGCTGCTCCAGTTTGTCCCTACCTTAATGAAATTCTTTTCGTCCCTTTCACATCACTGGGATGTGTGACTGGTTTTTTCCCTATTAACGATGAAGTAATTGGTTCCAGTGCAGGGTCTGTGTCCATTAGCACATCTGCTCAGACACTTGTACTTTCTGATCCACGCTCTGCGTACAAGAAACACGTTTGTTCCCTGCCTGAGTACGTGCCTTATCTAATCCACCTCATCTCCCCATCTGAATTTTAAAAAGAAAACTAATGAAGAAGATTATTGCACCATGACAGTGACAATGTTAATTGATCATCGGCATAGCGATGTCTTGGGGATGTTTCTGGAAGTTGCTTTGGTGAATTCTTAAGTGCACGAGGGCTCTGTGGTTTAACAGAGTTCCTGCCTCACTCAAAGGCCCCCTTGAGTCGGCCAAGGTTTATAATTCCTCAGTATTATCACAAAAATTGTTAGAATTAAGTGTAGCCCATATTTTATTCTGACTTGCTACTGCCATAGCAATAACCTTTGCTTCACTCCGAGGCCAGATGCTGTGCTTGATCCAGACCCAATCCACAGCCCCTGCTCTTTCCCATTTTGCCCAAGAAGGTCCAATGCCTCCAGCAGCCAGGCTGGGGAAATCACAGAGAAAGTTTAGTCACTGCTAAACACAAGCAAAGATGCCAGAGCAAAGCAGGTGACCTGCTGGAAACTGAGGAGAAAAAGTAACCTTGTGACCCTCAGTTATGAAAATCATAGAACAGAGTTAAAATTAATACAAGCCAAAAGAGGGCTGAGATGACTCAGGTCTTGCCCAAGGAATTTAATTGAAAACTGTAACTTTGGGAAGCGCTGGGTTGTTTTGCTCTGTGTTTGTGTAAGCAGCCAGCGTGAGGATTATTGGGAGCACAAGACTGCCTGGCGTCCTTCCAGATGGGGGAGCGTGAGGCTGGAGCTGCATAAGTCTCCTCTGATGTGCTGGGGAGCTCTGCTAAGCTGCCTGACACCGCTTGATCCTTCTGGATATAGAGAGGAGCTTTCCATCATCTGCAAAAAATTAGTTATGTGAGCAGCGTCATGAGGAATATCTGCCAGTGAATCATGGTGCTGATGGGCTGTGCAGCTCTCCCGTGGCTCAGGTACTGCAGAGCAGCTCGTGCTGCACACCTGGATCTGAGCCTTGGCCACACACCCATCACGTCCCTCTCAGAGCTCTGGGACCCCCAGAAGTCTCCAGCAGATGTTTCATACCCTCCTCTGCTGCGAGAGCTGTTATGAATTGAGTGTGGAACCCAAACGGAGCCCCAGCCCTCATTAAAACCTGTCCTTCTGACAGCTCCTAGACATGTTCTCAGCTCCACCAGCTCCCTGCAGGGCATCACCCAGGGCCAAGTGCGTGCTCTGTCCAGGCACCGGGGGGATGTGGAGCATCCTGGGGCCCTGAGGCTGGGCTGGAGCCTCTGATCCCAGAGGGAGGCAGAGGTTGGAGAGAGATTGGACACAAGTGCACATCACACTCCAAACATCCTTGGCCTGAGCTCTTCAGGGGCATTTTCTGAGCAAATATGTTGTTCATTAGGGTCTGGTTTTGCTATGGTCAAAAAAAACAAAAAGGCTTGGTGTCGTTTTGGTGTAAAAGGAGTAAAATATGATGCATGTATCAGGCTAATCCTTTCTTGCAGAATTAGATTAACAAAGAGCAGTCAGTGCAGTCCAAAGGGCAAAAGCATTTGCAAGACAGCCTTCATGTCTTAATTCCCACCAGTCCAATGGGAAAGCCCCAAGAAAGTCCTGAATTTCGCCAGAGATAATTGTGGTACTTTCCCTTTTCCCTTGTCTAAATCTCCCTTCCCATTTCTGCCCAGCCCAGAGGAGCTCTTGGAGGGAGTCCCATCCCTGTTTTGCCTTATGGCAAATTCTGGTGTGTCTTGTGGACGTCAGGAGTGGTGCCAGTGCTTGCCTGGGTGCTCCTGAAGGCTGTGCTCCTTCCTTGCAGTGCTAAGCACATGGTGGTGCTCCCAAAAACCCGTGGTGGTGCTCCCAAAAACCCGTGGTGGTGCTCCCAAAAACCCATGGTGCACGCAGCTAGAGCATGACTGCATCTCGCTTGCTCTCTGCATTGCAAACTGTGTGCAAAGGGTGAAATAAATAAATGAATAAATCATTGGCATTGTAGCACTGCAGACAGCTGGAAACATGATATAAATACTAAAGGCTGGATCTGTGCTTCCCAGCAGTGTTTGATGTGGGCCACAGACACAGCTCCCCAAGGGACTTCTGGTCCCCGAGGACCTGATTTATGCCAGTGCTGGAGATCAAAAGCCAGGATGTGGTGCTGCACAGCTATAATAATGGATGTCCACATTTCCTTCAGCTCCAGGTCTGGTGAGACAATGCTAAAATTCAGCCATTGGCAGAGCAGGAATTAAATGATTTGTGTTGGCTGGCTTAGGGAGGGGATTCACTGTTTTCATCACATGCCAGCACTGGTTCAGCCACATATGGAGAAAAAGAAGAGGCTTTATGAGGCTTTATGAATTGGCTGGATACCAGAACCTGAGCTCTGCTGGATGTAGGGCTTATCCTTACAAAACTCATCTTATAGCTGTGGAAATGAGTGGATCTGGATTTCCGTCATACAGCCCAGGATTGCTGCAAGTGTTGCTGAGAGCTCTGGGTTCTCCAACCTGCAAAATATTATTGTATAAAGCTCTGAAGTGACTGATGTGCTGTTAATATGTTCCATTATTTACTTTTTAATATTTATCATGCCAGCCATGAAGCAGAGTGGAGACACTGGCCCTTACCACAGTGGAGTGTTTCTGGAGGACAGGAGCATCTGTTCTTTGCTGGTTAACCAGAGCAAGGACACCCTCAGCTCTAAGGAGAACAAATTGTGGACTCCTCCTCTAGCATGAGGCCAACCTGCAGATCCGTGTGATGCTCCCACACTCGAGATCCCCAGCGTGATGTGATCTCCAAGGGCCTGTCTTTGCTGGCTGTCACAGCCTGAGACCACAGTGTGGGATTTCTTCCACTGGAGAATCTGTATCCCTGAGCATTCAGGATTGTGCCCTCCAGGAGACAACATCTAAACTGTACATCACTGCAGATTAGTCTACGGCTTCTACAAATATGAATTTAAATAGTCTATTATCTCAAAGCACTGTTAATGTTTTTATTCCCACTTCCTAGATGCACGCTCCATACTGAATATCCTCCAAGTTCATTAGCTTCCATTTCATGTTGCATAAATTTGTAGCCTGCTCTTCTAAAGAGAAGATGAAACCTGACTGTAAAATTTACTGAGCAATTGTTCCAATGTAGCTTAATTAGTATCTTGCAAGGATTTTGCAAGCATCTGAGATCGCTTGGAATGCTTGAGTCATTTTATTATGAGATTTAGGGTTAATATCTCAGATTAATAATACATATGAACGTTTATTAAACTCTAGGCAGCACTTTAAAACAACAAAAAATGGTTTATCATATTTATAACAGCCTCAAGGAAAGGAAACTTGCAAGTGACTCAGGCTCTGCTGTCTTTTCCTTCATGCTGAATTGTAGCTGGAGTTCTGAGGAAGGCTGAACTCCCTGGGAGGAGGACAGGCTTCATTTCATGGACTGCTCTGTCACTCCCGAGTTTTCTTCTGAGAGCAAGTCAATGGCAAACTTTAAATCAGACTCAGGATGTGGAGAAAATGCTGTTTGGAAGGGAGTTGCTTCAAAAATGTAATTTCCTTTAAATGTGTTCAAGATGGGCCCTAAACTTTGAGGCACCAAGAACTACCCTTTACTAAAGGACACCTTAACCATCATTTGACACATTTTGGAGGGCTGTTGGTCTGAGTAAGCTGGTTCTTGGTTGCTCTGTTGTGCCCCAGCAGCCCATAATGCTGATTCAGTGCATTTCTGATCCCTCTGGTGCTTGCTGGGTCACACAGCAGCTCATGCACAAACCAAGGTGGGTTTTACATCAGTGCATTTAGACTCACATGTCCCTGATTTAAACACCACTGCCAGGAACACCTTGTTAACAGGCAGCACTTCATGGCCTGCCATAAAATAGAAGAACAAGTCTCCCCATGGAGAGATTTCAAACTTTCTTGACTGAGTTTTCGTAACTTTAGGAGATCAAGTTTCTACACCTCTAAGTGAGAGGAGCAGCACCAAAAATACAACAATGCACCCATTTATGTCAGCAGAGATTCTTAACCAGGCCCTGTGATGCACTCCTGCCTGCTGGAGAGAGGCAGAAGGAAGCAAGAAATACAAGTTAAATACAGAAGGTAATGTTTAGCTTGGAAGTGAAGCCTGAGGAAGCAAATTTAAAACTGGTGCAACAACATGGCAGAGTGTAGGGCCACTGGAAAGGTCCAGCAAGTGTGATTAATCCGTGGGCTGTTCTCCAGTGCCTGCAGGCACCTCCACTGAAAGTGCCACATCAGGCTGGGCAGGGAAGGACAGGCTGTGCCATCACAGGGCTCGCAACAGCGACAAATGCAAATGTATTCAGAGAGCTGAGCTCAGCTCTGTGTGTAAAGCCTGTGCATAACTCATTAATTTAGGGTTTGTGAGACACACCGACCTAGTGCTGGCTCTCTCCATGGGACTGAATTTCCTTTAAATGCTTTCACGTGGTGTGCAAACTGGAAACAGGCGCGTTAGAGATGCTCACAGCGGAGCCTGCAGTGGAGCAGCGGCTCGAGGATGACTCAGAGTAACATCCTTGTCATCCCGGGTGAGCCAGCCAGGGAAGGGGGAGAGCAGGGGGACCAAAGGGGGCTCTGAATCCCACAGGCAGCCTGGGAGCTGTGGCAGGCTCTGGGGAAGGGGGTCTCTGGACATTCCCACTGTTGTGCTACCCGAGACTGATTTATCCTGCGAGAGGAGGAGGAGCTGTTCTGAGGAAAGACTTTATTCTTTGCTAATTCATCCTCTGAGGCTTGTGCAGTGCTCTTCTGTCTGAGTGCTGTTCTAGGTCTGGGGGTGGGAAATGTTGGTGGGAGAGCAGGACACAACACCCAGCACGTGCTTCAGCTCATTTTGCTTGTGCTGTTCACAGCCCTTCCAGCCCAGTCTCTCCCCTGCCTCTTGCTCTGTGCCCCATCCAGCCCATCAGTCTCACTGAATGATGCAGGGGGATGGGATGTGCTGAGCTGGCCACAGCTTTCTCCTGAGGCTTAGGAGAAGCCAATGCCAAAATTCAGCTGGATCTAGCATGTAGTGAAGGTGGGCTGGGGAACAACCACTTTGTACTTTGTCTATTTGATTATCACTGGTGTCTTGAAGGGAATGTAGGTCCTGCTAAAAATGGTGCTGGTTCTATTTTTAGTATATCTGGGTCAAGATCTCCCTTTTAATGTCTGTGATCAAATTCATTATTCACTTTCTGGGCATTGCTTTTATCCTCTTGTTTTGTTCAACAAGATTAGTGGACCTGGCTGTGTTGGTGCTTTTCAATGGTGTTGTCAAAATAAATAAGAAATCGGGATATTGGAGAAACAACCCAAATTCAGGCTCTTCAGAGTTGGTTCTTGGGAAGTTTCCTCCATCAGTTAAGGTTTGGCTTTGAGGCTCAGTCAAACCTTTTGTGTCACCTGCTCATTTCTGTGTCTACCCAAGTATTCACAATCAAGTAAAATAATTGTAGCATCCAAAACATAAAACTCCAGATCACCCACATGCTCCTGTTTGGCACATTTCTTGTCCAGCCAGGACAAGCCCAGAAAGTTTAGGTCAAATACAAGTCTGTGTTGCATGAAGGACTTACCTCTGCTCCTGCCCATTCAGCAACACCCAAGACAAACATCCTCCTGCAGCCATCCAAATCAGTCTAATTGTAAGCAACAGAAAATGGTGCTTTAAATAAATCTCATTTGCATACTGAGAAAAACTTCTCAGCTTACTGAATATGGAAATTGCTAGTGGAAAATTATTTATCGCCTCAGTATCAAAATACCAGAGGTTGGCTGGTGCCTTTGGGAAAATCAATTGTGATACAGCAATATCTCTCACTTCCCCATATATAATGTGATCTGCCAAATTTAATCCAGTTTTGCATTTGATGGTCCCCAGTAGGATGAAAAGGTGAAGCTAATGTCATATAAACAATGCCAAGCATCATCCCCCATGAAATTTTATGTGACAGTTGAAAGGTGCTGAATTATCCCAAAATAGCCCGGGGACTTCACAGTTCATGCAACCTGGCAGTTTACAACAATGCAAATATTTTGCTGCTCACTTAGCTGCTGTTCTCTCTTTTTAATTGTAAATTCAGTCCCAGTATTTCAACCTAGAAGGTGAGAGAATGGAGGGGGTTCGTGCTGTGCCATGCACTACCCTCAGTAAGGAACTGCTGCAGAGTGAGAACGTGGAGGCAGAAGCGAGCATTTGCTGAGCCCAAATGCTTCCCTCTTCGCACACTGTTGATCAACTAAAAGTCTCATCTGTTGCTATTATAGGGTAATTTTCCCTAAATGTGGTCAAAATGAGAGATTTGTCCAAGGACATATCATGAGCCAAATTGCAGGGTTTTTACCATGTAAAAAAATATCCTCCTCTTCTGCTTTTTCTCTGCCTTCCCAGCTCCTGAGAACTGTCTCCATTACGTGGGCACACCATCACTAAGGGAACTCCTTGTTTTTCTTGTCATTATCTGCAAAAGGAATCTTGATGTATATGTAGGCTGCTAAAAATGTACACATTTATTGAAAATTGTCTGAGTAAGATGAACTGCTGTTGAGAGTATTTGAGTTCAGCCTACGAAGTGCTGCTAGCTCCTAGTCCAAGGAAAAGGCTAGATGTGTTTTTCTGTTTCCTTCAGCTTCCCTTGGGCAGTATTGCCAATCTTTGACATCCGAGATCTGAAAAGAAAAAAAAAAAAGAGGGATTGGGAAAAATCCTTTTGTGGTTCTGTCTGTGCCAGGGTTCATTCCTTAACCAGATCTGCATCAGAGATCAGCATTGTCTATCAGTACAAGTTTGTTAAAATAAGCATTCTGCTTATTTTAACAGGCATGAGAATTTCTAATTCACCTGTAATGCAGCTAATTGACAAAGAAACTAAGTTGGTCTCGATCCGTGTCACGGGACCTGGGACCCTCCTGCCCATGCTTTTGGAAGGGGTTTGGTTTGGCTTTTCCCCTCCCTGGGGAGGCAGTGGGCTGTCTTCTGCCCACACAGACCTGGGGTGATGCCCAGTCCCTGTGCTCCATTCCCAGCATCCCAGTGCCAGCCCACAAAGGGACACGGCTGAAACCACAGAGCCTGCTGGGTCCAGAGGGTTCAGGATGTTGTCAGGATTTGTGCAGCTGTGAGCTCAGGCAGGATCCGACCTCTGGCTGTAAAACTGTCAAACAATTTTCATTCATCATTTTTGGCTGGCCCCAGAGCCCAATGGAGGAGTTTTTCCATTAGCTGTAATGGGCTGAGGTTTAGCTTGGGGCTGGAAGTGGGGCTGCAGGGAGGGAGCTGGGGGTGCTGGCCACAGCCACCTCCTCTCCCTGCAGCTGCCTTGCTCAGCCCTCCAGGGTGGCTTTTGGTGACCATCCCTCAGTGCCTCGGCCATCTGGGACCTGCACCAGCCTGTGCCCACTGCAGACAGCCCCCTTGCAGGGGACAGAAATCAGCATTTTGAAATCAGAAATCAGATCAATCATGTTCTTGTGAGGACTGGGAAATCCTGGAGGTGCTTGGAGATTTTCTCCCTGCCCTCAGTGAGAGCCAGAGCTGAAGTTCTGCTGCAGGGTGGGTCCAGAGCAGTGCCAAAATTTGGGAAGTGGGCTGGGGGCAGGGATTCTGCAGAGCAATCGACTTCTCAGAGCAGCTGTAACCCCCAAATACTAAGTGTTTTCTCCCATGTTATTTATGAAAATTAGACAGATAATCCTAAAGGCAAAGTTAATGTTAGCCAACGATGAGACATCATCAGCTAACCCAGCCAAATATCTGTTCAAATACTGATATCTTGCATTGCCAATGTGAAATGGGAATAGCTGCATTATATAAAATATAAGAAGAGAAAGGCATATTATTGTTTTAATGCAACCTTTCCAAACAAATTTGTATTCACATTGAATCTTAACAGAGAGATGCAGGAAGCAGACAGAAATTTATCTTCTCCAGAGAGTGATAAATCAGTGCCTGGTTCACAGGAACATTTTTCAGACATCTCAAGAGCACCATGCACAAAAATATACATACCATGAATTTCCTGAGTGGACAAGGGCTAGCTGGAATGACGACAACAGTAGGAAGAGCACAGACCAATAGCAGAAACCTGGCAGGAGAAATCTGAATTATTCCTCTGGAAGTGCAGTGAAAACAGCTAGGAAAAGTTTGTCTGCTCATTAGGCAAATGATTTGTATTTCCTTCACTGCCTGTCCTCAATGTGCCTTTCATGTGGAGTTCAGCTTCCAGGATGCTCAGGGCTCCTGAGGAACTCACTCCCACGGAAGCATCTCTTCCCCGCTAGTTTGAAGAGCTCAGCCTCAGAGAAATTTGAGCCAGTGGAAACTTTTGGAGTTAAGTATCACTGTCAGGAAGAGGCCAGCTGAGGTCTCTTAAGGAGCATTTAGCAGGAAAACACAACTTCTTTTTGGGACTCGGCCCCCTCCAGCCTAATCTCCCCTGACAAGACAGCGGTGGCAGCAGGGTTGTTGGACCAGTGGAGCGGGGACTGTTTTCTTTCCCTTCCTGTAGACATTAACAACTGCTCTCTCCCTTTTAAACAAATCCACACAATAGAAGACAAGTTGTCAAGAAAGATTAAATCAGTCTGTAAAGCATCCAAATCCCGGACTCAGCTTTTTCATCTGAGAGGGCAAAATTTTCCCCGAGATGGGTTGTGCCACCACCAGGGGTGGCAAGGACACAGTGCTGGCATGGGAGGAGACAGCATCCCCCTTGGGTAGCAGGACATAGGTGGTCTCAGCACACCTCAGTGGTGATCCTGTGATGTGTTTTGGGGTGCTGTTTCCCAGATTTTAGTGCAGGTTTCTTCTTCCAGTGGCATTATACACACTGGGACTCTGTAGCCCCGAGGCATTTTCTGATTTGCCTCCAAGAAGTTGTATTGAAGCAAAAACAGACAACAGTGCAACTCCAGTGGAGGAGAGTCCTGGGCAGGCAATTGATGCTGGGAATGGATTTATGTCAGGTATGGAAAATCAATGCACAGGAAGGAGAAGCGCAAATGTGATGACTCTTCACTTGGCCTTTGCTTGTGCAGGAGAAAAATCATATTGAAGGGACCTAAATTTGAAAAGGCTGAGTTAACACGGTTATCCCAGCTAAATATTTAACCCTGTGTTGCATTTTTCCTCAGTGGGTGTCAAACGTGTTACAAAAGCTTTTGGTGTCACTGTTGTGTGTGACCCAATTACACCTTTCTTTTGGCACTTTTGGGACCAGAAGATCTGTGTAGGAAGGTGGTCCTGTGGTGGTGAGGGCAGAAAGAGGGGCTCTGGCACTGTGCTTGGGTCACAGCCTGAGTTTGTCACTGTTTGTGCCCCACTGATGCACAGTTCCCAGGCCATCACCTTCCTTTCCTTCTGAAAATCATTTCCCAACCCTTCTGCTGATGCCTTAGGTTTTAACTTTTATATTTTTCAAATCCTGCATTCCCAGTGTGTAACTCTGCAGTGTCCTGTAGCCTGGGAGCTGCTGCTCTCTCATGCTGAGACAGACAGAACAAAGCCTCTCCAGGCTGCTCTCCAAGGACACCCAGCCCGGCCTAGGCCCAAAATGTGTAACCCAGCATCTTGAGAAGGGGGGCAAGCTGAGGGCAAATTCCATCATTAGCTAAAGTTTAATTGGTGCAATTGGGTTGAGATGCAAATGGAGCAAAGCTATAAAAGTGTGAAGAACTCGTGACTCGGGGTCCATCTTGGGTGTAGCCTTTGGCCTGCCCAGGGTGTGCCTCTGAAGGGCTTTCAAATAAATATCCACCTTTATTCCCTTACTCCTGTCCAGTGTCTGTTTCTGGGTTGGCCTCTTCAGGCATCACTGCCAACATGAAGCCATAACTGTAAGCATCACTCTTGCAGCACCATGACCAGGATTAACTGGGGCATTTGCCCTTTATCCTTGCAGTGCAAGTTTCCTGCTTTTCCCCTTTTAATAAGGGCTATGATGGATA
The DNA here is from genome assembly GCA_013397055.1 of Pachycephala philippinensis. Taxonomy (NCBI): domain Eukaryota; kingdom Metazoa; phylum Chordata; class Aves; order Passeriformes; genus Pachycephala; species Pachycephala philippinensis. Next base: position 112,065 of record VWZT01011455.1, on the reverse strand, counting down.
GGTAAGCATCTAAAATAAACCCGCTAAGAGTGAGTGATTCGTTGGCTTTGTCATAACAAGCCAGGAGGGATGAAACTTGATGGCACAAAATGCAGAGCAGCAAGTGGGAGCTTCCCCACGAGTGGTTTGGATGTGAGGTGTGTGATGGTGGAGAGCAGCAGCTGGTGGCAAGGTGGGGTGGGAGAGGAGGAGGTGCAGTTCATCAAGCCATATCCCCCAAGGGTGAAACCATCTGCAAAACCAGCTGAGTCTCCTTGATTTTTTTTCCTCAGGAGGATGTTGGAGGGATGGGGAAAATCTCCAGACCCACACAGGTGGTACAGAGGAACATCCCCCAGCCGAGGCTGTCACCACGTGGGGTTAAGCTGTGGTGGAGGAGAAACAGTGAAGCTGTTCCTAAAGCCACACTGTGCGTGTTCACTGCTGCTGAGGAGGGCTGGGGGTACAGCAAACATGCCAGCACCCTGGCTACAAGGGCTGTGAGCTGCCTCCTCAGCAGGCAGGGCTCATTTGGCACCTGATTGCTGCCATCCCCCTTCCCACGGCTCCCAAAATGTCCCCATAACCAGTGCATGGTGTCCCAAATTGGTGCCCGATTGATTGCCACGGCGTGCTGGCGGCTCAGAGCTCATCAGGGCTGCTGTGTCTTGAGGCTGACGGAAAAAATTATTCCGTGGCAGAGATGAGTCTGTGGAAAGTATGGCCTGAAGCAGACAGTCAAAACCCAGAGCAGGAAGGAGAGTTTTCAGTCTTTTTTGGATCTGCGTGGGCGGCCAGGACCTTGTATCACCAAGGCTTGCCCTGGTGTGGGAGATGCTTTTTTCTCAAGTGCTGCCTGTGTGATTGGGGCTGCATCAGCTGCTGCAGGGTGAGGGAAGGCACAGCCCGAGCTGGCTGAGGATGCTGAGGCTCCTGCAGGCTTATCTGATGGGCAGCAGTTCAACAGGGATCCCGTGATAACGAGGACGCTGTGATTTGCTGCTCCTGCTGCTGGATGTCAGTGTGTTTTTAATGCCTCAAGGACAGCGTTTGACTAGGGAGAGAATTCCAGAAATGGCAGATTGTACTTAATTGGTGATGTAATTAGTAACGCAATTATAAATTGTCTAATGCCAGGAGTGTATTGTGGCTAATAACAGTCTGTGCCATGAGAATACATTTGGATCCCGGCTCTGGGCCTGCATCCTGTGCTGGCTGCTCCCACAGCTCATCAGCAGGTTAAAAAGACCAAATCCTGGTGGATCCTCCACTGGAAGGAGGCTGGGTGAATGGCTGCTGGTGGAACTCCTGCAGTACTCCAACAACATGTTCTGACAATTCTCTCCTTGTTTATTCCTTGAAATCCCAGCTGTGTGGAACACAACTCTCCTCCTTTCCCCTTTTTCCTTGTTTACATCACAGGCTCTCTGCAAACAAGGAATATTACTGGCTCTGAACCTGTGCTCGGGTTTTTAAGCCTTGAAACCCCTGAAAATTCCCATTTCTGTGTGGTTCATTGCTGAGATGGCAGGAACTGGCTGGTCTCCACCACCAATATCAAGAGCAGTGGCAAAGTGTGATGACCTTCCTGGAGGTGCTTGGAGGAGAAGAGGAAGAATCACAGAGCCCAATAATTTGAGAGTGTACCTAATAGTGTGGCTTGGGTGCTTTTCAGCACGCTGATGTCAGGGCAGGAGATTTATGTTTGCATGGGTACCCATGGAAATGAATGTGCCCGGCCATATGCCTCCTGTTACAGGATTAAGATCTTGGTCAAAAATTCTGGCATGAAGAATACTCCTATTTGATGTAGCTCTAAGGAAGAAAATAGTTTTGACCATATGAGGAGAGATTATGAGAACAAAGATGGTACTTTCTTGCATAATTATTAAATGATCATTATCCCATAAGTGCAAGCTTCTGTGTAGCTCAGTTAGTGTCTTAAAGCAAACATTTGTTATAACTTGCTGCAGAGTTCATCACATGGCTTTAGATTTCTCCAACTTCATATTCTTCCACCAGTCAGCTGAATAATTAAATCACTAGTCTGGGGATTTTATTGTGCTGAAAATCTTCAATTGAGCATTTGTGGCACTGCAAATGGACACATTTCTTTTCCAGATACATTTGGACACAGTGGGGATCTGAATCTCTAGGGATTTCATTTATAGAAGTTCCACAAGTGTTAAGTGGTATTAAATTAAATGAAATGAAACACTTTGAGTCTAAATATTTCACATCTCTGTATAAATAGCTTCTTCTATTATTGAAGCATAAAAGTTGCAGGCTTGCCCCTCCATTTCATCACGGTGAGTGAGGATTTAGCCCTGGGACACCTCGTAAAGGTGATGAGTGTCAGTGTGCCCATGTACCACTTCCCCATCTGTGCAAGGTGAAATGCAGGCAAACAGCCTTTTCATTTCCTCACCTTCACAAAACGCCTCACAGTTTGTTTTCCTCTGGCCTATCTGGAGCTCTGGGCTGTTGACACTACACATTAATTTTCCTTTCGGAAGCTATTTGTATTCCGGGGCCTGGCACCATATCTCCAAGAGCCCAGTGAGTAACACTCCGTGGTGGGAGCTGATCCTGCAGAACGGGTTTGACACAGCCCCGTGGCCTCTGGTTCCACAGGTGGACATGCACGGGCATCAGGGCAGGGAGTAAGTGCTGCCCAGACAGAGAGGGATGAAGGGCTTACGCTCAAGCTTTGGGTTTTATTTTAAAAGCTGCCTCCAGTGAAGCTTATTAAAGGCTGAAAGAAGGAAAGGAATGACTCGACTTTCAGGAGCAATAGCAGCCCAGCTGTTCCCCCCCAGCTAATCCCTGTGTCCCGGTGGAGGTTTACCAAAATTAGTACTTGCTGACTTTCATGTTGGAGAAGCCTTTAATATCTGGTTCCTCAAAGCCTGAACCCTGACATTAGCAGGGGTTATGGAGGCTGCAGTGAGGTAAATCTTGTTATTTCACAAAGTTGATTGAGTTTGTCTTGATTTTAGATGGCTCAGTGTGTGGTGCTCTCTTCAGGCTTGACCCACTGCCTGTTGAAGTCACTAAAGGATTTGTGTGGATGTCAGCAGGGTTTAGGTCAGGCATTCAATGTGATAATGATGCCTTTTTAACCCACTGACATCATTCAGAATCTGTTTATTGCAAAAAAACCCCAAACAGATTTCTGGGATATGTAACCAGCTCTCTCCATTCTGTCAGCAGCAATATTTGGGGAGGTGCCCACCCCGTGCTAGGGTGTAACAGAGGCGGATCAGGATGCTGAGAGCAGCACATCCACAGTGCCCTGCTTCAACACACGGCATTGAATGGAAAATACCTGTCTTGGTTTGCTTAAACTCTGGTAATTTAAACTAATTTTCAGTCACCACTGGGCAGCCCTTTGAGAAGGGTGTTTTTGAGTCCATGCTGAGCTTTGCTTCATGCAGGTTTGTGAAGCTTTGTGAGCATTGCTGGGATGCCTTTTGAACAAACACCAAACAAATGGTGCCAACCAGAGGCCATTGGGCCTCCTCAGTGGTTGGATCTCATGTCCCTGGTGTATTTTCTCCTCTGAATAATAATCTCCCCTCCCCTTGTGTACACGGACCTCTTGAGCTGACCCAGCTGTCAAGCATCGTGTGTCTGCTATAAAAGCACAGCTTTTTTCTCTGCTCAGATATCTGAGCCCCTGGAAATCTCTTGTGTCTCCATCCTTCAGGGTCTGATGCTTTCCAAACCTCCTCTTTCACCTTGATTTCTGCGTTCCATGGTTTGGGCACTCCCTGTCTTCGCTTCAAAAGACGGAGGAGAAAATTTTGCTGCTTTTTGCCAACCACTGGTGGTCTTCCTTTGGTGGTTTCTTCCCTGGAATAGGAACCACCAAGACTTCACAATCAATTGTTATCACTGTTTTGAGAGCTACACATCAGAGACCCATGAGCAAACACTGACCCCAGACACTTGGTCAGTGAAGGGGCTGAAAAACATCCTCAAGTAATTAATTGTTCATACTGAAATACTAATTACCCATCTCAGAAGAAAATTAGGAGGGAGAAATCAGGGTGCTTGCCTGCAAGCAGGGTGGGGACAGGGCAGTTTCATGTCTCAGGGCCTGAAGGAGGGCTGGGGTAACACTGCACCAAAATTGGGGTTGTCCCCAGTGTCCCCCACCGCACTGCCTGCGTTCTGCCAGCCCATCTGCCTTCCAGGCACCACTGGAAAAAGCATTTATTTCATTCCCCAGCACATGCTGGTGACTGAGAAGTCTCCAAAGACAGTTAAAGCATTTAATGTGTCTCACAGGACCTATTGGCAGGTTTCTGCAGGCTCTCCTTGGTGAGTTGTGGCTGCTGAGGGACTGTGGGGAGCGGCTGGGGGACAGAGCAGGAGGTTTTGGAAGCCTGGGCTGCTCCCTCATGCCTCTGCTCAGGAGCAAGAGGTCAGTCTGGCCTCACCCCATGCTCTTGCCACGGCTCCTGCTGCTGCCCTGTGTTTTGCTTCAAATTAGGATGATTTGCATAGAGAACGCTGGCTGTGTGGATATTTTTAGGCTGATAAAATTACAGAGATAAGCTGGGACAATGAATTGAATCAAGGGAGTGGCTTTGGGCTCCTGTTTCCCCTGCAAACAGCTCCTGCTTTATTTATAGCTGCATGTATGTGCGTGTATGGCTACGTGTTCTCCTCTTTCCCAAAATCAGATCAAATCTTCCTGGCACAGATGACTCCCAGTCCATGTTCCCTTATTCATCAAAGGCCCATCACATCATGTTTCACGTCTAAGTCATACCTAGAAATGCATGAAGCAGAGCTTTTTTGAGCTGAATTAAGATCAAATGAGTAGGAGGTGCAGCTACGAGCCTTTGATGTAGACAAACCAGGAAAGCTCTCTCCATGGCGAGGGGCTGGGAGACACTCTCTCCTTCCCAGCACAACTCAATTCCCTCTTCTTATAAATTGCTTAAATAACTATTAGCTTAAAAGGGTGCTCCCATGAGCACTCATCGGCTTTCTGATCACTTCAGAGCTGTCCATTCGTCTCGTAACAAGAGCTTTGTGCTCTGTCTCCATAATGCTGCTACAGGAGTTGTAACAGTAATTAATAACATTACAACCATTCATGATTTACAACCACTGCTAAGGCTGGCCAGGGAGAAAATTGTATTTGGATTTTGGCCCACTTGTTTTAATCAGGCTTCTGAAACACTTTTAACTTGTTTAAATACCTGTGAGCCTCAGTCTAAAGCGATTGTTTCTATTAGTCATGAGGATGTATTGCTCAGGGACTGAGCTTCAGTGTGAGTTGTATGGCTGGGGAATGGGTTGGGCTGTAAAACCCACAGCACAGTGGGCATGGGCTGTGCAGGGCAGAGGTTTTGTGGTTACAGGACTGCCTGTAATGTTTTTGGGTGTTTTATACAGAACTGGGAAAAGGAAATGGAAGCAAAGCCCCCACTGTCAGGGCTGGAGGGAGGGGGAAGCTCAGGCTTTACTTTGTTTGGGATTTTAGGTCAGGGCTGGTCTGCGAGGGAGGTGGGAGACGGTGCTGTAAGTTTTGTCAGTCACAAATCTCTCTGCCATTCCTAAGTAAAGCAGAGATATTAAAAAACACCCCAGGTGCTGCCCCGACTCCTGCTGGCTCAGGAGCTGCTTACACTTGAGTATCAGGTTGAAAACCTTCAGCTGCCTCTGTGGAGATGAAGCAGATAGATCAGAGTCCTTCTCGGTGGACTCTGAAGCAAAACAAACACAGCAATGTGCTCCAGCCTGCAAGAAGGGGATTTCTTTGGCTGTTTATCTCCTTGCTGGGAGAGGTGTCCCTGCCTGTTTGCAGTGCTCACTGCTGGGGCCAGGAGTCTTCCTCACAGTCTTTCCTTCTCCCCCTTGCCTCTTCTCTTCCTGCTGCTCTCATAGATTGTTATAACTTGCTGCAGAGCAGCAGAGAGGACAGGCTGACTCCTTTGTATGGGGCTCCTCTGTCCCCGTTGTCCAGAGTCCCGTGCAACCACAGAACTCAGACACTCAAAATTACATCTGGGTGAAGAAACAAAATAAAGTGTAACTTACAGTTCATTCTCCCCCCCCAAAATGGAAAAAGATTAGCCATTAATGGTTTGTCTAAAGAAATCCATCTCTTTAAAGGCTTTGAGACTTCAAAAAGGCCAGGCTAGGCAAATGCCCCGAGATGACTGCTTCTACTAGCAATTCTGCTATATCTGAAATTTATTCTTTTAGGTTTTATTTTATTTTTTAAAACACAAAAATAAGATATTTCTTTTGTATGTCTAGTGCAAGGTGTCCCTGCCCATGGTGGGGGGGTTGGAAGGAAATTATGTTTAAGGTCCCTTCCAGCCCAAACCATTCTATCATCATTCTATCATTCTATCTCCTTTTGGTCCAGCACAACTCTCCCCAAAAGCGTGGCAGGATCAGCATTTCTTGTCCAGGAAAGTGAGCACTGTACAGGGATGTCACCTCCGTAGACATTGAGATCTGATGGGCAATTTACAGACTTGAGACTCAATTTCAGCAGTTTAAGATGCTTCAACGGGTGGCAAACCAGTGGGATTTTTGTCTTTAATTTTTTCCTAGACCAATATTTAGCTACTTTTGCCTGTCTCATCCTTTTCCTACTAGGAGAATTTCACAGTAGTTTTAACCACATGAGTAGAAGATATGAAAATATATTCACCAGATTGAATTAATTCATTCAATAACTCATAACTCATTTGATTTCCCTAAAAGTGGCTAACAGTTGTTGCACCTGCCTCAGGTCAGCCATACACCGGGATGAGAAATATCATATTCTCATGTTCTTACTTTGATAACACAGATTTTGTGTCCTTTAACAGGGAGGAGGGGTTGCCAATCAAGAGTTAATGTGACATAAACTCATGTTGTTTGTCTTAGGGCAGAGGAAAAGCCCAAACAACCAAGCTGAAATCTCAGTTTTATCCATATGATATTTCTCATAATTCTAGTCCAGGATGTTGAAACACTGATTTAAGTCAACCACGAGATGTGGATCCAGTCCTGAGTGTAAGGTTTGGGTTCACCTTTATTTCTCTGGTTGCTTCAACCCTGATATAGAGGACGATGATTCAGTCCAAGCTGCCTAGCAAAGTGCTCTCTGTACTTTTTTATCAGCACAAGTTTCCTTGATCACCATGTTCCTACTATTTTCCAGGCTCTGATATTAACAGCATGAGCTGCCTGTAAAGTAGCACGAGACAGGGAAACACCACAGCATCTCTTCCTTCTCAGCAGCCCTCCCAGACTCCTCTTCTTGGTTGCTAGGACGATCTGGGTACAGCAGCACTCGAAATGACAAAAAATAAGTCACTTTTTCCAACTTTAGGTGCTGCAACAATTAAACACAAACAAATTAAATGAAAATAATTAAAGTTCAAATAGAACCTCGGTATCATTAAAGATCTGCAATCATATCCGTGCAGACCCATAGTAATTACAATGCATGCACAGTAATAGAAGCCTAATGGTTGCAAAATGTTCTTTGGATTAATTGGCTTTGGCAGCTTACACACTCACATGATTTTCTACATTTTTGCCCATCCTGACAATCATTCTGTGCTCTAGGCAAGCTTTGCCTGAGCTGTCTGTCTTTATAACCATCACATTATTCTGGCTTTTTGAACATCATAGTGCAGTAGTTTGCCTCTCAGCATCCAGTATGGTTTAATCATGTCCTTATTTGTGCACTATTGTGCAGGGAATGGCTGCTCCTTCCCTTTGGAGAGCAGGCAGTTTGCACAGGAATGCCAACGGAGCTCCTGGAGCCAGGGAAGGCGAGTGGTGGGGCCTGTGGGGCTGGGGACAGTGACTCTGATCTTGCTTCACAGAGAGGGGCAACACTCAGGCACCACCACAGAAACAACAGGAGATCTTAGCACGGGTTAGGGAATGAATGCCCAACTGTGGCTGTTCCCATGTGAATAATGTTCATCGTAAAAAAGCACCGAGCAAGGGCTGGGAGCGTGCCCTCCAAACCCACTTTGGTTTGATAAAATTCCAGCTAGGAGACATCATTCCCCCTAATTCCCCACAAAACCAGAGTGCTCAGCAGGGCAGCTCCAGGCCAGCAGGACCATGACCCAGAGACACCCTGTACCCCACGGAGGGGACACCACATCACACAGAGCCCCATCCTCACTGCTGGAGAGGATTTTACAGTGTTGTAACTCTGATTCTGCAAGAGCTAAAGCCCATGCATTGAATTAGATGACACTTAAGCACGGACTTAAGTGCCTCCCTGCATCAGGGACTAAATTGCTTGGAATAAGGGAAGATGACTTGCAACAGAGAGGCCACAGTACGGCAGATTAAGCCTGCCTTTAAAAGTTAGAGTTATGGAATTAAATCAGCACCAGTGCTGGTACTAAAGTAAACCTGCTGTAGGATGAGGCATGGTGGAAGCACTTTTTGTTGCTCCTTGCTGTGAGTTTCAGAAAAGCTGCAATATGGTCCTACCACAAAGATGCCATTGCTTCAGGAAAGAACAATGGCATTGCTAGTATTTTACAGAGCATCTTGAGGGAAACGAGGAAAATGTCCCCAAAACCCATGTATATGCCTATCAGCTCGGGTCCTGCAAGTGATGTGGGTTTATTTCTGTCACAATTAAGCTGTGCAGTACATCAGGCAGGGAGCAGCAGGGGCTGTGCACCGTGGGAAGCTGCAGGGAAATCCTTAACCTGCGTGGTCTGCATGCAGAGCAATGCGTGTGCTGGGACTTTGAAATCCGGGCTTGTTTGAAGCTGAAACTTGAAAGCAAACCTCCGGGGAGGAAGCAATGTGAACCTTTTTTTTTTTTTTTTTAAAAACCCTGGAAACTGAGAGCACTTTCTGCTCACAGCTTCGCATAAAGTCGAGTAGATGGGCAGGTCTCTGAAAAGTCTCTTGACTAAGCATCAGTTCAGGTTTTCAGGTCTGCTCCTGCACCCGAATACAGGGGTATGACTGGAGCTGTGCCATCCCTTTGTGGCTCTGGACTCAAACTAAAGCAAGGGCTGGGTGAGAGGATCCTCAGCAGGATCTGTTCCTGTGGTGGGTGGAGGAACATTCCTGCAGCAGGCAAAAGCCCTGGCTGGTGGTATTGAAGATGTGACAGGGCCAGGTCCGCAGCACAGTGACCTCCAGCTACCAAACAGCCTCATCCCAGCACCCTTTTGTCATTGCTAATGTTTGTAGAAACGTCCTAATATTTTCCCATGCAGAATTTGGGCTGAAATACTCCAGAATGTTCCATCCTGTAGCATTTGGGCTTCTTCCAGCTGTCCTGCAGAGTGTAGGAGACTGCAGCCAGAAGGGAGGTGCTGAAGCCCCTGTCAGCAGGTAGTCATGGTGTGAGTACACTGCAGCTCTACAGCATCTCTCTGTAACAGCTCCTGGCTGGAATGGGCCACAGAGGGCACTGACACTCTGCTTTTGGAGTGCCAAAGATCAGCCATAGGCTGGTGGTCCCCCAAGCAAGCTCAGCACAGCCAGGGGTGCATGAGGGGTTCCAGCTGGTACCTGTTGTGCTCATTCATGCAAAACCCACCAGCAGGGCCCTGTATGGACTGGAGAGTGTCCAGCTGTGCTGCAGTGAGCACTCATGGACAGCACAGACCACCACAGACCGCAACCCCATCACTGGGGTCAGCGGCGGTCACTGGTGGTGGGCTGGGATGCGAATTCCAAAGCAGGTCCTATTTTAGGATATGAGCTGCACAAGCCAGCAGGACCTTGCTACCTGGAAGCCTCTGTGCTGTGTTCCAAATAGCTAATCAGCTTGCCTGGCAAAGCTCAGACACCTTCTAAGAAATGCATTCATTTCCAGAAGCCAGCGCTGAAGCCAAGGTCACATCTCTGACGCACCCAGGCAGTACAGCGTGGTGTGACAGTCCTTTAAGGAATGATTAAACAAACGTAATAGGCAGGCACGGGTACCAAGGTCCCATCTGTCTGAGGGAGAGTCAGAAGTTAATTTAAGTGACTCCTCCAACATGTCGCCTAATTCCAGTGGCAGCAGAGCTAATTAAGATGGAGTTGGTCCAGGAGCGTGGTGCTGTGTCAGTGGTAAGGTGCAAACACTGCCACAAAGGCACCAGCAAATCACAGCCGCCCTAACGAGCCAGCCAGCACCGGGCATCCAGAGCCAGAGGAACTGCTCAGCAACATCATTAACCGGATATCTTGGTCCCATTGATAACTTCATGAATATTTCATACTCCTTTCCCACCAATCTGTACTGACAACTTGTGACACAGAACTAGCTGGAGTAAAAAGCTCTTAATATGCAGTTGCTGGAGCTGTAAATTTATCGTCAGATGTTATTTTCTTAAGAATACTCTTCCAAGAGCCTGACCAGCTACTCAGCGACTTAAATAAGCTCCAAAGGCCAAAGAGCAAGCGGAACACTTCTCTAATGAGTGTTTTAATGGTTGTGATAACACAGAGCAAGTCAGCAGTGTGGGTCTGCAGCCCTTGTTAGGGAATGTGAAATTAGCAGATCCTCGAGGATGGCAGCGCCAGCTCAAAGGCGCCGTGCCTGGAGAGCAGATGCACCAGTGGCTTCTTTTTCTCTGATGGGAATGAGTGACTTGGTGCAAAATTTGCTTGCTTTTGTAGAAGGGTGATGTGAGGGAGGTTGTGCGTTTGTGTGCCAGGTTTGGGGTTGTTTTCTTTTGTTTTCTTACTGTCTAGTTCACTTAAACTCTGCTTTTAAAACCAGCCCATGTGGGGAGGGCGAGGGGTGTCAGGGAGGCAAGCTGGGGCGCTGCTGCTGTCATCGCTCTCTCAGCAGTGAAGCTGCCCAGGAGGTTGCTGTAACCTCTCCCAGGAAAACCAGCCATGGAAGAGTGAAGGATTTGAGGTACTTGGTCCAGGGACAGCTGTGGGCACCTTTTCCCACCAGCCCCAGCTGAATGAGCAAACGAAAGTCTGAGTGTTTTACTGCAACTCCCAGCAAAAGTGAAGCAAAGTCTGTTTGGGATGGGTAAAAGGTGTCAGAAGACCCTGGCACAGTGAGGAGCAGTGGAAGGTGATCTGTGCTGCTGGAGGTAGAGCAGGAGCCACGGCAGTGGTGAAGCAGGTTCTGCTTGTGGGGGGAAAAGCTGACAGCTTGCTGGGAGAACCTGCTGTGACTCTGCAGAGGAGGAGAGTGTCAGGCCTTCCAAAGGCTTGCTCCATGTTCAGTGCCAGGATGTGCTGGCAGGCAGCACCGTGAAGGTACCTGCCAGTGATGCAGATGGCCGGGACAGCCACGGGACAGTGGCTGGGGGTGACAGGGAGCCCCGGTGACACAGCAGTCCCCACCTGCGGGTGTGACTGACTCAGAGCCGCTGTCGGGATGCTCCGGCTGCGCCTGTCGGGATGCTCCGGCTGCACTCCGAGGTCATGTGAACCAACACTCCCGCGGCGGCACAGCCCGGCTGCCCCGGCAGTGAGTAATGGCAGAGGTTTTCTCTTCCTTTCGTTTGTTTTCATAAGTTGGACATGAGCTTTGAAGAAGCTATGCCTTGTCCCCCGGCTCCCTGCCGGCCACGGGTCCCGAGGGCAGCATCAGGAATCTCCTCCGGGCTGCAGGACTGTGCCTGCCCTGAGAAACACCAGAGCCACAGGATCCGAGACCCACAGGAGCACAGGATGGGCGATTTCCACCAGCCATGGGTTTTACTGAGTTGTCCCCATCCCAGCCCCAAGCACTGGCTGTGCCTGCTCCAGGCGGGTTGCAAGTCTGGCAGTCGCATGGAAAAAACCCATAACCTTTTAGCAGAGAAGAAGGAATTGCAGCTTCAAATTGAAAGCAAGCTATATGTTTACATAAACCTTTTGTTTTTAAGCCAAGGCTGTGATTCAAAGGGAGGGCCCGGGTTAGCGGGAATGAAAGCGGATCCTTTCCCGTCTCGTCTGAGCCCCTGGGTTCATCCGCCCGGTAAACACGCCGCGGGAGGCTGGCACAGCCCACGCTCACACCTCCTGCAGACAGCAGTGGAACAAATGGCAGTGATCTCAGCCTCGTTGAGGGCAGCTCCAGAAGGGCCCTGTCCCCTCTTTTTCCATCATTGGATTTACACCTGGAGCAAAGGGGCTGGGAGCAGAAAGCACATACATGAAGTGAGGAGCTCCAAGAGCCCTTGGGGCAACCTGGCCATCAACTTGGTTGGCTCCAATGCCCCTCGTCTGTAGTCTTTGAACTCCTCTCTTCAGAAATTTAGGGGCTCAGACATTGTGTTGTTTTTTCCAGCACACAAAATGGGTTACTAGGGAACACAGAGATAAAAACCACAACTGCAGTGTTCTGCATCACTGTTTCCCTGTGTGCCTACAACAAAATTTCTCTGCAGAGGAGCTGGTGCTCCTCAGGCTTGGCACGGAGCTGGCAAAGGGCTGGCAGGAGCTGGTGGCAGGAAGGATGTGGATGAGCAGTCAGAAAGTCCTGTGGTGGTGGAGGCAGGGCGTGTTGAACGGGTGATCTAGATCTAGAGAGGAGGCAGGAGCAATCTGTTAGCAATCAGCTGTCAGGGAGGGTCTGCCAGGGCCTGATCCTGCTCTGGGGCAGGGCACTGGCTGCCTGGGCTCCGCAGGTCCCTCGCAGCCCTGCAGCTCCGTGTTGCTGCTCCGTGAGCTGTGCTGACAGTCCCATACGGCAGCGGGCACAGCCTCACCCCGCGCTCCGTCAGCGCAGCCCTCGGGCCGCAGCGGCAGCACCCGGCCGCTCCTGAGCCTGAGCTCCCCGCAGGAACGTCCTGTTACCCCCTGAACTCAGACACACCTTCCTCTGATCTCCTTCAGCCTTCCCTGAGCCTGAGCTCCCCGCAGGAACGTCCTGCTGCCCCCTGCACCCAGACACACCTTCCTCTGACCTTCCTCAGCCTTCCCTGAGCCTGATCTCCCCCAGAAACATCCTGCTGCCCCTGGCTCTCAGACACACCTTCCTCTGACCTTCCTCAGCCTTCACTGAGCCTGATCTCCCCCAGAAACATCCTGCTGCCCCCGGCTCTCAGACACACCTTCCTCTGACCTTCCTCAGCCTTCCCTGAGCCTGATCTCCCCCAGAAACATCCTGCTGCCCCCTGCTCTCAGACACACCTTCCTCTGACCTCCTTCAGCCTTCCTTGACCCCCGTCAGCACAGCTTGGAAACTGAATTCCCACGCGTGGTGTGTTCCCAGGGAGCTGCAATGTGCTCACGCTGGCTTCCACTGTCAGGTTTGGAGGTTTGGCCGAACCATAGATTGGCATTTTTAAACTAAACTGCCCAGGGTTGTGTCCCTGCGTGTTGGGGACCTGTGGGGGTCCCTGTGGGCTGCCTTGGTGTGTGGAGGCTGAGCAGCTCCCAGCCAGGCACAGGACCAAAGGGATAGTGTCCAATCAAGTGTTACCCACAGGGACATTGAGGTGTGATCCTGGGACGTGGCTGGCAGGACATCTTCATTTTTAAGGCAGATTTGGACTGTCTGGACTGGCATGTACTTTGCCTCTCTCTACAATGCAATCGATTTAAAATTTGTTGCATGTTTAAGCAGCACTTAATCAGAAGGGTCAGATGTTAATACTATATAACTTATTTCTTCTCAGTTAGCTTTCGAGCAACACACCGAGAAAGATTAATTCTGCATCTCTCTGTCACCTCTGCAACCGGGGCAGCAGCAGAATTGCCACAGATATTGCAAGTAGCTTCCTACATTTTATTCAGTTGAGTTCATTTTTATCTCTTTAATCATAAAAATATAAAAACAGGATAATATCACCACTGGTAATTACGTAACAAGCCACTGGACAAGAAAGAGCACATTTAAAGTTGTGGTATAAGCAAAGGATATTCTGGGGGTTTTAACGACCTTGAGTATTGAAGCTGAGAGAGTGAAACAAATGTATGGGGTTACAATGCATTTAAAATACAGGAGGGAAATAATAAATCAGCTGAATAGTTGTAAGGAAATTGAAAATTGTGGAGAGAGAGTAACAAAACTACATGGAGATTGAAGGACTTACGTCTGTTGCTAAGAATGGTAATGAGAATATGCAATTTGAATAGGTCTAAACTGCCCTTGAAATATCATTATAACTTATTTGGAAAGACATTTACCATTTGTATGGTTTTCCCAAATGCAATATATTTCCTTGCAACTTTGTTCGTTGAAAGCCTCAGAAGTATGTCTGAAATAAACCCATATTGGAGTTGAAAACAACAGAATGTTCCAGGAAATCAAATCAAAAGCATTTTTTAATCGGTAGGGCTTCCACAAGAAAAGTATCACAGCGTAGAGACGCAGCAGCAGGATCCAGGTTAATTCTCTTTTCTTTTTTTTCCTCCTGTAAATAAATGACCAAAGGGAGTGAGGAGCATCGTTCGCTTTACAGAGTGAACAGTGCTCTGCTGGACATCAGAGTGCTGAGCATCCATTCTGTGAGTGCTGCTTATTTGTCCCTCTGTCCCAGCTAGCTGTGACCAGTGTCTGGACACACAGACTGCTGTTCCTGCTGCCACTGCCCGTGGTGGGTGGCAGCAGGACACTGGGAGTGCCAAGGAGGCAGCGGGGAAGTCAAACAGGCAAAGGGATTTAGAATTCAATGCAAGGGTTATCAAAGTCACAGGGAACCATCCCACAGCCTGTGCAAAGACCCCTCCTTCCCCGTAACCACTCTGAGCCACTGCAACAGGCGTTACTTAACAGCTTTCAGCAGAGAAACAGGAGAAATTTTCTTTGAAATTTTCTTTGAAAGTATGTGCCAATCTCCCAAATACTATTTCCAGCAAAAAGGCCACTTTACAGCTGCTACCACTGCAGACAGAAGAGGAAAGTGAAGTGTTCCTCACCTCTCAATGCCACAGTGCAATGAGTGCTGGTAAATGGCTCTGAAATAGGGGCTCTGGGTTGCTCCAGTTGCATTTTGATGAACTTTGAACTGATGTTGTAAGCAGTTCCAGACAGGGATAGCTTAGACATTGTTGTAAGTTACCCACAAGAAAGGGGTAGAGTTTATTTTAAAAGGTTGCAGCAAGCAGCAGTTTAGTAAAGAGAACTTAATTAGAAGGCTTCAGTGTTTTTAATGCAGCCTCTCCAGCCAGGTCCTGTAAGGACTGGAACTGTCTGGGAAGATGTTCCCTGTTCCAAAGAATCACAGAATCCTTCAGGTGGGGAAAGACCTCTAAGACCATCGAGTCCAACTGTTACCCAGCAGTGCCGTGTTCGTCAGTAAACCATGTCCCTCAGTGTCACATCTCCACACCTTTTACATCCCTCCAGGGATGGTGACTCCACCACTGCCCTTTGCAACCTGTCCCAATGACTTTCAGTGAAGAATTTTCTCCTAAAGAAGGCACAGGTTGCTTCTTTCTAACAACTGTTTCTCTTCATGTGGGTAAAGTCCACAGTTTTATCTGGCTGTGAAGAGGCAGAGGAACAGAAAAGGAAGTGGAAATAAACAGAGAGACACATATTTGCTACCATCCAAACAAGCAGGTTGGGGTTTTTTTCCTTTCTTGAAGATTCAATACACACAAGTCAGGAAAATCAAACTTATAGTTCCCCCAGCAGCCATAACTCTGTTCCTGGCAGAGAAGGAGCAAGACATAAATAAAACCTCATACCCAGCAGCACATGTGACATATGTGCAAGCAGGTGAGTTATGGGTGCTGTGGGAACCGTGATTCTGAATGTCTTGACTTCAGAGTTTGAATTTTCAAGTCCAATGTTTTGGGGAGTTTCTTTCTTTCCCTTTTCCTCCCTATAGTTATCAAGTGTATTACAGCTCTTGCTTTACTTTGTTCCAGCACGGCAATTTGGATCCTGGAAGTTGCTGAGAACTTTATTTTTCATGAGAATCACAGAAACATAGAATGGTTTGGGTTGGAAGGGACCTTAAATCTCCAGTTCCAACCTCCCTACCATGGGCAGGGACACCTTCCACTAGACCAGGTTGCTCCAAGCTCCATCGTCTTGTGCTGAGAAAGGCAATAAGAGGAGAACAAAATCCAGGGAAGAGGCTGTTCAGTGGTTGGAAATTGTGCAGATCCGTGGTACATAAGTGGCAATCCTGACCATGCTACAGGTGTACACATGTGAAGGCAAACTCTAAATGATTGACTCTAAATGCCTCAATCATTTCTTTCACTGCTGTTCAGATTACCAGAGATTCTAGTGTGGATACGTACAGATATCCTCCTCTGGTTGTGGAGGTAAATCCCAAGCTGATACTGCATCTAAGGAGACATCTGTTTTTCTCTAGGAGGTCAAAGCCTTTTTGAGTCTTTTTATGTTTCCAGGACTGCTTCAAACATCTTTCTCCTGCAAATCCAGGTGGCTAGAGTCAAGTGGAGGTTACAGAACTTTTGTGTTAATGTGTGTTTTGAAAAAAATTTCTGCTGAAGATGAGAGAACTTTAATAGAATTCACCCCCAAGCAGGCCAGTGTCTCAGATCCACATGTGTAAGTTCACTGAGCAGAGATAGGTTCAGATAAGCTCTCAAAGGCTCTGTAGATTTGCAAGCAGAGCTTGTAAACTTGAGCTTGTGCTGTATCACCATGCTAAAAATACATCCAAACAGGCAGGTCATTCTCTATATATCCTGTCCGGGTGCAAATCTTCACTCCAGGAATATTTAACCATTCCAGGCTTACTGGAGACTTATGTAAGAAGGAATAATGTGGCATAAATATGCTCCATCTGACTTTTCCTTGCAACGCTTTGTGCAAATTTAACATGCGTGTCAGGTGTCAGGGTAGCTGTTGGAAATCTGTAACGCTGACAGTATTTGGTAATAAAATAATAATCGCTGCGTGTATCTCTGATGGAAAGAGATTCACATCCTTTTGAATCCCTAATTGTGTGCCACACTACATTAGAGACAGATAGTTCATTGTCTCCCCCTTTCAGAGATGGGAAATTCAGAGCAACACGCAAGACGTTCCAGAAATAAGCCGGTTTAATGAAGCAGCAAATTAGACCCTTCTATCTCTTTATTTAACATGTAGTCCCTTGAATTTATCAGAGTTCATTACAGAGGTACAAAATGGAAAAGAAGCTGCAAAATTCATTTGTGATTAGAGCTAATGATTTTGAAAATGGCTTTTCATATTTTCCTAGATAACAGCTAATATTTATTATTAAATTTATGTCACGTTTGCTCTAATGAAATTATATTCCCTGCCTTCCCGTGTTTCTGTTGTTTATGGTTTGGATTCTATGACAGGAAGAATCATAAAGATGCTATATGTTTCTTGCCAACTGCAGTGTCTTTGACATGGCTTCTGATAGCTTACCCCTGTGACTCATGTCAGAAGAGTGGTTTTAAAATTTCCTTCCCAATTTATTCCTTCTATATCACTTGACAGATAATGAATCCAAGTAAATGCACTGAAGATTTTTTTTCCCCCCATAATTTTAATTTCAGACATGGAGTGAGTAATGGACTCAAGGCTGTAAAATTAAAGGAAGGAAAAAAAACCATTTAAACAGCAAAATAAAAACATTTAGAGTTCCTGCCTCTTTCCAAGCTCTGCTCCCCATCCTGCTCCTGGCATGCGAGTGGGGACAAACTGAGGGAGGTTTGCATCCACCCTGCTGCACATCCCAGCACATCCCTGACAGCACTCATCCTGCTCAGGGCTGAAATGAGGGAATTGGGGGATGGCAACATAAATTTTGTTGTTATTCATCAAATATTACCACATGCTGGGGTACAGGAGCCAGTGCTGGGCACTCAGCTGCAGCTGGAGGTGGAATGGGGACCTCTTGTGAGACCCTTCTGGGGCACAAAGAGCTTTAACAGTTTTCCTGATTTTGCCAGCTTTTTCTTTGGTACTATCACAGCTTCCTGAAGGAGGGTTTGTGTTGTGGCATGAGTTTGATAAAGTGCTTTCAAAATGCTTCATAATATTTAGAGTTAAGATGTGGGCTGGAACTGGATGATCTTTAAGGTCCCTTCCAACCCAAGGCTTTCTGTGATTCTAAGAAACGTAATGTCAGCCTGTTAGTTCACTTACCCGTGCAACAGCAGGGAAATGCTTTGTTTAATATTTGCAAGTGTTATTAATACTTAATGATCCTTATTCCTGAATGCCAGACGTGGAATCACCATTCCTGACGTAGGATGTTAAGTGAGCTGCTTGTGTTACTTTTGGGAAGGATCTCCTGAATCATTGTTTATAATGACTGTTACTTTGCTCTGCTCTTTCTTTCCAGCCTCCCTCTCGTTGCAGCATTTCTTCTCTTTCTTCTTCATGTGGTGAAACCCAAGTATGAATGGGGAAAGTTCATTCGCAATGTGGCCAGCCCTGCGGTGCCAAGCCGAGAAAGTTTGTGGTTATTATTTCCTCCTATGGGGAGTTGGTGGATGACCATTTGAGCTTTGAGAGAAACAGTTTCTTTGGCAGACCACTTGCAATCTCTGGGCAACCGAGCCCAAAACGTCCCCAAGGCAATGCTGTTAGACCAGCAGTGCCCTGGGTCAGGCAGTCACTCCATCCCTGAGAGATCAGGGATTACAGCATTTATTCCACAGGCTCTTTCTTGTCTGGGTTTCTGATGAACTCAGAGATCTTGTGCTTTTTTGCTTCTAATTCTCTTTGCCCAAAGGACTCATGGGGTTCCCATACCTGACATGTGACCAAGTGACCTTGCTTGTAAGTTTGTTAAATACATGACTAGGAATTAGCTGTAGCAATATCCCCACAGAGCTCAAGCACTGAAAGGAAAAACTCATTATTCAATACCCTATTTCATGCTTTGGAAGCAGAAGCAACAACCTTAGCACTTCCTCCTTTTACAGCCTCGTGGTTTCCGTCATTCTTTTCAACTCATAATGAGATTTAGTGTTGGAGAGAGATGGTTGTGCCAGAAATACCAAGGTGGGATGGTTTTGGTCAAAAAAACCCCTATTGAAGTCTGTAGGAAAGCTCAGTTTTAGTGGGGAAAACAAAGCTAACGCCACCTTTGTGGACGTCTTTGGCGTTGTCTCCCGACTCCTGCTATGTCAGGAATATGTTTGTGGAAAGTCTGCGAGGTCTCACTGAGCAAACTTGCCAGAGGTTCACTTCATGCCAAAAGAAACGTCGTCCCGTGGATGCTGGGTCAGCTAATGGATGAGGTCAGGCCGGAGACGTCGGGAACACGCAGCGATGCTCCGTCCCTGCGTCACCGCGCGGAATCACTGCTGCCAACGAGCCGACAAGGAGGAGAGGCTGTTTTCAGCCTGATCAGTATCGCATCACAAAGTGAAAAGGGAAAAAAAACCCTCTGTGGCCGTGCACCTCCTGCAGTAGATTGAATCTGAAGGCAGGAGTGCAGTAAAAGTATGTTTTCTGCTAATAAACTGAGCAGAAGTGACAGGGAAGTCAGTGCAACACGGAACATGCATCTTACTTTTTGCCATTTTCCTGATGATCTTGTCTTACCCAGGGCGTTTTGCAGACAAGTGCAGTTATCTCTTATTCCTGGTAAGGATGCAACGGGAAATACAAACACTTGAAGGGTCAGGATGCTGTAAAGCTGCAATAACTCACAGATTTTGCAGCTATGCAGAACTATAAGAGTAATAAATCTATGAATTTATCATACAGCAATCCTAAAATTACCCATTTCAGATTTTTATATTAAATTTTTTCGTATCCAGAGGACTGAAAATGTGGATTAATTTCGCCCAGTTATGGCTAAATACCACATCAGGGAGGGGCAGCATGTGGTTTGAGGTGCAGAGATGTGCATGTCCCACACCCAGCGTGCAGCATCCCACAGCCCAGCCCCTGCTCCTGCCTGTGTGTGACCCAGTCCCAAAGGAGCAGCTATTCCTGCTGCAGTCCCCCCTGCAGAAGGACCAGCACCCTCAATTCCTGGTCTCTGCCACCCATCCAGCCGGACCACCCCACTTGCTACCCTCAGTGGAGAGACACAAGCCATGGGGATGGAGACCACAAACACCAGAGTGGAAGAATATGGCAGCAGTAGCAGTGGTTCAATGCTCTCCCTTTAATTTAGCTGCTTTGACCACTATTAAAACACCACAAGGGCCAACGTGGGAGCACACAAATACCTCGGGATTGCTCATTCCTGGTGCTGTGCCATGGAGTGGTGTGTAGGCCCGGGATGGCTGCTGTCCCTCCCTGCCCCAGCAAGCCAAGCTGTGGTCAGGATTCCAGAGCCCTTGGCTATCTCATCAACCCTGGAGGTGGCCAGGCTGTGCTGAGCACGAGCCCCTTCACATCACCCAAGGGCCAGCCTCTGCAGCCTCACGGGAGCCACCACCAAAGCTCAGCCATGCGCCCTAAAATGATTAATTTCCATACCAACAAGGCCCTGATGAATACACTCAGGGCTCTAATCTTAATGAATCACATAAAATGTTATGCCCTTTGGAAAGGCAAACACAACCGCAGTGATTATGAGCTGCTTTAGTTTCTGCCTTGACGTCCAGCTCTGCCTTTCGGGTTTGCTGTCTCCACATGCAAATTTTGTGAGCACACCTTTGCCTTTGCATCACTGAGGTCACCCCCGTGCCTGGAGCACCAGCGCACGCCTGGAGGTGTAGGAGCAGATGCTGGAGGTACAAAGCAGAGATGGTAATTACTCACTCATTTCCTAAATGAGCATCTGAGAGGCAGCACTGGCCCAGACTCAGTGCTGCCATGAGAGTAACCCCAAAGTGAAGAAACACTGGAGCCAGGGAATGAGCCCCCCTTCCTGTGGAGGTGTGGGTGGGCAGCAGCCTGAGCAGGGGAGCTGGGCCAGCCTGGGGCACCCAGGGTGCTGAGCAAAGAGCTGTGGTGTGGCCCGGCATGCCAAGGGCTGGAGCAGCTGCGGGGGCGGCCCCGCTCTCCCTGCGGGACCTCCACGGCATAGCCCAGCCTTTGAAGCTGCAACAGCCAGGGCTGGTGCTGGGGAAAAGAACTGAGGATTTGGTTTGTTCTTTTTCAAAGGCTTTATTCCTCTGACAGCTGAGCTGGAGTCAAACCCGACTGTCCACTGAATCCAGCCCTTTTATTTTTCCCTCTTTAAGTTCCGAGTTTGCACTTTATATACAGTCATGGCAGGCTTAAGCTTGACTGTCAGAATAAAAGCCTTTTCTTTTCATATCGCTTCCTCTCCACAGTTCAAAACACCTCCAACCCAAGTGATGTCAGCTTCAAAGGCTTCCCTGCTCTGCACCCAGGGCTTTCTCCTGCTGCAGCCTACATCAGGGTTTCTTGATGGCCTGGGGATCTGAGGGAAATCTGGGGGGCTCCAGCTGTTTAAGGAGAGCTGTCAGGATGCAGAAGAGAGTGGGGTGGTGGATACCAGCCAGGTTCAGTAACTCCCAGTGTGTTGGGAGCTGCAGTGGGGATGCCAAGGTGAAGGGAGTTGTGTTTCTTATGCAGGGGGATCGCTCTGTCCCGCCACTGAGACAGTCAGGATGAATTTGTCCTTGTACAGGAAAACCTCAAGAGCTTCTCCAGCTTATGTTGGATTAGAGGAAGAAGCATAAACAACCATAGCCATTCCCAGGCCAAAGGAAAGCCACAGGTCCCAGGAGATGAGGAGTTAATTCCTGGGTGCTGCTGGTTGAACTCGAGTTAGGATTTGTCTGTGGCAAAGTTTGCTCTTTCATTTCCATTCTGGGCAGCTTTTCTGGTAGAGGAAGTTGTTTAAGATGCCGATAAAGACGATAATGTACAGAGGGATTTCTTTAAGTTCCTAATTTATTGAAACCACACACTTTCCTTTATTTTCCCCTCAGTTTGTGTCTAATATTAAGCAAGCAGGACTATTCAGTTGGAGAAAATTATGTGCATGGTTGAATATTGCTCCACTTCACCTTATTTTCAACAGAATATCCTGTTTGTGGTGCTAAGGAAAAGTAAGATCCATGTCCATGAAAATTGTACCTGCTTTTTTAAAGACCCATGGAGATTTCTGGCCATGTCACCCCAAGCTGTAACCAGGAAGTGCAGAACAAGGAGCAGACATGGGGGAGTTTCAGCTAATAGTGTTCATTCACAGAGGAGAAGGAAACAGCAGGAAAAGGGCAGCGTAGACTAACAGTTATGTGGTTTTTTTCAATGGAAGATACACTCCTCTCTCTTTTCTCCTAGGCAATTAGTGTAATGACAGAAACCAGCCATTTAGCAGACTTCTAACTGAGCACTATCAGCACCAGCTATGAGAGGTAAGGCACTTGACTTTACGCCAGTCAGACACAAAGCACTTGCTGCTTAAAATGTCATCTCAGACAAGAGGATGAAATGAGCTGGAACCATCCCAGCTCTGACTATTAACCTTGGCAGGATAAGGCGTGTAAGGACACCCTGATGGCAGATGCGAAAGGGATCTGAATAGGTAAAACAGAAGAGGTTTTATTGGGGGATTTAAATACCGAAGTGATCCACTGAGAATTGATTTGTTCATGCTCTTTACTGTGCTAGGTGATGCAAAACTAAAGGATGGCTGGTTACATCACTCGCTGGATTTTAGGGTAAACTGAAGGAAATATTTCATCATCTGGAGTGCAATTGCTCTGTCTTGCTGCAGGAAGTTGAGAAACTGGGTTTAGAAAGAGCTGGATTTAGAAAGAGCTGGAGCAGTACCTGCCTGTTCCGCTCTTGGTGCTTCCAACAGGTCTGCATACAGTCAGATGTTCATGCAACCACACATCGTGGGACCTCGAGCAGATGGCTCAATGCTTCTCAGAAAAGGGACTCCCGAACCTCCAGCACTGCAGGATAATCCTGGCTGGGCAATGACCCTCATAAGAAAGACTATTTCTCGTTTATTCATGGAGTTTCGACATGGAGCGATGAAGGGAGGATTTGCTTTATGAAATGGTGCTGTTCCCCAGAGACCAAGTAATGGACTGAGCTTAGGCAGCCACATTTCACTGTTTTCTCACTGCTGCATCTCCTGTCAGGGCACTGAAGTGTATTGGTCACCGAGGAATTGCTAAATTAGATGTGCCATGATTGGAATTAATGGCAATGTTAAAGAAACAGCGCTCTGGAAAATAGGAATTACAGCTCTCTGTAAGCAGCAGCCTGTTGGTTAAACCCCTTAAGCCCATGGATGTTGGCTGCAGGTCATCTTCAGATTCAGCAGATTTTGCAGGAGGCTCTAGCTAAAGAACATGAGTGTTTTGAACATTTGGGATTATTTTTGTATTTTCAAAAAACAGTGGAGTACTGGGAAGGGATTTGCTATATAGTACTTGAAAATTCAGCCTTTAGAGGGAGTGACTGGAGACTCTTCCCAGGCAAAGAGCCAGCCCCTCTCTGGAGGCAAAACCCCACTTATCCTGATGATCCTACACACGTGTGCAAACTTGGTTTTGTGAGCCTAATTGCTTGTCTGGTTTCCAGCAGCGTTTCATCAGCTGGTATTACCCCAGCACAGGGTTAAAATGGATCTCTTGAGCTTCAGTGTATTGTCAAGGCAACAAGAAACAATGTTATGGTTTTATTCCACCATTCCCCACAACTGTGTTGTCCTCAGGCAAAGCTGTTTCGGTGGCACCCTGGTCACAGGAGGGAGGCAGCAGGAAATATTGGCTTTGGAGGAATGGAAAGTGTCACTGCCACGTGTCCCTGAGCTGGCCATGCTGTTTTGGTGTAGTTGGTGGAATGGGAAAACGCCCTTTGGGAATCTGGGCAGCAAAAGAGGTGGTGCAGGTCCACATCCTCAGCATGGGGATATTGGCCAATGGGGCAGGCCTGTGGTGGGAGAGGTGAGCCCGCCAGGGTGTACATGGCCCAAAAACCCCTGCCACGACCCAGAGTCACCCAGGAATTGGAATTAAAACAATACCAGCACCCAGTAAAGTGCTTTTGAGACAGCAGAGCTGCTGCTGGGCTGTGTGGTCGAGCATGGACAACCTCTGTCACACCTTTCACCTGTCACACTTTAACCACACTCCTTTCGCTGCTTCCTTTCCCTCAGCTTTGTGCCATCCTCATCCTCCTGTGCCTCCATTCCTCCCCATCTGTGGTCTGGCAGCTTCTGCCCAGATAATGAGCTGTTGGGAGGATGAGAAGCATCTTCCCAGCACTGGGCTGGCGGCTGAGGGAGGCAGCCAGCACCAGCCTGCATTGCTGGGGGTTTGCTTTTTTTTTGATCTTTGCCATAAAAGGAACCAATTTGAATTCCTGGAATAACTAGCTGCCCTTTGCACTAGTGGCTCTTGAAAAGCGAGCTGGCAGAAGAACAGAGCGGGAAGTAGGAGGATGAGGTGGATAATTTGTCCTTTGTAGCAGGTCGTTTTCAGGAGATGACGCTGTAGGTCACGCTCTTCTGCTCTTCCCTCGAAAGCCGGGGCTTCCCTGCTGCCTCCTGCCCTCAGCCAGCTCCCCCTGCCCTGACCTGGGGCTTGTGCACCTCTCATCAGGCCCAGCCAAGCCACAGGTAAAGGATTTCAGGGCTGGAGCCCCAGGCAGTGCCCTCACTTGCATGTTTAGGACTTACCCTCTTGTCAGCTGTTTGTTAGCTGCATCCAGCTAAAAGATAAACCCAAGGTGCTGATTTCTTCTGATGCTGAAAACTCCATGATATTTCCTGAGAATAGCCCAAATAGATCTCTGAGCTCCACGTTAGCACTTTATTTTCTGCATCCTAAGAGAAAACCCCAAATCACACCACTACCAAGCCAGGGATGGGGTTCTTTCTCTTGTCAAGCCAAAGTTCATTTTTAATGAGGGCATGTGAACTTAAACACTTGCCAGTCGTCACCCCAGCTCTTTTTATACCCTAATCACAGCTGAAGGAAGTCAGGAGAATGTAATTTACTAAGTGCTTTGGGATTCTTAGGAATATAAGTCACTAGAGAGACATTACAATTTTCTAAGTTCATCCTTAAGGGAGTAGTAAGTGAAGTTTCTGTGTTGGAGGTGGCTTTGGTGAGGGGAAGCATTTTGCAGCCATCCCCACAGGGTTGTTAATGCATGCTTTTTGCTAACATGCCAGTTCACTGGAATTTTCACCCTTCTGAGCAATCTTGCATACGGATGAAAAGGAGAAAAAGGAACTCAGTGGTGCTCCGGGCCCTGGAGGCACCTCAGATGGGCTCTGCTGGGAATACCCGCCTTCCCCTGGCAGTGGCAGATGAAGCAGCGCAAAGTACAGGGATGAGAGGGAAAAGTCAGAAACGAGAAAAATGGGAGAGAAATTAAAATTTAAAAAAATCTCATGGGGGACCTGAAAGCCAAGGCAGATGGGTAAGTGGGCGAGATCCTCTGTGTGAGTGTCCTCCCCGTTTCTGCCTGGGGTGACCAATGTTCAGAGCATCGGGGGAGGCTGGAGAGCCGTGGAGCTGCCAACCCCACATCAGCACATCCAGAGGGAGGGACAGAGGTGTGGTCCCAGCTGCCTCTCCTTCCCTCCCTGCAGATGACACCCCACACCCTGCCACACAGAAGACAGCTACCATGCATACCCCAAATGAACAGGAGAACAGCTACAGCTGCCACAGGCCTTGGGAAGACAGTGGGACAGAACAGAGGTGCAGAACAAGGGATTTTAGTGGTGAAATTCTGGTAATTTTCAACACCTGGGATGTAAAATTCAAACAACCGACTGTTTTTCCTGCTCGTTGCCTCTTTGGATAATTCTTTCCAGAGCTAATATGCTAATGGGGGCAGGAGCACAACCCGCCCTGTATCCTCTCACTGGCCACCACCACATTCCAGCCAGGGACTGGAAAAGCAAAGCAACAAAACCAAAACAGAAACGAAACTGTGTGTTAAGGAGAAATAAACCCTGCTGCCTGCAGGCAATCTAAGGAAGCCATGTGGCACCAGCACAGTAAATAGAAACTGAACAAGTGACCTCTTCTTGGTCCCCTTGGAGACAGTGGCAAGGCAGGGATTAGCAGCTTTCATAGTGCTCCCACTGGTTTCCATGATGAGGGCACAGAGGAGACTTGTGTGGTGCCTGGGGAGCTGGGGGAGGCAGAACTGGAAGGGACCAGAGGGACCCATGAGGGCTCTGGCAGGGAGGAAAGGTGGGAATGTTTATTTATTAAATATGAGCCTACAAAACCTGCTTTGGCTTCGGTCTCACCAGATCCCATCGAGGCACAGGATTAATTGCCTGTCCATGGTGGATGTAGATCTACAATGATGCCCTCCTGAATAACTCCTCTCCAGTTCCTGTGTTTGGTAGGTTTCTATGGCCATGGAAGCCTTCCAGTCTCCTTCCCCCATGGCCCAGTAAGTCCCATTTCAATGAAAAATGACCTCACTCTGTAGGTTCAGGTGTGCAGGGGGAGAGTGTGGCTCCACCAGCCAGTCCCCTGCCCACAGCTCGCAGCTCCTGACCCATTTTGGTGTGCAGAGAGAAGCTGTTTCCCACCAAAAGCAATCAGCAGGAAGAAGAAAGGATGAAAGAATGTTTCCCCAAAGTCCAGAGAACTCCCCAAACCGATTCTGTATCTTCTTGGCAGGAACTCTACATTTTTTAAAAGACATATCTGAAAATTACAGGAAGGCATTGAGTCCCTGCCCATCACATAAATCCACAGCTCCTGCTGAATCATTCAGAATTGTGCTGCCCTGGACTTTGCCAACACAGTCACACGTCTGCACAGAAGTCTAAATAAAATCTGTGTGCAAATCAAAGGAGTAAATTTCATGAGTAACTAGAAATCGTTAGTTTTTGTGGTATGTTTGCAGCTTTTTCTTATTCTAGCACTGTTTCCTGAGCAGACTCTGTAATATTCCACTTCAATCCCTCCAAGCTGACGGGAGAGCGTGTACTTCGCAATCAAAGTGATTCATGCAATTACATGAGCCAGTGCAGAGTAAGGGAGTGAGAATCCCTAATCTAGAACATTAGCACTTATCTGTTAAATGCTCTTTTTCAACACACTGCAGAACCATCATCTCATTCCTTACATAAGGTTCTTCAGGGACTACTGTGACAACAGCAGTGCTGAAAAGCAGCGTAATGAGACACCAGGAGCACTGGGAACAGATCGCTACAACAGCAGCTCATTACAACAATTTCTTGCCTGACCCCAGGAATAACATTGCTTGTGGAGGCTTTTTTATTGCTGAAGTTCCTTGTCAATCTGTTTCATTTTTATTGGTGTATTCACGAGGCTGTTCCTCTTTATGCACTGATTGTTGACTTGGTCTGCAATATATAACTAAGAATGGAACAGTGTGGCTATTCCCAGGGGATGACAAGATTCCAGAAATCATGCCAGAAACTTTACAAAGTTTGTTGGTCTCTTGGAAAGAGCTTGGAGATGAGCTACCAAAATCACTTGTTGGTGACAGAAATGTTGCTGTGTAGTGAAACAAGTATTGTGGAATTTGTTTCCAGCTTATTACACATGGAAGGTGAAAATTCCTGATATTAGAGGGCTTAGTAACATTTGCTGATCCAGATCAGTGAAATCCAAACAGAAAATGAGGTTTTAAGAGTTGGAGTAGTTTGCTGAGGGAAGTTGTCTTCACTGTTGTAAGTCAGTGCTTGGTATCTCTTGAGATACGTGCTAGTTTAAAACACAACTTATCTCTCTACATTTAGGATTCACTAATGAAATTTATGGCTTGATTTGGTAGGAATTCAGACAACAGTGCCTCTTCTAAGCCCAAAATCAGCATTTGTGTTTAGACTTCTTAAAAATTAGTTTATTTGACGTCAGAAGAGGCCAGGCATGAGCATGGGGTGCGTGGATGCTGCTGCTCTCCTCACCTGCATCCCATCCCGGGGCAGAAATGTGCTGACCTCTCAGACAGTGCTACAAGCTCCCACAAGCAGCAGCCCCATGGACACCTCCAAAGGCAATTCCACGTGTGAGAATTGCGTCTCAGAGCCTGAATTGCCTCTCATTTTCTCCACGTGACGCAAACCGCTGTCGGTGTGATGCAGCATCACGCCGGGGGTGCCCAGACTTGCTCAGCCACTCACACCTCGGATCCCAGCTGGCTTTTGCAGCCTCACTGAGAGCTGCAGGTATGAAGCCTCCATTTCTCTGCCAGACTGCTGCTGGTAACTTGAGAAGGCACTGGCCAACTCCAGCCACATCAGAGAGGGAGGCAGGAAACTTGGAAGTCATTTACAAAAATATTTGCGACTCAGAAAAACATAAATGGTGGTTGCTGGGGACCCAAATTAATGTCAGCAGAAATGGTCTCTTCTGCCTCATGTACAGCCCCCAAGAGAGAGGACAAATGATCGAGAAGGGTCTTGGGCTGGTTGTCTGTGAAGCCTCTACTTCACTGAACATTAATTACTGACCTAAAGCAGAAATGTTGGGTGAAAGAAGGACTGCATCCCAATTCAGGGTACAGCTTAGAAATTTATTCTTGAATTACTTGTGTGTTCGGGTTATTTCAGGCACTACAGGCAACTGATTTGAGGTCTTTCATACCTTGGGTGAACTTCACACCTAGACTATACATTTGTATATATCTGATATAAATAAATACATTCCTTCATGACAGTCAGCAAACTTTCACCATTTTGGATGTATACCCATGGTTGGATATACACTGTGAAAGATTAAATAAATTAGATACTGTCATTATTAAGAGAGTTTTAGGGCAGAAAGATAATTTTCCTGTCTCACATTACATGCTTTTTCTCATTTCTTTTATGAGAAAATTATCTTTTTAGATAGATGATGTATTCACATTCCTAGTCCTCAAAATTCTGTAAACTCTGTAGTGCATTATCGCTTGAAGAGGCCAAATAATTATTTGAATGCCTACTCATAGATAGTGTTCAGTAGAACTGAGGCTCTGAGAAGAACCAGAGAGACCCACCAACTGCACTGAAAGTTAAAACAGGTATTTCACCCCAGATTCTTAAAGCAGGACTTTTGTATGATCATTATCATACTGTGTCCAATCTAAAATATTGCGATTAATTCAGGGTGATGTTTCCTAATTCTGGTATTAGAATTTTTATGGTGGAAGATGTTCAGCAGATTTGTGAAGGCGATCTGAAAATGGGACTTTTGGGGTTCCCTCTTGGGAAGAAGTGGAACCCCTCCCAAGCACAGCCAAAGCTGGAGCTCCACTGAAGCCTTGCCCACAGGTGGCTACACTGGATCCTCCTGCTGGGTGCTCCCACATGGAAGGGAAAAGGTTCTTCTGGGGTAGATTCCTTCACACCAGAGCAGTATCAGGGGTGTCAGTGGACAAGTATTTATGTGGAGGATTGGGGATGGAATCTGTACTAACTGTGATAAAGTAAAAGGGGCTGGAGAGGTGTTTCTGCCCTGTGCTGGCTCCAGGTGCCCTGTGGGGTGCTCTTGGTCTGGTACCAGCAAAGACTGAAAGGATACAGAGAGAAATGTTACATGTTTCAGAATGAATCTGTTCAGTAAAAACCCAACTATGCAAAAAACCTTTTAAATGAAGAAAAGTAATATGAAGCTACTCTTCAAAGTGGAGCAAAGAAATGAAAGAACTTCTGAAACTGTGGTGCATTCGTGAGATGGGCACTGTGAAGATTCACATTTAAGACACATTGTGGATTTTTACTGCTTTTGCACTAAAACAGTTGTAATGACACTGAAATTCAGAAAGTCATCTCAACTTTTACCTTTTCTTTAAGAACAGGAATGATTTAATCAGAATTAATGAATATCTCATGACAATTTTGTAATCACCTAAAGGCCATATATATCTGCAAGGTCTCTTCTGATAGCAAACCAGTTTTAGCACAAGTTGGTAGTAAGAATATTGACATTAGGGTGGCTTCTAGTAAGTCTGTAGCATCCCCATTGTACTGTATAATGCTGCCCTTCCAGGCTCAGGACTGACAACCTTTCATAAATTATACTTTTTATGTCAAATGGCTTTTACAAGAAATGACTGAGTCTACATAAACCTGCACAAAATTCTTCTCTTCCCCCTCATTATTTCTCCTCAATTCTATAGTGTTTTTAGAGAATCAGGAGGTTTAGAGCTGAAAGTGATGATTTGTTTTTGAAAGTTCTGGGCACCTGGAGATTGTGAAAATAATCATTCCTGGCTTATGTTCATTTTTAGTTTCTAGGATACAAATAGAATTTAAAACAAGCTAATCCCTTCACCTGGTTTAAACTGTGATGCTTCAGGCAGCAACATGAGTTTACAACAGCTAAGGATACATCCCAGTTATTTTTAATCCTCTCACGTCAAAATTGGGCTTATCCCAATTTGCTTTTAAAGCATCCTCGGAGTAAGGCTCTATTTACTCAGCCCCTATTTGTCTCGAGAGCACTTGTATTTAAGCACCCAAAAAGGCCACGTTTGTAATGAAAACACCTCCAGACAGACTGACCCCCAGAGGGGAGGCCACCGAGGAATCGATTCGACAGCTCCTGACCGGGACTGAACGGAGCGGGAGCACACGAGCTGCTCCGTGTGTTACTGCTCCCCTTCAGCTGCGCTCAGACCCGCCTCAGCCAGGGAATGAGACTGTCTGAGGGCTCGGGGAAATGGGGGCTCTGCAAAGGCTCGGCCTTCCCGGTTGGAACAAAAATATAAACTGAAAATCTGGGAAAAAAGGGACCTACATTTGAGGATGGGACACGCTGGAGGAGGGGAGTAGCACAAAGGGCCCAGAGAGATGTGAGTGGGAACAGAGAGGCAGGAAAAGGGACAAAAAGGGAGTTAGGAGGGAGAAGAAAGGGAAGAAAAAGCATAAAGAGCTGGAAAAGTTAGGAAAATAGAGAAGAAAAACAGTGAGAGAAGCGGGGAAGGAAACACTGCATGTGTTTTAGTGATTGCACTGGGCTCTGATGTTCTTCACAGGGGACGGAGGTGCCTGAAGGTACCACTGTTAGTGGTTAGATCTTGGTTTGTGCTGAATTTCAGTGGTGTGCATGTAGAAACAGGAGCTCGGTGAGACCATGGCCTGGCATTAGTGCTGGAAGGAGCCAGTGGTGCACTGTGTCTGAAATGGGGCTCCCTGCTCCCAGCGCTCCTTCTTCTCAGCATCTTCCCATGGATCTTTGGTGGGAGCCAGCCCTGATGAAGAAGAGAGATGTTTTCCTTGGTGCCCCTGGGTGCCGTGGGAGCCAGGAGGGCTCAGGCAGGGGCAGAAACTGCCTGCGGCAAGGAGGGGAGAACCACAGGAGAACATGAATTCAAATGGGTTCTGGGCTTCCAGCAGGAACTGGGATTGGTCCAATTCTTACTGGGACTGTGGGGTACGTTTGCTTTGATGCTGCTCTACCCCAGAGAAGATGAGGAGCAGCCTCTGTGTCCCCCCACAGCCATGTCCACAGCTCTGCCAGGTGTCAGCAGAGGCTGGATTGGGAGTTGCAGGTCGTTTCTGTTCCAGGGGCAACATCAGTCCTGGATCTGCTGCAGGCCAGGGAGCTTGAGACACACGAGCAGAGGGGACATGGGCACCAGGACAAGCTGGCTGCAGTGGCTGTGGGCTACCACTGCCCCACTGTGGGATGTGCTCTGACCTGCTGTGGATTCCCCCCTCCTCCTGCAGGATCTCCTGTGGATCCGCTGTGTGCTGTCCTCGACTTGCTGTCCCCATCATGCTGTTGGATGTCCTAGAGACCTGCTGCGGGATGTTCCCCCCCCAGCCCTGCTATGAGATGTCCTCAGGCCAGCCCTGGGACGTTCCCCCAGACCTGCTGTGGAATGCCCCCAATATACAGTGGGATGTTTCCCATCTAGCTTGTGATGCCTCACTGCTCCCTGATCTGCCATGGGATGTCCCCAGCCAGCCATGGGGATGAAGCCCTAGACCTGCTGTGGGACATCCCCCATACCTGCTACAGGGTGTGACCCAGCCAGCCCTGGGACATTCCCCCAGACCTGCTGTGGGATATCCTTCAGCCACACTGTGGGATGCTCCCCCAGACCTGCTGTGGGATATCCTTCAGCCACGCTGTGGGATGCTCCCCCAAGCCCTGGGGTGTTCCCCCAGACCTGCTGTGGGATATCCTTCAGCCACGCTGTGGGATGCTCGCCCAAGCCCTGGGATGCTCCCCCAGCACCGCCGGGGGGGGGCGTTCC
>VWZT01011455.1:58701-77291 GCA_013397055.1 Pachycephala philippinensis | reverse complement strand
TTTTTTTTTTTTTTAAGAGAGAGGCCAGAAAGTGAATATTATCTACCTGGCAGGCTGGAGCAGTAATTTTATGGCCTTATTAGTCTTACAAGCAAATGCTCTGTATTAGGGCTTACCTGCAGCACAGAGCTTTGTGTTTAGGAGCTGTTTGGGTGACACACACTGTTTAATAGTGATCCTAAAGCAACAGCTTCTTCCTAAGCTAGTGGCTGATCTTTTAACAAGTATTTTGATCTGGCTTCTGCTGGTCGGTGCAATATTTACCCAGTGAGTACAGTCTAAAATAATTTATCATGTAAATCCCAAGGTGAGATCAGTGAGTTTTTCCCTCAAGAGAATGTTTACTCTGATATGCGTCTTCCCCAGAGCTGTTATCATCATTTGCGTATGTTTTAATGAGTTTCCCATTTACGTAGTGCTGACCCAGTGCATTTGGTCTCTCACTGCTGCTGTCAGACACCAAGAGCAGTGAGTTAATCAAGCTTACATTCGGGGTGCAAGCAGAACCTTTAACTGATGGCATTTCTCACTGGAGAAAGGAGACTGGTTTTTGTATTAAATCTATATAAGCTTTTGATTAAAAACTAACTGAAAGATGTACAGTAACTTGTTTTCAAACCCTAATGTGTCAATTGCTCTTCATGGTTTGTGGGTTTTAAAACATACCCACTAGTTTGCATTTTGGTTTTTGCTTGTCTAAGCTGTATTGGGTAAGTGGCTAAAATATTTTTTGCCTCCCGTGAAGGGGAATGCTACTACAGCAGCATTTTTTTGGATGTGGACACTTACGCAAAGCTTTTCTTAAAACCTCTTCTAGTTACATGAAATTCTAGATAACAACCACAGAATCCATATTTAAACTCCTATTTTAGCTACTTCCACTTGGACTTCTCTAACCAAACTATCATGCAGTTTTGCAAACGCACTCACAACATTCGTATGATATTATCGTACGAAATTAGAAGGAATAGTTACTTAAAAGTCATTAAATTAATGGATGATTTCCTATTTTTGCTTCTCCATAAGACTGGTTTGGTGACTTTTTTTGGGACTCTTTTGGTGACAAGTTTGGTGCAGTTGGTCCTTGCTCCTGCCTGAGCTCACTCAGGCACTGATCTGGGAGCTGGGAGAGTGAGTGGCATGTGCTATGGTCAATCAGTGCTCAGAAGCTGGGACTGTAAATCACTGACAGCCCTGGGTTTGGCCCCGAGCAGCTCCGTGTGTGGTCCTGGCTTTAAGCAACCCGATCTCAACTCCGAAATGTGCCAGCAGCCTGCACGTTACAATCCATGGGAGACACAAGTATTGCAAATCAGCCTTAAATCTTATTATTCAGCCTTAATGAGCCATGATAACTTATGGGGTGCCAGAGGCAGCTCCTGAGCACCTGATCTGTCCTATTTCTGGACTACATTTATTATTCATTTAATTTGCTTAATGCTGTGTTGAACTCCAGGCGTGCGACCGAGACCAGCAGTGCGGAGGCGGGATGTGCTGTGCCATCAGCCTCTGGATCCGCAGCCTGAGGATGTGCACCCCGATGGGAAACCTGGGAGACGAGTGCCATCCCTTGAGTCACAGAGTGAGTACATCACCGGGGGGGCTGTGGGGCTGAAGCAGGGATGTCCTGAGCTGTATTTCACATGGCATAAAAACTATAACGTGGTGGAAAGGCAGGGAAACTTCCCGTTCCTTACAATATCCAGATATTTGCATCTGTATGGGAACAGCAAGGAAGGTACCTACGTAAGGAAGTGCATTACTGTCAGAATTATGCTGAAGAGAATCAGAGGATGAAAGCACTACACGCTTCCCAGATTGTTTTCTTATTAGTTCGTTGTTGCTGCTTTGTTTCATGACGTGATCCGAAACAGCGTTAGCAGTTCCCAAGCCCAGCCTTGCCAATCCTGACTTGGGTGAGCAGGAGCACAGCGAGTGCCACCGACCCCAGTGCCAGTGGACAAGATCCTGTCACAAGCATGAAAATGTCACCAGCTTGGTGCTGGGACACCTGGTGCATTGAGAAGGTGTTGACACACACTTGGAGTTAACTTGCCACAGGCTCTCTTTGTTTCTATTCTACCTATTAATTTCAAATATCCATGTATATACACATACATCCACACACACATATATAACACCAGTTACATATTAGCCCTTTTTTAGGTGATCCACAGTATTATTAATACAACTATTTTAACAAGTACATTTATTTAAGGCAATGTAATTATGTATTTTATATGCAGTCTGAAAAAAGCTGCTTATTTAAAATACAAAAGACTGAATGGGATGTTACCAGGGAGCTTGAGAACCTGGTGGTCTTCAGAGCCATCCTCAGGGAAGAGCATGGCCCAAGAGTCATCACAAGTGAAAGATATAAGGCAATAAATTCAGATCATAAATATGCACCTAGTTAGCTGCCTGTCTCACTTTTCATCCAAGGCCTGGCTTCTCAGCTCAGTATCTACAGTTTATTTTCTCAGCTTTAGGAAGTTTAAGGCTCTATTTTATTGCAGTTACATTTTTAAAACTTCTGTTGCGATATTGGGGACCAAATTGTCATTTTTACCATGTAATGTAGCAGGCTTTTCTTGTAAGGGCTCTTTCCATTACCAGGAATTAGGATAGAAGAAATTGTCTTCTAGAGGGTTTTATGAGCTTATTGTTATTGGGCAATAATTTATACTGTCCAATATATTTCAAGTTGATTGCTTGCATAATTACAATCAGAGAAGATACCTGTCTACCCCAGACTTAGTCACTGATGTTTATAAGCTTTATGAGGTTAATTTTAGATTTTTGATTCCTCACCCCACTGCTCTTCCTGAGAAACACAAAGCAAATTGATTTACTGTAGATCGTGAAACGAGGTTCTTTTAAGGATGGAGGGTTTGCTCAGTGGTTCCTCTCAAGTAAATCCTTGTGTAGGGAGCAGCTGGGTGCCCTGATCACCAAAACTTTTCATTTACCTGCAGGATAGGTCAAAAGCAGGCACCACCATGGCCATGGCACCTCAGGAACCTCCAGAGGAGCCGGGAGATTCCTGGAGGAGATGGTTGGCAGTTGGATTTATACTTTCTAGTTTCCTTCTCATCACTTAGGTGGTGATGGACTGATGCCATTAGCAGTCCCAGCTGGAATTTCAGGGCAGGGTCTGAGGCAGGGCCAGGCAGGGTTTGCAGGCAGGGCCAGGCAGGTGAGCTTTGGCAGCGTGGGAGTCCTGCTGAAAGGAACATTTCCTTGCAGCAAGTGGAATGTTTTGAATAAGTCACCTGAGCTGTCGGAAGGCTGAGAGCTCAGGGCTTGGTTTTGCTGCAGTGCTGTGCGTGGGCACCCAAAGGTGTGATTCCCATGGGGAGTCCCCAGCACCTGTGGCTGGTGCCTCTCTGCTCACACCAGAGCAGAGAGGCTGTGGTGGGTGGCATGGGGAAGCCCATGGCATCCCTTGCACTGGGGCTGCTCCTCAGACAGTGCTGGGCAGGAGGCTGGTGCTGGCCAGGGCACTGCAGGTGATGTGAGCCCTCTGCCCACCCCCTGCACTCAGCAGAGTGTCACTAGAGTCAGGCTGGTGCTTGGCACCATGCACTGAGGACTGTGTGGGACTTTCTCAAAAACAAGATTTGTACACCGACACAAGAAAATCTTGGAATATTAAAATTTTAGGCTCCAGCCACACAGAAATCTGGAAATGAGGGAATTAGGGCTGGCTGCCTGGCTGGTAGCAGTGGCTTTGTACCTCCGTGCCTCCTTTGCTGCATCCAGGGAACGCTCAGTGTGTCCTGCCAGCTGGCAGCACCAGAGCTCCCAGACATTTCCCACTGGGCTGTCCTGCTTGGCTCCTGTAAGAGACAGAGCTTGTGACCTAGATGTTGAAGAGTGTCAGTGCATGTGCATGTCATGGCACAATTAAATTTGTCTAATGTACTCCATATGTACTCCCTGCAGCACAGTGTGGCTGGAGGAGGGTGGGATGAAATGAGAAACCTCTGCCCTGTGGTGAAAAGGATCCTGCTCACAGGGAGGCCAGGCAAGGTGACCTCCAGAGGTCCCCTCCAGCCTGATTACCACGGGATCCCGAGGTTCCCAGGTCCTGCTCTGTGCCGTGCGACAAGGCAGGATTGGGGACAAGCAGAAAGCCCTGTACAGTGGCACCACAAAACGTGATGTTAAAGGCCAATGTAGTTTCACAACAAACTCCCTTATGAAAGGGGAGTAAATGGAGAACATGTGTCACAGCTGTAGATTTACACAGCAACAGGACTGTTAACACCCTGCTCTTAACCGTGGCTTGACCGGGCTGTACAACAGGGTTGCCTTTGCCACCTGCTCTGTGCTGCAGCTCGTGGGGATCTCTGGCTGCGGAGGGAGGGAATTGGGCAGCATTCCCCATATCTGCCCCCAAATGAGAGGCAGAATTCCTCTCATTCCATCCCCCCAACCACCAGCGCCATGGATCTCCCTGTCACTGACGCCCTTGCTGTGTCCCCAGGTGCCCTTCTCGGGGCGGCGGATGCACCACACCTGCCCGTGCCTCCCGGGCCTGGCCTGCACACGGACTGCTCCCAGCAGGTTCAAATGTTTACCCGACTTCAGAAAAGAAGATGTCTTCTTTTAGCAGGAACTCTTCTGCACTAGAAAGAGCCACTCGGTGTTTCCGTTCTCTCGTTATTGTGACAAAAAAGGGTACGTGCCAGGGGAAACCCTTCACCACACCTTCCTGCCTCACCAACATCAGCTGGAGATGAGACACTGCTGTTGTGGCCAAGGTTTTCAGGAGGGACTCGCAGAGGAGGATGCTTTCATTTTGGGGTAGCCAAACGACACCTGCTAGAGCAAAACTCTTTCTGAGGGCAGGGGCTTGACCATTCCTGAATCATTTTGTGGTCTTTGTGGTTCCAGTTTAACCCCAGAATGAAAAAATCCAAGTTTATTGCCAGTTTTGGAGAATTTGGCCACGTCGTTACATCTTGGAATACCTGAACTGAACTGAGAGCTGGATAACTGCATAGTGTGAAGAATATGACAATTGCCAAAAGAACTGTATTTACATTGCATTTTGTATCTTTATTATTATAATTTTATTTATAAGTTAGGCACACCTCTAGGGTAAAGGTTTAACCAATAGATGTAGTTTTTACACTTTTAAAAAGTGGCAGGTGGAACCAAAGCATTTCAGTATTCAAGAGCATTAAAAGATTTTGTTATTTTAGAATTCTAAGATGAGAAGTTGTTGTTACTTGAATTGGTGTAAAACTACCTGATCATCTCAAACTGTGTATTAAGATGTAGTTTATATTTAAGAAAAAAGGAACCCTGAAGTTTATTGTAATGGGCTGCCTGACTTCTTGTATATGTATCAAATTTGCTGTGTAAAAATTCTGTATCAGAATAATGGCAGTGTATGATTTGATTTATTTTAATATTATAACATTATTTTGTCATTATGGTTTTTCATTTTTATTCAGTGTAATCTGTTATCCCACACTTGATTCACCCAAGCTAGCAGAGCTCCTTATGGATAGCTTAGCAGAAGATTATGTGCCTCTGGCTGCTGCTTGGGAAATTTGGAGTTTACAAGGCATGAACTCCTCAATCAAGCTGCAGTCTCAGAATCTGGAGGAATCTTGGTGTAAATAATATGAGAGGTTTTTCTTGGCTCATGCCTCAAAGGATCAACTTCAGCCCAGCAAGCATAAGATTTGTGGGTTTTCTATGAAATACTGTGTGACTTCATATTTACTTGTCAGTCCCCAGAGCTGGAATTCCAATAGTTTGTGTGAGATTCACACGTTTCTTGCTCTCAGACATGCAAACATATGCTGGAACTGGAAAAGTGAAGGCATTCATCTTTCAACAATCAGTGCTTTGCTGCTGGTGGAGATGGGGGGGTTGGAGAACTGAGCACGCTGTATCAAGGCCAGACCTGTATTACTTAGAGGAGAAACATCCCTGTGAGTTACCAGGTACCTTCTACTGGCCTCCACAACCTTCCTCGGGAGACAGAAAGGAATAACTGGATCAGTTATTCCCAGATCCTCATGGATCCTGTACATGTTAGGAAAATAAAAGTCTTGAGAGAGATTGCATCCTCCTGGCTCGAGACAGCCCATCCCCAGGGCACCCTCTCCAATGCCTCTGTATTTTGTCTCCCCCTTTGCAGCAGGGATACAGCAGCTGTGCAAGTGGCAACAGAAGAAAAAAATCCTGAGGTGCCACTAAAAGGTAATATTACACGTGGTTTGCATTAATGTGATCAGGTACAAAGTGCCTGTATTAGACCTGAAGTCTCAGAGGGGCTCAGCACTAACCCAAAGGGCTGGTGAAAGGCCAAGTCATTCCCATGCCACTGATATGCCAGCACTGCAGAAATTCCCATAACCTGGATTTAAAACCAAACCCCAAGCCTGATCCCACCACCATCACTAAATCAGGGGGCTCCCCAAACACCCTGTGCACCCACAAAGTCTGCGTTTGCAGAGGAGGAACACACTGGGAGTCTGGGTGTTGCTTTTCTGTCCATGTCTGTCCCTATAAAATAAGCTCAATACCATGGACTTCAATTTACACAAAATCAAGAAGAAAAACAGGAGCAGTCCAAATGTGCATGAGTCCCATCTCTCGCTCCATTTTTTTTTAATCAGAGCACAAAAAATGAACCACAGCAGGGAACAGTAGCCCTGCTCCTCATCTCCCGCTGGCATAATTCACCAGTGGCTCCACTGAAGGCAGCAACCCTGGTTTATATCATTGTAAATGAGTGGACAATTATATCCGAGGACTGCCTCAGTCCTGCCAAACCGAAATCCTAGGAGAGTTTATCAGACAAGAGCAGAGCAACTTTGTAGTTGTAATTTGTGCCAATTAACTTGTGGGATTAAGCATTTATCTGGGTAATGAGAACAGCCCCAATTACACGAGTTCAAAGTTCACACCATCTATAGCATGTGGAAGTTCTCATGTCCTGCAGCCACTCCTGGACAGGGTATTTGGATGGTGCAGCTTTGAGAGATGCCTTATCCCATACTTGTCCTTGAGGGGCTTCTCCACACCTTCCCTGCTGATGTAGGAGAGATAAAGGCAAAACCTCACTGTCCTACATCCCCACTATATTCACTTGGCAACAATTATTACGATTCCCCTTTTAGTAATTTAATTTCCATTAATTGACACTGACAATGGAGGTTAGTTGATTTGAGAGAATCATTCTGGAAGGAAGATTAAGCTCTTGCATCCCCATTATTTCCTGAAGTCTGCCCTAATCAATTATCTCTTCTCCCATCCTAGGGGAGATTTCCTCTCCCAAGCACATCTGCAAAGTCCCTTTAATTTCTTTCTGCAGTGGAAGGGGCTGGGAGGGCACCCTTTACTTTTGCTTTACACTGATAATAGGCAAACCAGTGACCACAAGCATTTCCAAATGTGAATGGCCATGCATTCCCCCCTGCTTTTCCCTGGAGCCAGCTTTTGTCTTGAGGAGCACAGCAAGTGACTCAGGATGACCCATGGAAAATGTGGCCAGCCTCAAGCTAACCCTGCCACGAAAAGTTTCCTGCAGCGCCCTGTGCTGCTCAGTTTGCCCCAGAATCACCCCAGAAATTATCTCAGGCCAGAGACAGCTTCCTCACCTGCCTTGGAGGAAGGGAAGGGGACAGGAGAAATCAGATGAGGAAACAGAACAGAACTTGTGCAGCCCTGGAACCTCCTTGGTGCAGGGGAAAAGCCTCATTCCCCAGTACACACAGCCTGTGAAGAGAGAGACTGGTTTAAACACTTCCCTTTATTCACTCCACTTAGGAGATCTGTGCCAACGTGTGTTTTAACTTTATTAATATTGCAGTAATTTCATTAATGATTAATAGAAACGTGTGCATTAATTTTTAATATTATATGAATATTGATATTACAGATATGCTATAGAATAATGTTGATATCCCACCACACTGGAGGAGGTTCCATGTCCACTGCCAGATTTTGGGTTAGCAGAGAGCCCTTGCAGGAAAGGGCACCACCACATATAATGAGTTGCTGCCTTAATTTGATTACATGCTTATTAGGAAAGGGGAAGCAAGGTGTTTGGGGTTCGAGGGTGCACAGCTGGCTGAGCCAGCACACACCTGTGAGCCTGGGGGACTGCGGGGAAGGCTCTGCTGCTGAGCACCAGAAAGCCCAGCTGAAACTCAGCTTCATCTGCATCCTCCTGCCCACAACTCACCCCTGGGCGATTTTGCCACTTCTAAAAAACAACGTTACAAGTCTTTGAGGGAGGAGATGACACAAAAGTAAATTATTCTGGTTATGTGGCAAGTGGGGGACTCAAATCTGAATGGGTCCATACAGAAGAGACAGGTCACCCCAACGAAATCATGGTTTTACAGAGCTAATAACTGAAAGGAGATTAGTTAACTGAAGGTTATTGTGGTGTTTGAGATGTTAAAAGGAAATAACACATACCCCTATGGAGAACATTTTAAGGTAAGAAAAGTGATTATTCTTGTTATTGATAGTTTGTAGTGGTGTGGGCAACATTAGTCTTGTTGTGACCGCAAAACTCTAGTGTGTTTGATGATCGTGTAACATTCCTCGCCAAGAGGTACTTGCTAATTTTCCTCATCAGCACAACCCACCAAACCAAAGGATGGTACCAGCAAGTGTGACCCCAGACAGGTCCTTGCCAGTGCCTCCCCCTGCCCCAGTAGCTCTGGGATTTGTTGTTTCTGCACAGATGGATATTCAAAAGAAACAGAAGGTGCTAAGAATCCTTTGATTTAAACAAGATGTCTCAGGAATTTGATCTTGACAATGTGTAACGTGTTTTCCAGAAGGAATTAGAAAATTGCAGGAAGAGAATAGACTGTGCAAATGCAAGAGGATTTTGATAACAGCAAAATCAATGTGCCTTTCTCTGTTACAAAGATATGAAATGGCAAAGCAGCAGGGGTACAGTCATTAGACTAATCAATAATTCCGAGCACGGGAATGGAGATGAGTTTAGTGCACATCAGCAAATCACCTATGGTTTCTCAAGGAGAGTCTTGAGAGCAGGCAGACCCAGCCCAGTGCAGTAGGACACATTCCAATGATTTGGCAGGGCAGGTTCCCCCATATGACACGTCTGCCCTGGAGAATGGTGGCAGCCTTTGGGTCACTCTGCCCGGTCATTGGGGCTGGGAAAAGCTGGATGTGAAGGGCTGAAGCTGAGTAATCCTGGTGCACTGAAGGGAGAAGGATGTATGGCAGCTTGTTTAGTGACAAGGAGTACAATGCAGGGTGACAGCAAAGTGTGCAGGAGAGGAGGAAAGAACAATATAACCACAAGGCACACCTGTAAACACCCCTGTGGCAGGGGTTTCCCAAAACCCTGATTGTGAGCAGCTTAGCGGGGTAGAAAACGAAGGCATGCACAGTGTCAAAAGGACAGAAAGTCTCCTGTGCAAAACCCAATTTACCTGGCAAACTCTGTGCATGTTAATTGTGTGCCAGGAGTGCCCAGAGCACCCCAGACTGATGCTCCATTGTACCGTGGCACCAGATACCAGCATCTTACAGGCATGTCCCTGCCCCCCGAAGTTTCCAAATCTCACAGCCCATATAAAGCAAGTGTCTGTGCTGTGCTCAGCGTGTACCTGCATCGCTGCAGCCTGAGCTAGCCCGGGATGCAATGCTGCCCTTGCACTGCATCCCAGCACATGGTACAGGAAGGATGGGCTGTGGAGTTCTGCACTGCACTGCTTGGGCAGTGTATCTCTTCCTGGGCTTGGAATTCTACCAGGTCTCCCAAATTCTGGTGTCGTGCCTTTGCCACAGCATCGTAACACACGGAAAGGATTAAATCTGCTTTTAAGTGTAATGTGGCTTTGTAAATCCCAAGGCAGTAACGCAGTGCAGAAGCAGACTGAAAATATGGCCTGGTTCCAGCCCAGCAAGCAGGGTTGGGTCTTCTTTATTTACTTTTTCTCTTGCCTACGTGAGTGCACTCATGTCATTCCACGCAGAGATTTGTGGCTCTATCACTGCGGATGGGTAGATGTAGCTCTTGCTGCAAGGAGCTTGCAAAGCAGCAAAGCTGATATTAATTCCAGGATTCACCCTTTATTTACTCCTCCAGGCTGCATGGGAGCCCAGGCAGGAGAGCACACCTCTAACCTCTTCCATGGGACCTGCCAGAAGGGCCAGCTCAGGGAAAGGCACCAGTGAGGTAGGTGCTAGCATTCTCACCCTTTCAAAAAATTTCACCGCATCCTGTCAAATTAGTAGGTTTTTAATTTTTTCCTCTCCAATTTCTTTTCTCACATGGGTGAAACCTTGACAGAAAGGTCCCCCATCCCTTCAAATCCAACAGCAAGATTTTCTGACTGTGGTGATGTCATAATTTCAGCTCCCTCCCCACCCTTTTATTAAACTCCCCAAAGTTGCTAACAAACCTTTCACACATTGCAACAGAGCCTTCAACTGTTTGGATTGGGTTTACATCAGCACTCAGGCTCAGACAGATACGGCACAAACAGTAAGAAAGAGCCTGTCTTGCAGAGAGTTTAGGATCTATTGGGGAGGAGAATCATCACCGACCCCTCTGTCCCCACTGGCAGCTCTGTGGCAGGTCCTGCAGAGGTTTCTGC
Organism: Pachycephala philippinensis; assembly: GCA_013397055.1. Taxonomy (NCBI): domain Eukaryota; kingdom Metazoa; phylum Chordata; class Aves; order Passeriformes; genus Pachycephala; species Pachycephala philippinensis. Next base: position 66,675 of record VWZT01011455.1, on the reverse strand, counting down.
AGCCTCCCTCATTGCCCTTCCAGGAAGTACTTTGGTGATGCTCAGCCCAAACATGTCCCTCCTTTCACATCATGGCTCTACTTTACCTCTGCCTGTGATGCTTCTGGTTCCTTGGCTCGGGTGCCCATATTCTCCCCCTGCAGGCACTGCAGCTTGGCTGGACATTTTGCCTCTTCATCCACCTTCCTCCTCACCCAGATGTCTCCTGGGGCTCTGCTGGACCTGGCTCCTGGGGGCAGCTCGGTCCTGTGGGCCCCCAGAGCTGGTCTCTCTGCCCCAGGGCCACTGCAGCCCTGTGGCACCCAGGGGACTGTCCCCTCGCCCTTGGCACAGCACACCGAGGGCCCTGCTGTGTAGTGGGAGTCTGCAAGGCCTAATGAGGGAGGGAAAGGAAAAGAAAAGGAAAAAGCCCAGTTGATTTACTTGACTATCAAACTCAACGGTTTCCTTTCCATCACCCTCCTGCAAGTGCTCAGTGACAGATGGGGACAGATTGAGGGGTTTGATGCAGTGAGGTAATATTCCACTAAATCATTCCTCTTTCCCTCACTGTCAGAAAGAACCCAGACTTCAGCCCTTCCTCTGAATCTTCCTGTGTTTCCCTCTTTAATGACAAAGCCATTTTAGCTCTACCTCTGCTAAAATTTCTGAGAGAAGCGAGCACTTGCTGTTTATATGCTATGATAAAATGGGTGTTGTAAAACAGTTAGCAAAAGGGAGTGAATCACCCTGAGACAGAGAGGGTTCTGGTGCTGTTTACTGGCGTTTCTGATTTCTTTTTGTTGCCTGTGTGCTGAGGCTGAGCCCCAGACCCCAGCACAGGGACCCTGGCTGGGCAGGCAGCAGGCTCCGGGCAGGTGTGCCGTGGGCAGGCGCGCAGGCTCACACTGCACGTCTCACAGATGGAGGATCCATTTTTTCTCTGGATGATTTGTTCCAATGGTTAATCATCCTCACACAAACACAGGATTATTTTTTAATGACATACCAGTAAATAACATTCAGAAACTTTAGGATGGGCTTTCTCTCCACCGGGCAATCTCTTGATTTCTGCCTACTCTATGAATGCCATGATGACTGCCTAAAATTAGCTGTGACTTCACAGCTTCCCTGTGCCCTTGCAAGACTAGCTTTGAACTTGAAAGCCTCCTACACAAAGTGCTTTGTGCTATCAACCTGGTCACGGCAGACGTGAAAAATGCGGCACTGAAGACAGTGGCCTTCCGATAAATACATCCACAGTACAGCCATGCATGACTCGGGATCAAAGACAGAGTGCAAGTACTGAGGTCATTAAACATGAACAGAAATACAGCTTGCATGAAAGGCTGAGCTTGACTTTAAAGTTAAGTGATGAAAGCTTGTGTAGTCAGCGATTGTTCACCCGTGATAATGCTCTCGCCATCAGTGGTTCTGTGTGTTACAAAGGTGAATAAGAATAACTAATTATTCTTGGGATAAAGCATCGAGGTGTGGGGCAGTTAATGACTTGTACCAAGTGAAAATAGGCTCAGAGATGCTCAGCACCAGCAGCGTTAGGGAAAGCCAGAGGGCCACAGATGTCCAGCTGGAAAATCAGCTCCTGGTCACCAGTTCTGCAACTGATGGATGAGTAAGGGTTTACCCCACACAAGGTCCTTCAGGATTGACATGTCTTCAGAGGTCACCAGAATAAAAGAAGGTTTGGGGTAAGATGTCCACAGGCACAGCCCCAACCCAGCACGACTTGGCACCAGCTTTTAGGAGACCATCTTCACCGATAGTCTTTCTCGGATGGCTGCATTTCTTCAACATGTCATATATATTTTAATATTCTGAAGCATAAGAACATCATAGCATGGGAAATGCTTCCTGGTTCCTATCACAATAGAGTTAATTATAGCCTGTGCAGTGTTTTGAGCAACTACAAAGGAAGCTGTGCTAAAAATGATGACTTTAGGAAACCTCTATTAGAAAACAGCCCCCCTGCCATGTTTCTAATAATTTTCTGATTTGCAGCATAACTATCTAATAAGGTTTCTGGGGTATTCTGATACTGTGTGGAATGATCCAATCTGCAGCCTGAGCTAATGAAGTGATACTTAGCATTGCATTCTGCCAATATGTGTCTGTTACTCTGTCTGGAGCCACTTCCCTCAGGGCGGTTTGTTGGCAATTCTGAGCAAGTGCAGGTGCCTCCAGAGAGCAAGGTGACTGTGCTTAACCATGTGGGGTGCGTGGCAGAGGTCCAGCCAAACTCCATGCATCCTTTTCTGGAAAGACAGGGAAAATGCCAGCTTTGCTCTCCTCTGAGCTCTGCACAACGTGTCCCAGGGCAGTCCCACAGCATATGGCAGAGCAGCCTTCTGAAGATGTAGCTGTACCACATCCAGGTAGAGCCTCAGGAAAGAACTGGTGCTATCAGACTAAGCCAAATTCCTGCCCTTTTCCTCGAGGCTACTGGCTTCACACCATTTTGGGAGGCAGCTTTGCCTCCTCTGTGCAGACCTGGTGTTGGAAAAGCAAACACTGACAGTTTGCAGGCTATGCATCCCCTGCTCACCCTCCACCTCTAGCATGACCACTGAATGAGACCTTTGCCCAACAACATAATTTGGCTGAGGCCAAATATTTCAGCTCCTTTCCTAGCAAACTCTTTCCAAATCCATCAGCAGAGCTACAAGCACCCCGGAGTACTGCAGGCACTGAGTGCTGTAAATCAGAGATCATCTTAGCTGCTAAATGGGATTTCAGACCAGTGTCATTTTTCAAACTGGCCTGACATTTAAGTCTATACTAAAAATCTCTCCTGACTTCAAGATTTTGACTGGAAACGCTTGTAAGGAATGTGTTAAATACCTGGTGAGTGAGTGAAGATGCCAGCAGCAATCACGATATTTCCAGAGCAGCTCTCAGCACAACTGCAATCCCTCACCACAGATATGCAGAAGCAGCATGCTGTGACCTCTGAGCCAGACTGTGAAGAATCTCTGGGGGAGATGATATTGGTATTTCCTGTGGTACTCAGCACTTGCGGTGCCCAGAATATGGGAAACTATCCTGCAGCTGCCTGGAGGGGTAGAGAGAAGAATGAATGCACATTCTGGTCAAGCACAGGTCAGTGGAAGAGCTGGGAGAGCCCCGCTGCTGTGCAGCCCACCAAACCTTCTGAGTACTTCGTGTTTTAGTCAGTGGGGATGGGGAGAGGGGTTCAAACCATCTGAGTTTCTGCAAGTGAGCCCAGGACTTGTACGAGCAGCAACAGCTTCTCACCTGGGGGTAATTATTAATGCCCAGCTCTCACTGAGTCTCAGCCTTCTGAGTGAGACCAAAAGCACTCTGGTTTTTGCGGGATGGAGGATTTACAGCCACACCTCACAGTCCCAACAGCAGCAACCATGTCTCCCTGTGCTCATTCCATTCTCCCCAGTATTATTTCTATCTTTTTGTATTTTTAATCCGGAGCAGGTTTTCATCCTCCCCGACACCCCTTCTCTGATCTTGGTCAAAGCATTTAATCTCTGTGACCCACTTTCCCCATATACAGACTAAAGGCTGCTATGAGAACATGTTAATGCTGTGCTTTGGAAGTGCTTTTTTTTTTTTTTTTTGCAACTTTCTTATACTTTCTCATATTTCAGAAGGAATATTTATCCTCTGGTGCTTCTCCAGCCCTTTCTGGTTTTCCCCACTTTCTTGGTGCACTCTCAGCGAGCAAAGTGGTGTTTGTTGGTGTGCTGGCACCAAGTACTCTTTAATTTTCTGCCATGTCCTTGATATTTAGTTTCACATCTTTTGGAATTAAACCCTATTGTACAACACCCATCTAAACCCTGAATTAAAGCTACTGGAGTTCCTTCTCTTTTGTACTACCACAGCCAGGATCATAATCTGACTGACATTACAAGTACCTAAAGTATAAAATTAACTTCAAACGTTAACTTCAAACAGCACTGATTTTGCCCTCGGAGTATATCAGGAGTCCTGAGACAGCCCTGGAAGCTGTGTGCAAGCAAAAGGCATGGTATACAGATAATTTTTTTTTTGTATGCTTGTGCTGTAGCAAGGCTGGGTCTGGCTGCCACTGATGGGTGATAGCAAAGCACCAGTTACCTTCACCAGATTAAGAACCAACCCACCCATCCCGTGAGGGCATCACCGAGCTGGGGGATGCCTCTGCACAGAGGCTGGCATTCAATACAGCAGCACTGCTTGATAAGCCAAATCTAAATAAAACCATCAAGTCACCCAAAGGTGAGTTTTCATCCCCCGCATATAACGACTGACTCTACAACTTGTGCTCAATTTTTCTAGAAGTGAAAAATCTGGTTCTTGCAGCTTTTAAGGAGGTTTTAAAATAACTATTTTCCCATCTCTGTGGTTTAAATAGAATCATAACCATACTACTTATAGCCTGGAAGAGAGGATGCCAAAATATCAGGCATTTTTAATAGAGTAAAGAGAAAGAAAATATTGGCTTAGTTACCAGCAGGATTAGGAAAAAGATGGCAAAAGATCTGAGTTACAGATCACAGTTCTAGGCCCTTACTATGTGGGCAGCTTCTGAGGGAAATATGAGATATGAGAAAAGTTTCAAAAGCTGGAACCCTGCAGAAAAGACCTAAAAGTAAATCAGGGCTGTAAAGTATCCTTGGAACACAATTCCCAGCAATAGCATCCATGCCTTGCCCCATAGTCTTTGTATCACAGCTCTATCCCATTACTCTCCAAGACTCACTAAGCTATCATCTAATATTCCAGCCTGAAAATATAATTAGCACTGATAACCAGCTGCTGCTGTGATCTGAAGTATGTGACAGCTTTCCTTCTGTACCCAGGTGCATTTTCAAAATGCTTTAGAAATGATCATTAAGTCTCTCTTTGTTTTAAAGGTACCCCATCCACAGTCATATTTCTGGCAGCATTGTTACTGCAACTGTACCAAAAAACTCAAATTGCAACCTTCTCCTTATGCCCTGCAGGAAATGCTGCCTTTCTGGTGTCCAAATCCGAGTTGAGGGCGGAAAACAAGTTAAACCAAACCAGGAGCCCCACCTCATTTAATTCCCTGCTCAATCTGAAGCTGCCACCTTTGCCCTCTTCTGATCTGCCATATCTCTTTTGTGCTCCCTTCATAGTCACAGGACAACTATTCCTCAGATGATGCCTACCAATTTTAGACTACTCTCTACAGAAATACTCAGCAGATGTAGATTTCTTCATGTAAACTGAGGCTATATCCCTGCCATTTTGTGTGAGAATTGCTCCAGCACGTGTTTGTTAAATGTTACATGATCCATCAGAAAGGGAAGCACCTCAGGGACAGCTTCCTCTGAGACAGCTAAGGAGTTGTGCCAGGATCCTGCCATCAGGTTACTGGTTAAAATATTTTCAGAGAAGTTTTAGTAGAACAGAGCAGGTTAAAATGCCATGCTTAATAAATGTAATCTTCCCACTAAGAATACAGTTTATAAAGGAGTATGGTATTGACCAAGCCACAGTGTTAAAAAACTGTTTTGCCAACTAAAATTAGCGATCCACAATTACACACTCTTTCCTATCATTAACAGAGGAGCAATTAGCTACAACAGAAATTTGGTTTCAGCAGACACAAAGAATTGTGCTATTTAAACCTGTTGCCCATCATGAATTTAAGTCTTCTTAAAAATAGCTTTAGTCACTTTTATTGGTATAAACACCTAAATTGAGATCTAACAGCAAATAAGGATTGTGCTTGTCCATAATAACCTTAGCTGTGAAATCTACTCAGACACAAGACATACAACCTTCCACATACACAAGTTATTTGTCAGCAAAGCAGAATGCTGCCATTCTGAAACAATTACATACAGTAAAGGTTTTCAATATTTTATTAAAGAAAACAGTCAAAATGTACAAGTATTACCCAGGTTTGTAGATAACTTCCTATAAAGGCAGTAAAATATGAATTTCAATCTAGGTTTTAAAAACTGCTATAGTTGCTTATTTTTAAAGTTGGTATTTTAAAATCACATTTCACAAATAGTTCTGAAATATTACCAAATGAATAGTGCAACAAGAAAAATTGAAATTAGTTCTACACTGTTTGCATGTCAAGCAAAAGTTATAACTAACTGCTTCAAATACTCAAACCATTTGAGAATGAATGAACCCAACAGCTCCCACCAAAACTGACTTCTGACCACATTAGGAATGTCCTCTTCATGTTCTTCACTTAAAATCAAATAATAATAAAACAACACCTCTTGAGGTCATCAAAAATAACTTTAGTATAAAATTGTCTTGGCCCTTATCAAATATTACATGAGTAAAATTGTTAAGCCTTTATCAAAACAGACAGGAATAGGGAAACAAAAAAAATGTCATGGCCTTAATCCGTATCTGTTGGAATCATGTTTAGAAACGTTAGAAGCAAGACCAGAAACTCGGAGCCCTGTTTTGTTTTTAAAAACCACACAATCACAAAGAAAAAAACAGCTTCTTACTGCCTAAGGTTTGGGGGTGTTCTGCTCAAGTACCTGTTCCCATAGACAGCAACCTGTTATGTTCTGAAGAGAGCATACGCAAAATATAGAAAAATAAATAAAATAGCTTCTTACAGCCTAAGGTTTGGATGCTGGGTGGTGGTTTAGTATGTCCCCCACAGGTCACACTCTCTTGAGCTCATATGCAGAAACATGGAAATTCATATCCATCTTTCTTTTTTAGAAAGAGAAAAGCCCCCCTACATCCCAAAGCTCTTGAGATCGCAAAGGATGGTGCCCTGGGTGCTCTGGATGCTTTGGCAGCATGGGAAGTGGGCTCGGAGACAGACCCTGAGCTCCTTGTTGAAGATGAAGCAGAGGATCGGGTTGACCCCTGCCTGGGCAAACGTCATCCAGACGGAGGTGGTCAGGTACACCTGGGGGATGGAGCTGGCCTTAATGAAGACCCGCAGGTAGCAGGCCACAATGTAGGGGGACCAGAGCAGCAGGAAGAGCAAGGTGATCATGTAGAACATCTTGCAGAGCCTTTTCTCCATCTTAAACTCCTCCAGCACCAGCAGCCTCTTGATCTGGCTGTGGGTGGCCTGCCTTATGCCCACGAGGGTGGGCGGCGTGGGCCCCCTGCCAAAGCCAGCCGTCCAGTTGGCAGCCGCTTGGCCGGTGGCTCCCGGCCCGTGGAAGGTCCAGTTCTGGCTGATGGCCGGTACCAGCTGGGCCGGCTTCATCTTGCGGTGGCCGTGGATGAAGAAGAGCAGCTTGATGTAGACCAGGTGGGTGGCGGCGATGACGGCCGCCAGCATGAGCATGAAGCCCAGCGTGTCATTGGCCTTGACGTAGCGGTGCTCGAAGATGCACTGTTCCTCCTCTCGGATGAACTTGTAGGTGCCCACGTCAAAGACGGGGGGAAAGGCCATGGCCATGGAGAGGGTCCACACCATGCACACCACAGCCAGGCAGGTCCAGCCCGTCATGCGCTTGGCGTAGAAGCGGTGGTGGGCGATGGCCATGTAACGCGTGACCCCCACGCAGAAGAGCAGGAAGGCGGCGTGGAAGCAGAAGAGCACGGCCAGGAAGGCCAGCACCTTGCAGCTGAGGGGCCCGTGGGGCCAGGCGGCCCCGCTGCGCACCGACAGCATGACGAAGGGGAAGCAGGCGAGCGAGCGGAGCCCGTCGGCCAGGCAGAGGTCCAGCAGCAGGTAGTAGGGCGCGCGGTGCAGGTGCCGGTCCTTGAGGATGAGCCAGGCGAAGAGCACGTTGCCGGCCAGGCTGACGCAGAGGATCAGCCCCAGCGTGGCGAGCTTCAGCCCGGAGGCGCTCAGCAGGCCGCCGGCGCTGGGCAGGTGCGGGCTGCTGCTGCTCCCCAGCTCGCTGCTGTTCGCCATCGGGTCCTTCCTCCTCCTCCTCCTCCTCTCCTCCTCCTCCGCGCGGGCAGGGCCGGGGGCTCAGCGCCGGGGGCTCAGCGCCGCGGCAGCGCGCCGGGGCCGAGGGCCGCGCCGCCCGGCGCCCCCAT
>VWZT01011455.1:340-58358 GCA_013397055.1 Pachycephala philippinensis | reverse complement strand
CTGAGCCAGGCGCGCAGCGGCGCGGGGCGGCGCGGAGGTCCCGCTGCCGCAGCGGGGATGGGAGCGGGGCTGGGCTGGGCGGAGCGGAGCCGCCCGCAGCCGGACCCCCGGCCCCCGCCCTTCTCCCGCCGGGGGCGAGTGCCGGGAGGGGGCTCGGGGGCAGCCGCGGGTGCGGTGCGGTGCGGTGCGGTGTCCGGCCACAGCGGCCGTCCGGGGAACCCTTGCATCCCCTTCTGGAGGCGCAGGGCGGGTGATGCTGCTCACAGCCGATAGAGACGGTGTATCTGGGCGTAAGACAGGTGTGTATGTGCCCATATACACACGTCTTGGTACCTTTGGCATATGTATTGGTTCAGTACAGCCACACATTAGTGATACACCCGTGTTAGAGTCACCAGCGTGCTTCTGCTAGATTTGGCCGTACTAAATGGCCATTTAACTTCCTGCTCTCAAGGAAGACAAGCCCAGCAGCACCTGTTGCAGTGCAGCATCCGGATGTGCTGTCCCTTGCTGGGCAGGGGGATTTGCAGGGAAAGGAGGCTTGCAGCAAGCTTGCAGGGCAAATGTTTCAGTGTGAACATCAAGGGAAAGGTGCCTCTGCAAGTCAGGAGGCTGACATTTGGGTTCCTAGTGGGACCTGTCATTTGGGGTCTGACTAGGGTTCCTAAGAAGGTCAAACAGGATGCTCTCCATGTTTCTGTGTTGTTCAGGGGCTTACCAGCTCCCAGGCTCAGTTACACAGGACCCACGGAGGGCTGGGCAGGTTTTGTGAGCTGGATAAACTCCATTTGACCCGACTAGCACAGAGCATCTGCTGATGCACCTGTGCCGTTGGTGCAGGTTTATAATGGGCAGTTTAATGTAGGCCAGTGAGATGCAGATCCTTGTCCTCTCTTTCCCACTTTGCCATCCTTGTGTATGTAGGGCAAGGCCTCTCTGCGTGCCTTGTAAGGCACGCACCAACGCACGGCCCTGGGCTCACTGGAGATGCTAATGCAATTATCGTACTATTACTGAGTTTCCTTCATGGCCTCTTGTGAAGGACACGTCTGAAATCCTTTTTGAGCATTCTATTAAAAGCCATCAGTAAATTCAGCGTTATTCCAGAAACTGTAGCAATTAAATCATCTGCATCAGCCCCAAAAGCGAAGGTTGGTGGAGCATCTTTTGAGCGGATCTTTCTGGCTGGTTTCAGAAAGTCTTTCTGCATGTAGTGGGCACCAGGCTCTGACCCTGATCGTGCCACCAGACGTCCAGAGCAGCTCTGCTGAACTCCTGGCATTTTAACAGCGGTGAACCAAAGCCAGACTTTGGCCCAAAGATGCGTCGAGGTCAATCTGTATCACACAGGACTTCATTTGCCCCTGGATCTGGTTTGTGTCTGTTATTTATTGCAGTGTTAGGAGACCAAAGAAATCCTGAGAGGGGGAAAAAAAATAGGTGGTAGATAATTGAGGCTGCTTTTTGCTTCCTACCAGTGCATCTGAGCTGTTTTCAGTTGTTAGGTTTCTCATTTGCACCGAAGTTTTACTGTGACAGAGAATTGCCCACGGGTTGTTCAGTGCTTTGTGCAATTTTCCAGGCGTTTCTCACATTCATGCAGTGACTCGAGTGCCGGGTTCGCGGTGTCCCCTCGGCAGCCCTGGCACCTCTGTCATGAGCGGTGTCTTTGTGGAGGAGCCGGGACACCGCGTGTGTCGCTGGCCCCCGGTGCAGGCTCCGCCACGGCAGGCTGCCAGGAGCCAAAGTGCTTTGCCAAACATGAGTACGAGGATCGGTTTTCCTTGGGGGCATGTGGCTTTTCAGAGGAGCAGAGGAGCCCTTATGGCCCGCGTTAGCTCTGTGATCTCTGCCATCAAGTGAACAAAAGGGAATAACACACCTGCTTCCCTCCTCCGCTCCTGCGGGAAGGGTTTCTCCTCTCCCTGAACGCTCGCCAGCGCAGCTGAGCTGGCTCAGGAGCTGCCGTAATTCACTGCTATCTTGCCAGGCCAGCAGCAAATTGCTAGCTCATCTTTCTTCCACCTGTAGCGAGAAGAGAGCCGGCAGGGAATGGTGTTTCATCCATTTTCCCAGGGCTGCTTCCCTGATGAGGCTGTTATATAGTGCTATAGGAGGTGTGAGCCTAGAATTTGGCTGACTGAGAGATGTGACACTAAAGGGACAGCCGGAAGGAATGCAGAAAATAAGGGGCAGGTAGGGGGTTAACAGTCTTTATTTGAGCAGGCTCCTGGCCTCCCGAAGGGGCTGAGCTGGCATTAGACCCACCAGGATAATGCTGCCTGTTAATTACACCCTGCCAGGAGAAGAGCCCTCCCTTCCCCACCTGGATGACCCCATACAGGCAAGCCAGCACCTCAGGTTGCTTCATGTCTTGTTTGCATCAGATCTATCACCTTCAAACAAGTTCCTCGTCCAGATTCAGTGTAGACATTAGGACAATGCCAGATTTACAGCATTTGACTAAAAAACAGAAATAGGGTATTTTGTAACCCCTTTGCTGCTGCAGAGGTGCTCAAGGAGCTCTTCCCACCTGCAGGGACTGTGGTGCCTGGGGAAGTGTCAACCACTGAGAGTCAAAAGGAGCAGCAGGGACTGCCCCCATACCCACATGGCAAAGCCTTCATCTTCGGTGCTGCTTGGCTCTGCCAGGTGTCCAGCCTCCAGCTGGGCAGGGACACCTCTGTGCATGGGTGTACCCATGGACACTGAAACACTGAGCCGTGCCTCCAGTGCCCTGGCAGGGGCTGGAAACACTGTGTGTCCATTGATTTGAGCACAGCCAGACAAAAGCCAGACCCATCACAGCAGTCGTGGGGAACAGGTAATTCCCAGAGATTATTGTAATGAGAGTGTTAAGCTATTTTCCTTTCTCCCTTCAATCACTTTCACAAAACGAGTTTAATGAAGAGCTATTCTCTGCTTACAAAATGGTGCTGCACAAGCTAGATGGATTCCTCTGACCTTTCAGTGTGCTTTACTTGAATTGGCTGCCTCTTCATGTTCTCCTCTCACTGCCTTGAACAGGAAAGACAGCTGAAATAGGGACTCTTAACAGCAAATACTGTGGCATATTGCCTTCTTTCTATCAGTCACTGGTGTGCTTCCCGAATCCTTTTCTGTTTATTATTGGTGGTTTTATTTGTGTTCCTGTGGCTGGGAGCTCTGCATAACGTTTCTGGAAAGAGAAGTGTCCTGTACCCCTGTAATACTGTAGCAGAAATCAGTGTTGTCCCTGGTGTGATGTAAGGGAAGAAGTAGGAAATGTCTGGACATGCCTGAAGGATGATCCCAGAGCTCCACCATGGCTGACACACCACAGGGAGGCAGGACAGGTGAGAGCAGTCAGCCAAAGCAATTTTGCTGTCACAGATAATTCAGGCAAGGAAAAGTTTTCGGGCTTTGCAATCAAGGAGATGGAAAGGTCAGTCTGGAGCAAAAAGGGATAACAGAGGCTTGAGTTAGATCTGATTAATCTGAGGATTAAAGGTCCTCCTTCCCAGCTTCCTGTAATTCCCAGAAAGCTTTCTGGATGACACTCATTATTTGTGTTATCTTTGCACCTAGCGGAGTGAGTCAGGGACCAGGGTGCTACACAAGCAAGACAAAAAACTTTCCTTTTGCCAAAGAAACTTAAAATCCAATGGTGCAATGGGAGAGAGAGCTGATATGAACGCTAGAGAAGAGGGAGAATGAGCAAACCACGAGGCTGCAGCCTAGGGAATGGCATCGGCGTAACGGTGGCTATCAGTCATCCCTGGAAGGGGAGGAGGGAGTGCCAGGAGCTAATGAGGCAGGTTTGTGGGTGTTTACAAGGATCATGATAATACTTTGTGGCAATGACAGAACAGAAGATGACACATTAAGGTAATGTTTGGGCACTGGGTAATGTGAAAACAGCATGCGAAGATTAAAATCTGCAAAATTTACAGTACTACCCGAAATAACTGCTCTGCACAGGAGCCATGCTTGCCCTCTTGTAACCAGGGCACAGCCATCGTACTTGGACAGATTTAAGCCAATGCTGGAAAACCTCCACCCTGCCTCTTGCTTGCAGAGAATCCAGATGTCGGGTTGGGGACGGGGCACTGGGCACTGCCGTCAGGCTGGGAAGGGCGTGGGCCAGCAGAGCCCAGATCTGTGCTCAGCAAAACACTAATGAAGGATTTTGGATGTGGTTTTGTTCGCATAATTATTAGCACAGTAGTGCAAAATGTACAGATGACACCAGAGTGGATGGGACTATTAATGTCAGCGTTGAGTCCTGATTTCCTGGATGGCAGCGGAGGACTGCAGGCGAACAGTCACAGAGCTGCATCTCTGTGACAGAGGGGTATCTGACAGCTAGCGATCACATTTTTCAAGGGCTTATTCCTGGCTGTTTAATACTTCATATGCTCTCTTGGGGAGGGAGGAGGGAAGAACGGAGGAGTATATTTGGCACAGCAGGGAAGTGGACTCGGGTCTTTTCCATCCCTTAGTGCTGTGCTGTTGCAGGGGGAGAGAAAGCCTCCTTCCACAGCAGTACTAATCCTCCTCCACAGCAAGATGAACGTTTTGAACTTGAACAACTCCTCTCATTTTTTCCCCATGTGATTGTGAGTCAGGCTGAGCTTCTCTATTCTTCTCCATAATTGAGTAGGAGATTATTTTGACTGGAAATAACCAGACGCAGGTATCATGGCTGTGAAAGCCTCCATGCATGCCACTTGCTAAAAGTTCTGTAGCCTTCTGCAAAGGGACCTGGTCTTTAAAGGCTTTGCTCAATGGAGAGGGAAGAAAAGCAGAGGGGAAGAATAGCTCCTTCCTGCTCACTTCTATCACTGTCTCTGCTAAACTTAACCTGCTGAATTGTTGGTGACATGCTGTTCTTCAGAAGCAGCTCCTTTGTGGAAGACCTCCCCTGTGACATGGGGAATAGCTGCTGTGAGACAGGAAATATCCCTGACATGATGGCTTTCTACAGGAACTTGTAGCTGCCATCCAGTCCCATGGACATGCCGAGAAAGTTACGAAAAGCCATTCCTTTAAAATCTCCCCAGGCACAGATTTTCCTGTCCTTCTCTTCCTGCATCCGTAGTTGTCTTTCACGGGATGCAGGCCAGCTGCTTGGGGTTGCATTCCCACCCTTCTGTCCTAGAGGCAGTGAGTGATGGAGGAGTGCAGGGCAAGGCAGAAGCAGATGCAATGTGAGTCTGTGTCAGAGCACATGGCTTCCTCTGCTGCTGTGGCAAGGGATGCTGCCAGATGCCGGTTCTGGCTCTTGGTGGGTACCAGGGAGGCGGGTACAGCCTTGTGGGAGGTCTGAGTTTTAGCTACACACACTCCTACCAGCAAAGCCAGACACTAAGGAGCATTTCAAGAGATCAGGCTTTCTCCAGTTTATATATAAGTGGGATTGCTTCAGGCTATTGAACCAGCCTGCTGCAGACTAGCCAAGCCCAGAAGTTTTATCTGTGCTGTAGCAAACTCAAGCCACTGCTGTTCTGCTTGTGCATCTAATGTCTCAGCTGCTTGCTGAGGAGCTAATGAGCTTTTGGGGATACATGGGTGCTATAAACTCCTTAGGCCAGAGATAAGCAGCTTATTGCCTTTAGGAGCACTGCCAGCCCTTGGCTCTGCCACTGCGGTGCTTCTCAGGCCCAAGTTCTTCGTTAGCAGGAAGGGCTGTAAAGTCTTGAAATAAGTGTGTTCCTAATTACATGTGTACATGTGCGTGCTGCAGCCATCTCCACAGGGTGAGGTAAAACCAGGCAGTGGAACAAGCAGGCAACAACACGCTTTACACACTGTTGTCACATCTCCCTGTGTGTGACTTCAGCCCTCACAAAGCACATTCCCTGCACTGAGGCTGTGCTGTCTCATCGGTACAGGATGAATCCACCACCCTTATCACAGTGAAATGGCCTTTGGCACCCAACAGGAAGTTCACCGTGGATAGCGTGGGCAGCTTCAGAACAAAAGGTGGCTCTGTTGGTCATGAGCCACCTTATTTCCATTGCTATCCCCTCTTTGCTTTTGGATAGAGCTACTGTGAATGTCTGTCTAGAAAATTCACTGGGTAAAAAAAAATGGAGGTAATGCACAACTGAAAGTTCACTTGCAAAGCCACCATAAAGGCAAGCTTTTATTTTCTTCATATGAATCGAGCCCTTGCTGTTCTCTACTCATTGTCTGCAGTGTCTGCCATCGAAAGCAATCCCATTGCAACTGGCCAGCAGGCTGAGGTTACTACTCCTACTAAATGCTAGAGAGCCTTCAAATCAAATCTACTTGGCTAGTCAAAGCATCTCCATCCTTATTGTGTATTTTACTTCTTTCCTCCCCTTTTGCTCAGGTATAAATTAGTCAAACAGCTCTCTTTCAAGGCATAACTAGGAGAAAAATTTGATATGCAACTCTCAAATTTTTATTCAGTTGCTCTCCTTGGAGCAGTTTTGGAATTAATCTAGTCATCAGGGAGAGTTATTTGAGGTGCTGGAAATACCTTCTGATACCATCTTTTAATTTGAGTAGATAAAATCTGAAATCTGATTTCTTTGCTGCTCCATTGTCCTTATATGTTACCTTTCCTGTTGGTTTACACTGTGCACAGCTTAGATGAAGCCAGAACTACTCCCTTATTTCGGCACTCCATGCAAATGGATATCCCCTCCTTGCCTACGGCCCCTTCCCCCCACAGCTGGTGGAAACGAAAGGATGAGCAACGTAAAACCTTCTGTGTGACTAAAACTGTGAGATTTAACTGTACCACAGAGTCCATGATCACTGCTTGAATGCTAAATTCATAGTTAAATGGGTGTTGTCTGTTGAGATAAGGCCCTTGCTGGGGTGTTGGAGTGGGATGATGATCCGGCAGTGTTCCCGTGACCAGCAGCAGCGGTTCTGAGGGCAGCTCAAGGTTCTCCATCACCGCTGCCGGAGCAGCACAGACAGTTCAGTGCCATGCCTGGAATTCAAATCCAGCCATCACCAGATTCATGCTCACGGGCTGGAAGTCACTAACTGACCCTTCTGTATTTAAATCACTTCTTCAACAAAGGCATTCGCTTGTCATTTAACTTTGAACTGTAGGAATAGCACATTAAAAGGTTTTGCAGTTTTAAAGTGTTGGTGGGTCTCAACCAATTTTGTGGCCTAAGTAAAGCGTGAGAAACATTTTTCACCAGGCTACCCTATCAACTAAGATTTTAAGGCAGAATGATGAAAAGGAAAATATTCTTTTAATAGTGCTTTCTCTCTGGTAAAAGGTCTTGCTGACTTGTTGAAGCAGAGCTTGGAATAACAGATGAAAACTGTCAGAAAAGCTGTGATGTACTTTGGAGCTGAGTGAAAATTGTGACCAAAATCTGAGTCTGCCCAAACCCTGAATTATATGCCAAAATGCCCCAGGATTCCTTGGCTCATCATGCAAGTTCTTAAGGGTAAGAGCTTATTTGTTTGGGGTTGGGTTTATTCTTAGGCGTTCCTTTTGTGCAAATGGGTTTTCTTTGGAAGGGCTGGGTCGTCTCATTTTTTATTTATTTGGCCTTTTGCCCTTGCATTTTATCTAACTTTATTTCACTTCAGTGATGCAGGACTTATGAGGAAAAACCTCCCAGAACTGTGTTAAACCTGAAATCTTCATACCTGAGAGGAGGATTCCACATTTTTTGAGATCTTGAAAAAATTTCTGGGGGTCAAATAAAAACAAAGCTTAGGGAAAGAAAGGACACTGGTTATATGCATAGCACAAAAGCCTTGTAGAAAGCCTCTGGATGCCACTGGCATGCCAATTGATTTACCTTTGCAATAAGGGCACGATGACTGGGAGGATCACGGAGAGCTGTATGAATTCTATCTGTGCAATGTGTGAGCTCAGCCTGGGAAACAAACCTCATCTGCCAAGTTCTGTAGGGCCATTTCCCGCTTTTCTCCTCGAAGGAGAGGCTCTGCTACCAATGAATAAAGTGGGAATTTTGACATTGATTTCAAAGGAAGCTAAATTGAGCTCCATGAAAAGGGAGTGCTAGCACGCAATGCTGCTCTTCGTTTTTTCTTATTAATGTGACTAATTAAATGTTTGTATTTTTTAAGCACTAACTGTTTTTTTGATGGTCGTTTAGAGACTTTGAGAAAGTCAATAATTTTGATGAAATAGGACTGTAGACTCCAGAACAAAGTCCACATGGAATCCGTGATGTTGCTAGGATACAGCTATTAGTATTTTCAGTGGCTGGGTTATTTTTTGGTGTGGTTTTTTTTTTAATAGAGTTGGCCTAACCTCTCACAAACAGTAGAAGAATATGTGACTGCCTGATCCCTTACATGATGCTCACTCAGTTTACCTTAATGAAGCCAAACTTGACCCTTTAATTTCAGCCACTTTTATGTGTGAAGAAGAAACACAAAGAGCAATTTTGACCCAAATCTTGTTGGGTTTTTTTTTTTTTTAAATGGATGTGCAGGATTTTCTCCCAGTGGTTGTTCCATTGCTGAACTCAGTCTCCCTCTAGTGGTTTATTTCCGGAGGGGGCCTTTGCTTTGCTGGCTTGGACAGGTACCAAATGTGATGGTGTGATGCAGAAAGTGAAATGACCCCTATGAGCTGAACCATAGAGCAGCGAGCTCGTATAAAAATATTATGTCCTGTAATTTTTATATGTTAGAATGTACTTATTTTTTACTATATCCATAGCAGTGCGGGGTTTCCGTCCCAGGCTCACTCTGCAGTCCAGGCTAATGTGGTTTGTGCAGTCTGTAGGATGTGACTCTTGCACATTGTTTCCTTCAGCTGTACACTGGGAAGCCTGTAAAAAAAAGATCAGTATTTAAGCTCATGTTCCACATCAAAGCCAATGCCAGATGTGGTGCCAATAACATTATAACACAGAATAGCATTGAGGACGGTGCTATTTTGGGATCCTCATGTTTGGGGAAGCAATATCTAAGTGAGAAAAAAAAAATCTGCAGATATTTTACTGGAAAATCAGGAAAAGCAAGATGTTTGGAGTTTGTTTCTAACATATAGCTTAACTTTGAGGTCTGTCAGGTTTCTTGCATTTATGGTCCTGACCTCACCTTTGTTCTCTTTAGCATCCTCAGAGGCATCTCTTTAGCACCTGAGAGAGTCCCAGTGCTTTCCAAGTGTGGGGAACATGGAAGGATGAAAGCAGAAGCCCAGTATCCAAAGCTAAGTCAGAAATTCCAGTCTCCTAATACCTGATGCATAGATTGGATGCTGGGTTAAGCCAATTCAGCTCCCCAAAGATGGCTAGGTAAAGAAATAAAGATCTAATCTAAAGCATGATGAAGTCAATCTATGCCCTTATTTAACTGTAAAGGGTTTTGGATGAGGCTCAGCCTTCCTTCACAAGTGGTAGTAACCAGAGAGAGCTGTGATTCTGGAATGCATCAAGGATCCTGGAAAGACTGATGTCTCTCCAATTTGTACACTAACTTGAGGTAGGTACTGCCTTCTTCATGCTCATATCTGGCAGAATTCCATCCTGTGATTTGCTTTTAATATACCAAAAAAGCTATTGGACCCATTTTTTTCCTTTATTAACTGTATTTATAATGCCTGGAGAAATCTAGGATCACCTACCGCAGAAGTTAGCAAGCTCCTGTTTCATTTCCATGGGAGGTCATGAGATGCCATCGCCTTCCCATGAAGCATTTTACAGAATGTTCAGTTATGTAACAACTTTAAGGGTAAGGTTTTACTTTTGTTTGCCTTTTACTTAATTCTCAGCTTCTATTGGGCAATCAGGAATCTTGGTCCCTTGGGAGATGTTAAACCACCTTCCTTTGGATGCTGCTCCATGAATCTGCACAGTGGTTTCCATGAGAGTGATTTTGGAACCAATTTTGTATTTAATTTTTGTTTTCACTCTTCAGGATCAAGTTTCTACACAGTGTCCTGGCCAAAGCTGACTTGATTTTAGTTTATAACTTGAGCAAGAACTATTCCATTTATTTCTGGTTATATTAAAACAAAATATGCATTTACTCCTAGGATGTGGACACAGTTCCTGTACTTTTGAACAGCTCCACAGCTAAAAAAAGCAGAGGTACTAATTTAGTGTGCACATGTCCTTTCTGAGATTTGTTCTGCCATCAGTCACCAACAGTAAGTTAATAGGATTCCTGTGTTTACAAGGACACTTATGAGATGCCCACCACCACATGAACCGGCTTTACTTTTATGTAATTGTATAGATATTTTTTTAGACTGTCAAAATACATCTGTAGGATTTTTTTTAGTAAGGGAGGAAAGGATCTGGTTGAACTGCACTTCTTTTTGGACTAGGGAATGGTTGTATCAGTTATAGAAGCTGAGGAAAGGTTCCCCTGCTTGTTTGACTTGGGCAGGTTCATGTACTTGAAGGAAGACGTCTCTGGGAGCTTGCAGGCACCAGCTGCTTGAGGAGCCTCTCCTGTGGAGCAGGTTCTGTGTGAAAAACCTTCTGTCCCAGGCAGGACTGGACACAAGCCTGTCAGAAAAACAGGGACAGTGAGCCAGGTTGTTTTTAACAAAACAAAGTTATGCAATATAATTTAGTTCTGACATGTTCCCAATATGCAGCAAATGAAGAACTCACTAAATACAGTATATCTCTGGCCATATCATTTGAATAAAACTTGTTTCCATGACAACCTCTGCTTAACAGCTTGGCTGATATGAAATCATTCCTAGATGAGGGAGCTTTTGCCAAAAGCATTGGGATTCAACACTTTAATATCGTGTTTTAGGGTTTAAAAAACATTTATTTAAGCCTCTGGAAGCAAATATCAACTAAAATCCCTTCATCCTCACCTCTGCTTCGTCTCTCGGTTGATCAGTTTATCTTCCTGGGAACCTCTCAGAAGCAGCTCCTGTGTTAGTTAATATGCTTCTGAAGTCCCAGGCAGTGTTTCAAGAGCAAGTGATCGTGACACCAGCGTTTGGTAGAGAAATTACATTTCATGGCTGTTGGCTCAGGCTGTGAGGCAGCAGCGGCAGCAGCTGGGCACAGCAGCCGAGGCTTGTGCTCCAGCCATCCCTCAAGTCCAGGAAGGTTTATGTTCCAACCAGCTCTGCCTCAGAGTGAAAAAGAGGAGCTTCAGCTAGAGAGAGGTCTAGCTAAGGTTTCACACCATTCATTTTGTGTCAGGAGCACTGAACAAATGCAGGTTATCTCTTAGATGTTTTTTAAGGTGTGGTACCTGTCGCCTCAGCCAGCCATGGAACACTTCCAGGGTGGAAATGCACTGTGACTGCTCGTATGGTGCTTGTTCCCTTCCTCCCTTCCAGGTGCTACACTGCATTAAAATATAGCTAAAATAAGCCTAATGCTTTCCTAATATTTCTCATGTACACAGGCATTGCAGTTGCCACAGTGATGGTGCACAACTGTCAGCAGGGGAAAGGAAGGTCCTGATGGTTTTAAGAGGCATTCTGCCCCCTCAAAACACCATTGTATTGTAGCAGAGGGCTTTCCTGCACCAGCTGGGAGCAGGGACTACAGCAAAATCTACTGGAACAGGCAAATAATGTTTCAAGCACATGTAATGTACCCATTGCTGTCAAGATTTGGGGATCAGCAAGGATTATAAGGGTAGGGATTTAAATCTCAAATAAAACCATGGAAAGAGGTATGAAGTATTCATTGTTTCTTCTGGCTATAATGTGCCTTCTTCAGCTGTAATTCGCCCCAGCATGGGGCCCCTTGGGCCTTTGTGTGGCAAAAAGGTTCAGGTGCCTGAAACTGGGTGCAGACAAGTAGTGCTAGGAGCACATAATATGGGGCAGAGCAGTATTCCCCACTCCAGTTTGTTGGGGTTTTTTTCTCCCCAGTTGTTACCTGGGAAAATTTCAGCTGTTAGCTATTAGAAATGAGCTGAGCTAATCCACCAGCTGACTCCTGCTCTCTGCCCCACAGTCCTGCTTTGTAAGGCCTTAGCAGAAAATTAGCAGTTTACCTGGGGAGCCCTGCAAGGGAAAGAAAGATGTGGCTGGGAGGAGGTGTGAGGAATGGAGCCAGAAGCCCTTCCTGTGCTGGTGAGCTTTAAGCAACTCATCTCTGCACCATCTTGTAGCACAAGGCTGCACCGTAACACAGTTTGTTTCTGGTAAAGCTGCTTGAGAAGGTACAAGAGCACAGGAGGCATCACCAGGGTTTCCTTAAAAAGAAACCTTCCAAATATATAGCAAACATTGATAAAATACATTTTTAATTCAAGTCCTATAAATACCTCTCTGAAAGCAGTAATAACTTCCTGGGATTTTTAATCTCTGAAATGATCTCACTCAAGGTGTGCTGGCAGCGTGAGGTAGCTGAGCAGAATCAGGATGCTGTGCTCGTGATCATTTTTCCTTGTGAGATTCATCTCAGGAGATTCTTTTTTTCCTCTGTGTCACGACTTCTTAGAAATCTCTGTAGGCAAAGGATGCATTAATTTGATGCATCCTGTGATTGCCCTTCCTCCACAACCAAATTAATTTACTGTTAGTTGAGATTCCCACAACGTTCCTTGTGCCACTGTGAAGCCTGGTATTTACCGATGTAAATAAGGAATAAACGGAGGCTTTACATATCTCATTTGGAATAATGATACAGGCTGTGCCTCCTGGCTCTCACTCCGTGTCTCAGAGGTGTGGGGGTTTTATTTCTATAGCGTTCCTTGCAGCCCAGGTTGTTTATAACAGAATGATTTGTTTTCAGCATGAGCTGTAATGTTTTAACTGATGAGCAGCTCCCTCATAATGGAATCTGGAGGTTTTCACTGAAGCGTGTGGTTCCATCAGAGGCAGGTGCTGGATTCAAAGTTAGGTTTTGTAATACAGTCTAGTGGTCCTGGCCTTATTTCCAGAGTGATGCTGCTGCACATCCAAAATTTAACACTGTGTTGGCAACCTCAGCAGAGGACACCAAGAATGTGTTAGGAGTGGAGAGTGTCATCAGCAGTCACAGAGGCAAGATGTGGCCCTTTAGGGTCATAAGAAATTTGCACTCTCCTCCTCTCTTCTCCGGCTCTTCTGAGAAAATCTGTGCCTAGATACAAAAACCCTTTATTGTAGGGTTTTTTTCAGGATTAACATTTTTGGTGGGCTCATCATTAAAATAGAGAGAAAACACTCAGAGTGGGCATACCAATGAATTTTTAGATTCCAAGCTCTCCCAAATGGTCATTATCTTGCCTTCTATTTAAAGAGGAATAAATTAAATTGCAAGAGATGGTGCAACTGGTTTTGCAGATCTTATTTAATTTGGAGTAGCTGTTTGCATTTTCCATCTGTACAACATAATCATTAACTTTTTGTGTTTCTTCGTTGTCACTGTGCAGACTGCTTTTTATGGGTGAACTCTGCCTTTTCTTACTGTTAGATTTTTATTTCTTTAAAGGAGTGTGTCTTTATTGATTTTTCTTTTAGGATGAAGTATATATAAAATTATTCATCCTACAAAATGGGCTTGCAATGAAATCTTTGTGATTCATGGTCTTTGATCCTGCTATCACTTATGTGGGTGTTTAACTTTACTACTGTGCACAGTCCCAATGGGGAAGAATCTTAATTTAAAAACTACTATTCTAAAAATAATGTGAGGGGTTTTGCACATGTCCATGTTGGATTGTGAGGAACATCTCCCTGTAAAACCAGGAATGTAAATTAAATGGGCTGTAGAGAAGATGAGGAGACAGAGAAATTATAATACCCCAGGTCTTGAAAGGTTCATTGTTGCACTGTCTCCATCCATGGTCAGTCTGCACAGTAGCCATCCCTTCATTGTGTGAATGTAGAAAATGTTGTGCCTTAAAACTTGGGTTTTTATAAAGATTTAGTGTTTTGGTCAGCATTGCCAAGCCAAACTGAGCACAAAGGTTATTTTGCTCGGTAAGGCAGCCCCAGAGACACACTGCGTCTGCGGCGTGACCTGTGTATGTGCAGAGAAGGGGCTGCCAGCAGTGTGTGTGAACATGCAAGGGTTTTGTGTCCTAGAAGTTGGAGTTCTAGAGAGGTTTAGTGTTTTG
Organism: Pachycephala philippinensis; assembly: GCA_013397055.1. Lineage (NCBI taxonomy): Eukaryota > Metazoa > Chordata > Aves > Passeriformes > Pachycephala > Pachycephala philippinensis. The sequence goes on along the minus strand of VWZT01011455.1, from coordinate 44,363 downwards.
GTCAGCACTGCCAAGCCAAACGGAGAACGAAGGTTATTTTGCTCAGTAAGGCAGCCCCAGAGACTCGTCAGGTGTGCGGTGTGACCTGTGTATGTGCAGAGAAGGGGCTGCCAGTGGCGCCGCCGTGCAGGGTGGTGGCATTGGGTGCCCTGTGTGCCCCAACGCCTCGTGGCCGTGGGTTGTTGTAAAGGTCCAAGGAGATCAGCGATTCCCTCCAGCCATGCCCTGCAGGAGGGGCACTGATGGGATGGCGCGAGCACCAGTGCCCCTTTGGGGAGCCACCCATGCGCTCCAATGGTCCCTTGGCCATGTCCATCGCTGTCACCACNCGGGGAGATGGCGCTCAGCCCCCCCGAGCGGGACGCGCCGGGGCTGCCGCTGCACTCGCCATGGACCTTCTGGCTGGACAAGTGAGTGGGGCCGGGGGGCGAAGGGAGATGGGGAACCCCCCCAAATCCGTCTAGGAAGGGATGCGCGTCTCTGGCACTATCGGTTCGCTCGTCCAACAGATTGGACCTGGGAAGTTAATGCTGGGCTGCATGTGGGAAACGTGCTGGTGCGGGGGACTGTCCCGGTGCCTGTCCCCATCGAAGGAGTCGGGAGCGAGTCCGGGAGCCGCGTAGTAAAACTGGTTTGGAAACGCTTTCGGTTTTGTAGTTCAGCGGACACACATTGGTCCAGGCACCGTCGGTGCAGGTTTGAGCTCTAAATTTAGAGATGACGCTCGCCAGCCCCGGTAATAGAAGGGTAAAGGTTGTGCTTCGCTGCTGTGGTTTGTGCATCCCTGCTGCCCCAGATGGACCCGGTCCCACCGACTGTGACATGCTGGATCTTACAACTCTTTAATATCAGGTTTGGCTCCCCTAGGTGATCAGTTCTTAAAATCCAAAGTGCTGTGTTTTGAAGGATTAGCTAAAATTTATTAATTATGTGCAGGTTAATATTACGTTTCATGTGCTTGGAGTTTGAGTCTAATGCCGTGGAAAGAGGATGCCAAGGGAGCTCACCCCTGTGGTGCACACAGTGAGGCATAGGGAAGAAGGGCCAAAGCCAAAACAGAAAAAGAGTTTCTAACCAGCTTTTGATGTTGTTTTCCTAGTGTGTATTTTCTAGCATCTTGTTTTTTAATCTACAGCTTCCTTTTCTCAATTTTTGGGTGTATTTCTCCTCTCTTCCCATTCCAGAAGGAAAGTTTATCAGCCTTTCTGCCACTGAACATACTGCCCCATGCTATTGGTAAAATTCTCCTCTTTAGTTATTTTTCTGATAGCTTTTCAACTCATGACAGAGAAATCACAAGCAACTGTTGAAAACGCACAAATATTCTCATGTCCTGCAAATCAAATCTAATAAATAAACCCACCAATTATTTCTGATTAATCCTTTTGCAGTCATGACGCAGTTATGGTCAGGTTCAGGATCTGAGTTGTATTTTTGCTCAGCTTTAAAAAAGCGTCATTTGAGCTGGTGTTTAATCAAGTCACCAACCAGGTCTGTTTGTTTACACAAGCCATGTGGAGATAAGCATGTCTATTTTTCATAATCAGCGTCGGAAGCTAAAATCTATTTTGAGTTCCCAAGTCCTATAATTTTTTTTAAGTCTTGGTTTCACAATGTTTTAGACTCTTAAAATTCAGTTATTATATAGATTATTCTTTTGTCTTTTCAGATCACATGTAAATACATTTAATTTGTATTGTTGTTTCTTAACTTACAAAACCAAGACTGTATATATACAAAAACAAAAAAAGTGGGACCATATATACACACAAAACTGTGTGTTTTGTTTACCAGCAACAGGGATAGAATAGTGTCAGGGAACAAGAATGACAGCAAACAAGACACGTTTTATACACTCAAAAATCATTTAAGGCATTAAAAAGCACACAAGAGATGGAACCGTAATCTTAATTTACTGCTGTGTGTGGAGGTTCACGTCTCTCTGCAGAGCCCCACAGAAGTGGCTGGGACATTTTTTGGTACGTTCACAGAGATTTGATGGAAGCTTAAGCTTGTATCGGATGGACTTTCTGTAGCAGATAACTGTGGGTGCTTTTTTAGCTTACTTCAGTAGCACCTAGTGAGGAGCAGTTCTGTTTCCTCAGGAGATGGTATTGATTTTTGACCGCTGCTACATTTTACCCTGTACTTGCAGAGAAAAGCAGGAAGAAGTGACGCTTAAGGATAAATAGATGTTGAGATGGATATGTAGTTATCTCTTTCTGTTAAATTACTGTGAGAGAGATCCATGACATACAATTTTAAGATCTCTAAAACGTATCTTTTCATTAAGTCACGCTGTTAAAATAAATATCCATCAGCTAAGTGGTACTTTCTGTAGCAACTAGTGATGTGCTACCCTTGGGGTTCACGGCCTTGCTTTTATCATAGCAGCACTGGACACATCTCCTGCTTTAGAAGCAAATGCCTGTGTTTTATCTACATCAGCACTTGTTTCTGTGAATGCCTTGGCACAGGCTGAACATCTGGAGGCTGGCATCCTGTGGCCAGGTCCTGGTTCATTGCCTCATCCCACACGTGTCACGGGGCATCGCATTTCCCGTTAGTGCTAAGCCTTTCTTGGTATCCGTGTCTGAAATAGCAACCATCTGATAGGGCTTGCTGCTATCTTACCCCGTAAATGCCTTAGGAAAATGAGCATGATGAAAGCTTTGGGAGAGTATTATTCACCAGTCTGACAAATAAGATCCTATCTATGATCTTCAAATGCTCACAGGTCAGCAGTTTCAAAGAAGGTGCAGAGAAGCTGGCAGGTGTTTTCTTCTTAAGACAAATGAGATTTCCTTTTTAACTGTTAAAATGTTCCAAGGTCATGTGCTAAAAGTTTGGAAAACAGGAGTTTAGATCTGCTGTTTATTTTGTCCATTCTACAGATTTCCAAGTTCATACCCACATGTCTCATTGGTAGGATTTTTGCCTGCAGTGATGTTAGGGAGCAGGGGGAATTTCAGCAAGGCTTGCAGGTGCTTTTGGTGCCGCCGCGGGAAGCTGATGCATGCTGGTGGCTCTTTACACTTGTGTTTATCTTGATAAGAGTCCTGTTTTGCTTGTAGTGGCTTCTGGCTCTGAAACGAAAGGTTGCCCTCTTAGGTTTTGCTACATTGTGTAGTCTTTCAGTTATTTTTTACAACAAAGTGTCAATATGCATCGCTGAATATAAAAAATTAAATATGAGCATTACCACTCTGGTCACTATATTGTGTAGCACATTCAACACAGGGATTTTGCACAAAAGGAAAAGTCAAGTGACATGACCAAGGACTGGGATGTTCTGCATTACAAGCCACATTATGCACTTGAAACCATCCCTTCACGGGACTTGGGGTTGTGGATCTGAGTGTGATATTTGTGTAAATACAAAGCTGTGAAGGTGATTATACTTTTTGATGTACATGTGGACATGATGCTAATACATTACTTTATAAACCTTGCAAATCCCAAGTGTCACATAGCCTGAGTGACACAATGCCACCTCATTGTGGTTTAACCCCAGGCAAAACCCAAACACCACATGGGCGCTCGTTCACTCCCCCACCAGTGGGATCGGGGAGAGAATCGGAAGGGTAAAAGCTGGAAAAGTCGTGGGCTGAGATAATGACAGTTTAATAGGGAAAGCAAAAGCTGCAGGCAGGCAAAGCAAAACAAGGAATTAATTCACTGCTTCCCATGGGCAGGCAGGTGTTCAGCCACCTCCAGGAGAGCACGGCCCCATCCTGCATGATGGTGATTTGGGAAGACAAACACCATCACTCCAAACATCCCTTCTTCCCCCTTCTTCCCTCCACTTTATACACTGAGCACAGTGTCAGATGGTCTGGAATATCCCTTGGGTCAGTTGGGGTCAGCTGTCCTGGCTGTGTCTCCTCCCAGTTTCCCATCACTTTGCAGGATCATGGCCTGCTTGCTCTGTTTTCTTGCCTGACTTCGAACAATGCCCTTTAGATAATCTTAATTCTCTTGCAAGAATAGTTTAACTCTTCAGTATTTTTGTGAGGGGAAGTATGGGCTTATAAACATTGTCAGATAAGCAGCGTTATTGTTTACTCCAGCAAAGACAAAATATTCTTACATAAGGTATTATCCTTATGTGCTGATTTTTCTCTCTGTATGTTATAGATGAGTTCTATATAAAGCTTGGTAGATACATTTTGATAACTGAACCATTTTAATAATGTGTTAATCTTCCTAACTGAACACATCAGATATCTGAAACTAAACTTAATAATTTCCCTTCTTCCCTATAGCAAAATTTATTTATCTAGGATCATCTATTTCAACTATTACAGCTTATGAGTAGGTGGCTTACAATGAAAAATGATGGTTAATATTATAAGAATGTTCAATCCAGTAAGTGCATTTTGACAGGCTTTGATGGCTTGAAATCAGTCTTTGTATTCAGAATGGATTACCAGATTTATTTAGTTGCCACAGCATGTTTTTGACTTTATGCTTTGAAAGTAAATATTTTGCTTATTTATACCAAAAGCAGTTGTGGCTAAGCACTTACAGGGGTATTTTCAAAACTGCTTGGCAGCTTTTAAAGCTCCCGCTAAAGCTGTGATGAGATTCCCACTGGGAAACAAAGGCCAGTGTGAGCACATATGAAACAACTTCTATACTTAATTCTTTGCAGAAAAACAGAAAAGCTACAGTTCAGCATCAGAAATTAACATAAGCACAACCACCTGGAGGTTTATTCATGGATAAAACAATGGAATTTATCTTTGTATCCTTTGTTCTTTATTCATGCTGGAATAATGAAGGAGTAGTGAAGCAAGCTGGTATTAGGATTCATTTTGTGGAGATTATTTCTGTTTCCACGTTCCCGTGTGATTCACCATGAGATGCTGTACAGTGGGTCTGGCCTGATTAGGCAACTCAATTAGTCCTGGTACTGCACTAAATTTTCTCCTGTAAAGGTTCTGAAGATGCATCACAGGGCATAAAACAGGCAGACCAGGAGAACCACTGAATATTTTATGTGCAGACTCTCTGTAGGAAACCCAAATGCACAACTGTAGGTGAAGTGGTGACAGAACAACTATTTCCACCCCCAGAGGATCTGTGAGTGCCAGGCTGGTGCCATGATCCAGCTCCTTCCTGTTACTGTGCTCATGGGGATTGGCAGGGCCTGCTGAGTTCTTGGAAATGAATTGTTCACCACGGCAATAACTGACAGATCAGTAGGGCATATTGGGTTAATTTATTGTTGATGGCAGTAAAATTATATGAATGGGAAGAATCCTGTAATGGCTTCGTTTTGAGGGTCATTATTTGCAGGGTCTTGTTTTGTAGTACCACCGCTTTTATTAAAGTGCACAACCATCTAACTACTACCTTATAGTGCAAATTTTTACTGGAGAGTTACAGAAATAGAAATTTCTAGAGATTCCTTCACTTGAAAATCATCTGTCATTTCTGCTAACTTAATTTAAACTTAACTTGAACTGTGTACTCAACTAAAAAAAAAATAAATCCCAGTTTCATGGGTTTCGAGGCACAAAACTCCCAGTGGTCATTTGCGTGGATCTCTTGAGTTTCTGGGTGACTATCACAGAAACACTACAGTTTAGATTTGTCAGCAGTCTGGAATTTTGCAGGAAATTCAAGGCATTTTTTTTGTCTGTCTGTCTGATTAAAACACTGTCTCTGCCTTCTAATCATGCATTAAACCAAATTTGTGCAGGTGTAAATTCTGGAGCAAATGATCCTGAACTTTTAAATTGATGCATCATCATTTTCTCATTACATTTTTTTAGTAGAGTTTTGGTTTTGTTTGATTGTTTGTTTTTCAGCTAAAGACATTTGGGTGTTGATGCTCATATCCACAAATGACTGGCACTTTCCAGAGCTGAGTGAAAGGCTGAAATAACACTGTAATCTGGTGGGCCTGGAGCACTTACCACGCAGGTTACTAGGAATAAATGGTCACTCACCATAACTTTTAAAACAGGTAATTTGCTGATTGGTTGGTGCTTTCTGCCAGCTGATCACAGTTTCTCTGGAAAATGTTATTTGCAACTATCAAAATGGACCATTTTATAACCTTTGAGTGGAATTTTCTATCTATCTGTCTTAGCTGCTCTTTTAAATGGCATTAAATTTGCTAAATGGCTACCATGATGATCTAGGTAACCTTTGAAGGCTATGGCTAGAGAATACATTTTAATCTTTTATTTGAGTAGACCTTACTGTCGAAACAACTCAGTGGCAGTATCAGCACAAGGATATCAAGTGATGATAATGTGTGTTGTACAACATATGTAACGCCAGATGCCTTGGCGACTGCTAAGCCACCAGTGGCAGAAATAGTGCAGAAGAGAAGTAATTTCTTGGGTAGTGGGGTGAGACAACAAGAGGCAAAATTTATCTCGGGTTTTGCCTGTCTGTGTTCTATTCTACATGGAACAAAGTGTTAGTAGAGGGGTGCTAGTTTGGTCAGCAAGAAAAAGCAAGGGGTAGTTTGTTGTGAATCCACTACTCTCTACTGACAAATAGTTAAATCACTTGATAAGTTTTAAAGTCTGTTTTAACTTATTACCTTTTTTTGTGCCTTCAAAAGCAATCTGAATGGCTCTGTTTCTGCTGAATTCTGTGACCTTCTCTTTTTGCTCTTTAATGCTGAGTGTAAAGTGTACATAAAAAATGCCAAAACACACACATGAAAAACCCCAGACACCCAAACTTTACTATGATAATTCCTTTTATCACGTTGATGACAGATTTTTTTGGTTGCTGGTTTCAAGTTACCAGTTTTTTCATGGGACTTCTCATAGTTCATGAGCCACTGGACTACAAGCTGTGCCACGGTGATTTCTTGTTGGTTTTTTTGTTTGTTTCCTGCCAGTTCCACCATTGTAATGTGCTCTTAGGTCTGGTAATTAACAGGCAAATAGTAAAGTAGATTTTAGTTTGCCTGTTTTACACTGAAAAAGTTGGGAGGTATTTTTCTGCTGGTTTTGTATGTATTTTTAAAGCAGCTTATTTTAATAGGAGCCTTGAAAAAACCTTAGAGCTATTATTAGACTTTTGAAGATGTGATGCTGTTTCAGTAGTTTTGCATATTAAATTCCTTCCTTTACACGAATATCTAGGGTTTGCCCGGAGCTTCAATTATATCTGTAACAACTGAGAGTAACTTCAGTGTTTCCCTGGACATATTTCATGCTGATCAGATGTATCAGGGAGGGATGCTGAGATCTGGTTTGCTTTTATCCTTTCTTCAGCTGGTACCCGAGCAACAGCTGCGTTTTCTTCTGTTTCCTTAAACCTGCTCTCTTGCTTCTGTTTCCAGATTTAGTAATTTTACACATTTTTGTTTCCTCTTCTGAGACACAATGGGAGGTTGCTTTTGTCTTTGATCTTCGTTTTTCTTTAGAAATCCTACTTCAGCTTCTGAAGGCAAAAAAAAAATGTTTCCAGTTCTAAGAAATTGAATGTGCCTTAGCAATTTTGACCTCATTCCCCCAAAACTGTGCCTGTGGGATTGTGTGCTGGGAATTGTAAGGTGGGTGTTACGATGCACTGTTAGCACAGTGACAGGAACACAGGGATGTCTGGGGGTGTGGATGCACTGTCCCATATCTCATGCACTGAAGAGTCATGAAAAAGATTATAAATAGAACCGTTTAGGTTGGAAAAGACCTTTCAGATGATGGGATGCAGCTGGTGCTGTGTGTGCACCTAAAGAATCGCAGAATATCCTGAGTTGGAAGGGAACCATGAGGATCATCAAGTCCAACTTCTGGCCCTGCAGAGGACCCTCCCCAAGGGTCATGCCCTGTGCTTGAGGGTATTGTCAAGGGCTCCTGGAGCTCTGGCAGCCATGGGACTGTGACCATTCCCTGGGGAGCCTGTTTAGTGCCTGACCACCCTCTGGGGAAGAACCTTCTCCTCATATCTGGCCTAAGCCTAACACAGCTCCAGCCATTCCCTTGGGTCCTGTCAGTGATCACCACAGAGTTCAGTGCCTGCCCCTCCACTTCCCCTCACAAAGAACTTGTAGACTGCAATGAGAGACCCTCAGTCTCCTCCAGGCCGGACAGACCAAGTGACTCCTCTTATGGCTTCCCCTGAAGGCCCTTGAGGAGGGAAGCAGCCACGGGTGGGAGCTGGTGATGGCCAGTATGAGGGTGAGCTACAGAACCACACCTGGTGTACCAGAGTGTCTGGCAGCGAGACCAACCCAAGGATCTCTTGGCTTTATGGGGCGTGCTGGTGGCAGATGTGGCTTGAAGGCATCAGTGCCGGCGGTGGAAGAACTGCCTGGAGTCATGGAGGTTCCCTGGGTATGTTGGGTGACAGAGCACATGGCGGGAGAGCTGCCCTGTGGGACTTGTGCTTCTCCTCAGCCCGTGTGTGTGTGTCCTATTTATGGGGGGTAGTGAGGAGCTTGTGGCTGGTGTGTGAGGGCGGTGCGGGGCTGAGGGAAGGTCCCGCCGTTCCCGCACCCCGCCATTCCCGCCTTCCCGCCGGCTGTGCGCCTGCGCCACCTAGCGGCCCGCGCTGAGGGCCCGGCGAGGCTGGCCGACTCAAACCGCAGAATAGCTTCCTTTTCAAAGTGTGAAGCGCCTTAAAACGCTAAAGAACTGGGGGCTGGGTGTATTAAATGCAATTGAAAGTAATTCCGGCATATGTTCATGCAGTCCTCTTCTGGTAGCCCCTCACCTGCGAACAGCAGGGCTCTGAGGGTGTGTGGTAGCTCTGAGAGCAGGGCTGTGCTGCTTGGCTTAAAACTCCTAATCCTTCTGTTTAATTTTACAAATTACCTGGCAAATATTAATTTATTCGCAAGTATAAAAGAACTTTAACTCCTATCTTTAAATGGTTCGTGATAATTTGGAGTTGGACTTCCCCTTTGACATGTGAACATTTTGACTTCACACACATGCGATTCACATTCCCTCTCCATCTCACTTCTCCCCCTCCTTGATAAAATAAATATTTTAATTAATCTGAGCTTTGTTTTCAAGGTCACTTCCTGGTACAACAGCAGCTGAGTGTGCATTAAATTTGAAGAAGATTTATACAGTACAAACAGTGCAGGTAAGGCATCTGGCTCTGCTACAGGAGCTGCCACCTGTTATTAATGTAACTTCACACCTTAAGTTTCGTTTTTCCTCCTAGGATGAGTCACACCTGTGGCTTTGCTTACCTCAGGTGTGAAACGTGAGTGCTACTGGTGTTGTGTGTTTGTATTTCTGAGTCAGTGTTTGAATTTCATTTGGCTTTCCGGACAAGGAAAGGAGGAGGCATATTGGATTGGGCATGATGGATTCTTAAACCTTCCTGAATTTCCACTAGTACATTGAATTATTATATTTGATGTACTTTAAATATTTTTCCAGCCTTTTCTCCCTTTTTTTAATACAGAAATTAATTACGCAAAGACTAAAAATTGCAGCATGTGGGTTTTTGGTGGGGTTTTTTTTGTAGGGTTTCTCTCCTTGAGTATGTATCTATAAAAATATTCTAGCAAACTGAATTAAAGGACTCTTAAACTGTGTGATACTTGAAGCAGTGAGAAATTCTGCATGTCTGTGTCATCTGCCATTGCCTAGTAGTGGGAATCTCTTGCAAGTAAAATTGTATTTCTGTTTTAATACCACAGTTAGCATGAAGTGTAGCAAATTGGTATTTGTCTCACCGTAGTGCTAAGCTGACTAGTTCACTAAGTCTCAGAAATTTTAAGGTAATTCCAGACCCTTTTCTTTGAGAAGCACAGCTGTAGCAATCTACTGAAATTTTAAATAAGGCTTTCTCATGAAGGTCTGCACAACTTGTTACATTGCATGAGATTTCCAACCCCAAAACCTTCCAAACTACGTCCTTAGTTCAGGACAAAAGGCTCTCAAATGTTTCCACAGCCATCTACCAGTGTACCCTCTGCTCCTTCTTCTGCAAGTAGCTTTAGGGTTTGGGCACACAACCAGTTAAGACTAAGATGATAGCTGAAATGGGTGTTTCATACCAAGTTTTTGTATTTTTAGTAGTCTTCCATTTCTTCTTGTGGCTGGGTGAAGGTAAAGGCTGTTAGGCAGAGTTGCCAAGGGCCACAAAATTTTATCACATAGTGTTGCAATCCTTGTTTCTAAAGTTGTGCTAGTGATTAAGTATTAGATAATACTTAATGTATTAGATAATACTTAAATATTATGTCTAGATAATCGTTAATGAGTTGCACTAATGATTAATATTGCATCACCACACGTTGATGCAACTTAAGTCTTTAAAATATTTTTTTCTATTCCCAACTGCTGGATAAAGAGAGAAGAGATTGGGATCTTTTCTGTCATCTCTCCCTGTTGCTCACTACTGCTTTTGGGTGCATTTTTATCCACCCCAAACCTGCACGACAGCTTCTGCTTTTACCAGCAGAAACACTGGGAAGTAATCCAATGGTGCCTGGTAACCTGGATCTTTGAATTTCTCCCCCACTCCTGTATTGACATGTGCATCTCAGGTTTTTTGCACCTGGTGGAACCCTTTCACTCAGACAAACTAGTTGGGTTGCTGGTTAGACATTTAGTTCAGCAGAATTATTGTTTGTGGTGTTTTCGTAACTCAGGATAATCATAATGAAGCTTAGGCTAGTTTTAAGTGAAACAAGGTGGATATTTGACATAAGTATATATTTTTAATATGCTAAGGAAGTTTTATGTACTCGTTTGTTCTGACATACTCAGTGTAACTCTGGTTTTGATGATTTTTCCCTATGTATTCAAAAGGATAATCCACATTTCAACTGCTTTCTTTTTTTCCACCTGCACTTATGCAGGATTGGCATCTAAAAAAAAAATAGAAGTAGAAATGCACTTTTAAGAAGTTCTTTTCAGAGCATTTTATTATAACATAGAAGGTGCCAGTTCTCCAGGAGAAGGATGTGTAATTGGTTCAGAAAAAATTAGCAAGGAAATAAATCTGCATGAAACACTCTCTTGTGTTAATGCAACTAATATTTTTCCTTTTCAAGGATTTCTGGAGTGTCTACAACAACATTCCTCCTGTGACAAACCTGCCTCTGAGATGTAGCTACCATTTAATGCGGGGAGAAAGGCGCCCGCTTTGGTACGTGTGTTGTCATCAGTCATTTCTGGGAATGGGCAGTGGAATAACCTGGAGGGGTGAAAGGTGTGGGACAGGAGTGTCTTGTTTCTGTTGGCTGCAAACACCTGAACTTAAGAGACCTGTGAAAGAAATACCCTGAGGTTCTTGTTCAGTTTAAAAGTGATTTGTACCAAAGAGTCTTTATTAAAAACACAGACTGTAATTTCATTGTCCAGCTCTGGATGCAAATGTATGAAAATAGATTATGAAATAGAAGCTAAGAAATTAGAATGTGACTCTGAATTTCAATTCAAGAGCACACAGAATAAGTTACTTCTATTTGCATTTTTTTTAGCTTGCACATTATTTCCTTCCACTGAAGCTGGTGAAATAATGATGCAAACAACTGGTGGTCCTTAACCCTTTTTCACTTGTGCAAAAGTACAGGTGAAGTACATGCTTCATATGCCTACACATGCCCATGCACCTTGGATTAAAAGTAGTTTAAGACATTATGAGGTGATTCATTGCAGCAAATTCCTACTTGATTTTAGAACAGTAATGGAATAAAGTATAAATAATTTATGTTTTCCTTCAGAAATCAAACTTGGCATCCCTTCTTCCTGTTGTAGTTCTGTTGCATCTCAGAGAACCTCAGCACCTTCTGAAGAGTTTTGATGTTTTTGGCATCATTTGCATAGATTGTGATTGCATTAGGGTTCTTTAACTTGATCATAGTTGTCTAACTTTGTGGTGACTTACTACAGGAGATTTCTGTCCTAATCTACTGGAGATGTAAATTTTCTAAAGTGAAATGCATCTGAAGGTCAAGTTACTATTCTGAAAATGCTGTGACTGGTCAGGATAGCTAAAGTGGGTATGAAAAAACATTGGGGTCTGTATAAATCAACTGGGCCATCGTGTGCAGGTCTTCATATCTTTGTAGGGATGAATGAGAGCATTTGGGGGTTTGATTTTTTGATTTTGTTTTTCCTATTTTTAGTTTTCATTTGTTAAGTGACTACCAGAGGTGTAAAATGCAAAGATCATTTCTGAAAATTAAACACTTTTTTTAAGCCTATCAAAGTAATTTTGCATTTTAGGAAAGGGATTGCAAGAGATTGATTTCATCATCAGTAATTTGCTAACTTTTCAATAATTGCTGCCAAGAAGTTTTTCTCAGATTACCATTACAGTACACTGGCCAATTTCAGCATTTTATATATATTTTTTTGTTGTTGTTTAGAAAGAAAGGAAAATCCTGAAGTAAGAATTGAGGATGCAGATTTTGAAGATGTCCTCCCAATGTTTCCCCCTCTTTTCCCCAGCATCTGTCAGGATTGGTGGGAGACCATTGATTCTGAGGAATCTCTATAGGTGTCATACTGGGTTTGGATATTCCAAAGATGATTTTTTTAGGTTATTTCTTTAATTTTGCCTTTACAGAGTTTTAACAGGAAACTAGAAGGCCTAATTTAAAGTCTTAGAAAAAGAATTGTGACAGAATAAACTTGAGAAGCTCACAGGTTAGTGTGTTGTGCCTTTGTCATTACAAGGCGATTTAATGGTTACGTCTGCCCTGACCTGGGCAGCTCCAGTCTTTTTTTAATAAGGGCAATTAATTTCTAGCTGTCACAGAACCAAAATGAAGTGTGCTCATGTTCTTTTATTAAATTGAATAAACGGAAAAGTAATAAGCTGCTTCTGTGAAAATATGCCAGAGGTTTTCCAAAGTTAAAGGTTACCATAGTAAAATGTAAAATTGTATTGTGGCTTGTTCCCATACAGTGTGCAGCCGCTTCAAAGATGATCTGTAGTCAGGGAAAATATAAGTATTTTCCAATACACAAAACTTCGGAAAGGGATTAGGTGTTGAGAGATACACTTCATATGAACAATGAAAGAATTATCTCTGATGTCAGAAGTCAGAGTCATGTTCCCTGGAGTTGGTAATTGCATTTCAGATGGGATTTTTCTGGGAAAATTAAACCACAAACATAAGGTTATCTAAATGTGGATTTGAATGTTTATTTTCACTGATCTATTTCCCATAACAGGGAAGAAGAAAGCAATGCCAAAGGAGGTATATGGAAAATGAAGGTCCCTAAAGAAAGTACGGTATGTCATTTGGACTCTTTACTCAGACCTTGTTTAGTAAGGGAGTTTCTTTAAACTCTATTTGATAAAGCTGTTGTAAAGCTTTTTACTTCTTGCATCACCCAACACAACAACCAAACACTACTTTAACTTCCATGACCTTTTAAAGGCAATGAGCAGAAGTTTCTTTTCCAATAATTCCATATCTCTTGCTTTAGATAACATTTGGCAATGTATTACAAAACAAATGAAAGCTGCAGTGTTTCCATTTGGAAACATGGTAATTTATAATCACCTTTGTTCTCCAGACTGTTTGCTTATAGGCATAGAAAGAAAAATAGAAAGACTTTTTCCCGATAATCTATGCTAATTTAGATATTTTTTCATTTGAAAGTGTAAAAGATGAAGTCTATTCAGGCATACCTTTGAGCTCTAATGAAATAACTGTGTTTCTCTGCCTCCCTAATCAAATGCATGTGACTAACTTCTGTGAACTGCCACAGAAAGGAGATTTGACCTCTTCACACATGGTGTTTATGTGTGTAAGTGTGCTCTGGATCAGGCCTTTAAACAGAAAAAGTGAAGTGTCAGAAAAATGTGACAGCCTTGCAGGAGGCATTAAATGCTGAAAGATGGTACCCAAAATTTCAGCCAAAAGTTAATTGATTTTTGCCTGTGGGCTCTTGCCTTGTATGTGAGTTCAGCTTTCCTCCCCCGCAGTCTCAAGTGGTCATAAAAGACTGAAATTGAAATTGTCTTTTTCCTCCTATAATCCAAGGTGTGAAGATTGTCAGAAGTGACAAGTGGTTTGGAGAGCCTGAATTACTGGGCAGTGAATTTAGGGACCCCAGAGGCCTTGTTCTTCAGAGGCTGAATGACAGCCCCTTTTTGATATGAAGGTACTTTTGATCTCTCAAACTATGCACCACATGGCCTCAGTCACTTCTGAAAGGTTTGCTTGAAGGTGAACTTCAGTCAGCTTTCAAAGCCTTGTAAATAGCATAAATAACACCTTTATGCCTGTTTCTCATTTTTTTGGCTTCATTCTTCATCGCATGTGGACACAGCTTCTCCTTGGCTAAGATGAACCATCTTGTACAGACCCAACAATTAATTATGTAACATAGCATGCACTTACAATAAATACACTTTTTTGTCTAGACAACCTCAGAAACAGAAGACACTCAAAACTGAGCTAGTAAACCTCAATTTTAAAATAAAAAATAATAATGTAAATGTAACTTTTTTCTGCCTCCTTAGGCTGCAGTTTGGAAAGAGCTACTGCTAGCAACTATTGGAGAGCAATTTACAGATTGTTGTGCAGCAGGTAATGATTGAGACATTTCTTCATCATTTCTTTTCACCATATTGGCTTCTTTTCTATGCATGAATATCTGATTAAAGTGGCTGTTACAGTGACAGTGAATATCCTGTTAGGAATTGTCTTTCACTGGCTATCATTCCATAAAGAGAATGGCATTTCGCAAGTTTTCAGAGCAGTTCAGCAATAACCTTTCAAACGGTGTCTCTCACACTCTTTATACACTGACAGGGTTGTTTTGGGGTCACTATAAGCAAATATATGATATTCTGCTGTCCACAGAGGTAGTTCTTCCCCTTGGCCATGTGCTTGTGACACCACCTTTGTGTATTGTTAGTGGCCCTTTCGTTGGGATGCACAGAGCAGCTGTGCCATGGAGCTCACAGCTGGAGGCAGACACTGTTCCCAGCTGTGGTGTGGCCTCTGAGCTGTCCACAAAGGGGCATCCTGAGAACTTCCCACCAAAAATGGCTTCTTCAGCCTAGCATCGAGTTACCAGCACTGGCAGCCGCAGCAGCCTGACTGAGGCTTTATTAATTTCATTAATTTTGTTTCCTTTTTTTTTTCTGTTGCTGCCTTGACAAAATGTAAAGGAAAAACAGAGCAAAGTCTGGAAAAGCTGGTGCCTGATCTCCACCAGGTACTGTTCCTGGAGTTTTAGTTGTTTCATGCTCATCCTCCCATTTCTGCTCGTAGACATCACTGTAGGTAAATTATCTTTAGTAGTTCATATTGCTGACCTTACTGGAGGGAGTCTTGTGATTCCCTTCTAATCAAGTAGAAGAGTGCTAATAGCAAAGATGAATAATCCTATGGCACTTCATATAAAGCACCATGAGGTCATATTTCCAACAGCTTCTAAAAACAGAGTTTCTTTCTGGTAACTGCTTTGTTTGGTTTGAACATTGGTATTTTCCTCACTGGAGATTGCTCTTTTTTTCACATCTTCATTTTTTTCCAGCTTTTGGGCACTGGTTTGTAATACATAAGTAGCAAATTAGACATGTCTCACTTTTAAAGTATTCCTTAATGGTTCTTCCCCTTCTGTGCAGATGATGAAGTAATTGGGGTTAGTGTCAGTGTTCGTGACCGCGAAGATGTTGTGCAAGTCTGGAACATGAATTCCTCTTCAGCGAGTGAAGCAAAAGTTTTAGAAAAGATTCATAAACTTCTCCCACACACTTCTTTTAAAGCGGTCTTTTATAAATGTAAGTATTTTGTGCTGTTAATTTCCACCTTCATTAGAAAAACAAGATGCTGGTAGGGCATTTCTATGGGAATATCCTGCCTGATTCATCATTAATCACTTAGGAATGTGGCATCTGTCATTGCATTAAAATTATGTCCCTTCAATGTAGAAGTTAGCTATCATTCAAAAGATATTTTTAATTTCATCGTAGAATCTGTTTTGTTTGATGTGCCTGATTCACAAAACAAATGAAAGAAATCTCCTGATAACTCTCAAGGCTACCTACTGTCCAATTTAAGTATTCATTTAGAGGAACCATTTACAATCAGGATTTTAAGGAATCTCATATTTTAGGCTCCCTATAAATGTATTATCAGAATAGTGTATTCTGAAAGATCCCTTGTTGGCACATTGTGTTCTCCCTTGACTGATTTATACATTTTTATCTTCTCTTTTTTTAATCTTTTCAACTCCTTGACAGAGTTTACATGTTCTTCTATTCCTTTTTTTTTCTTCTCTCTTCCCTAGCCCACAGAGAGCATCACGCTTTTGAAGGCTGATGTGGAAAGCATTAAGTGAATTGTATGCCAAGATCATGTGTTGTTATTTGGTGTTTTGAGCTGGTCTGGACAAGGAGGAGGATGGTGGAAGCCCTGCAGAAGTGCTACATGGGGTTGGCCCTTTTGAGTTTTTGACATTTCAAACTGGCCTGTTGCTACTGAAAATGAAAAAAACCCAAACAGTTGCCTTGACTACTAAATACGTGATTCGTTACTTCATGTTGAGTTGGTGTTTTTAATTCTTTGTTGTTTCTTTAAAAAAATATTTTGGCCACTTGTTTTTTCAATCTGATTATATTTGTTCCCACTTCATTAAGATAGTAGGCTTTCTTTTCTTCTGTGCTGTACTTGGTGAAAAGCAAACATGCACAGAGATGCTATGCTGCTTTTCCAAGACGTGCTGTACGTAGAGGAATCCTGGCTTGGGGAAATGTGTTTTCAATTTTCACTTTGAAACATTCCTGTCATGTTAAAATATACTCATTGGTTTTGTCCCAAGAGAGAAAGAAATTGCACTGCATTTATTCTAATGTTCAGTGTAATCTGGTCTTGCACTGACAACAGCACATATTGTAAATGTAAATAAAAAAGGGCACCTTCAATGAGCAATTAAAGAAAACACACTTATATTGGGACTAACCCTGTGTAGGATGATATTAATGCCTTTTAATTGTATTGATTTCAGAAGAGCCATTGTTCAGGTTAGAATCAGGAATTTCTCAGTAGGAAACCCTGCAAACTCCTCCCCTCTTATTTAAGGGTGATAGGGTGTTTATGGTTTTATATTGTATGCTTTCTTATGGTACCTTTCTGTACATTCATGAAAAAGTGTCATGAATAATTTCTAATGAATTGTGCAAACTGGATCCATCCCTTCCGCTTCCTTAAGTATGTCAGGCCAGTGTCTGCACCCACTAGGTCAGTGTCAGAATTGCTGCTGACTTCAGTGTAGAGGAAAAGATCCCATTGTCTGTAGTTTCAAACCCTCAAAACTTCCTAAGTGTCCTTTTTAAAATAAACAAAAAATACAGAAAAGAAATTTGTGTTGCAGCTTGAATAGAAATATAAACAGTGTTAACCTTTAAATGTTTGTCTGTATTAACTATTTGAGGTGCTTTAATATACTACCAAAGATTGATGTAGTTCCTCTTGCAAGAAGCTGCAAGGTAGAGATGAACATACCCTCTGCTGAGCACGCCTTCCTCCTTTAGAGGTTTTTGTCTGGCAGCTCTTCAAGTTGCATTGATTTCCACATCTTTAATATATTAAGAGGCAGCCATAAAAATCAAATAAATTTAAAAATAAGTATCACACATTTAAGATTTTTTTTTTTTGCAACTTTATCATGTACTTACAACTTTAAATGGTATTTATGGATTAAAACTGTGTAGTTAATGAGCATTATTAATTAAACACATTTTCTAAAATCCAAGCGTCTTGGTTCTGTAATTGCTTTCTGGGATGAAATGTTACTGGTCCTGCTTTTTCAAATCAGTGTATTTTAGATTAAAACTTACTCTCTTAAAAGCTATCTGTTTTGTTATTAGATTAAGGTTTTTTTCAGTGAAGAAGTGTGAAGTACCAGTGGATACTTGCAGGTGGGATGTACCTGGACAGCCTCCAGGCCTGTGTGATGGAGGGGAAAAGTGTCTTCAGAGAAGCGAGGGTTAGAACACAGTGAGGAGAAATGTTTTCAACTGCTTGACGAGCGAGATTTCTCACTTGAAATATTTCCCTGTCTTTGGAGGAAATGTAAGTGGAATACTAATGGAGAATTAATCATGCACCTCTCCCTCTGCTTCCTTTTACTTTTGGAAACAAGCCACAGCCTCTTATTTCTCCCCAGGTTTGTTTTCAGGATGGATGTTGATTCCGGTAAGAGTTGGAGCTGCTGGCAGAAGGGGCTGATCTGGTGATGTCACCAGAACCTGCTAGTTTAAGGTATTACTTTATTCATCCAACTGAAGGCAAATATTTTTATGTTGTTGCCTTGTGTGCCTCTTTAATATTAAAGACCTCTCTGCTTCAATGTTGGGTAAAGACTTAAGAGGCATTATTCTAGCTATAGGGTAAGGTAGCTACATGCTGACTATCAAGGTCCATATTGCAAATTGTAAATTTTTCATTCTCATAAGTTCCCAGTCTATAAAATCAGGGATTTCATTTTTTTTCCATATGGCTTAATTCTGATGGTAGTTGTTATTACTTAGAATAAGGGTTGATGGATATCTTATCAACTAAAATTCAGTGTATCTTATGCCACAATCCAAGACTGGGCTTGGATCAAACTGGATAGTGCAAGTTCACAGGAACATAACAAACTGCATATTGGAATTTTTCAACCATTGATTTTAAGACTTAGTAGAATTTTTGAACTGTCCTTTCATTTCTACATCTTCAGGGATGTATTTATACCAAATGATGTTGAACAGTTAATTTTTATACTCTTTTAAATATTCATTATTTTCACCTGGAGATTTGCTTTATTGAACTTGATTAAATGAGCCCCCTAGTACTTCAGAATCTTCTAAATTGTTTAAATGGGTATCAGAGAAGTGCCTACAACTTCCTATCAAAATTAATTTCTGCTGGCATTTCAATGCAGAATTAAAACATTTAACTTCCATGGTGACAGACTGCAGAGAAACTCCAGACTAGCTGAATGAAAGAAACCTGCTTCCCTCTTGGGGTGGGAACCAGCCCTGGCTGATCCCTCCCACACTGGAATGGTGCCCTCGGGCACTATTCAGAAATGCTGAAGCTTTTTCCATAGCTGGAGCACTTGTCTCCTTTTATCCAGGCTGTTCCGTGAATTTTGTGGAAACTTCATATCCTTGATACACCTGGGAAGCCAGGTGAGATGGGAGCTAAGAGGAGAGTTCTGGTTGTGTTTAGAAGTGTTTGTAGCACCTCCTAAAAGTGCTCACAGTGTCCTCCTGGGGAAAGCTTGGATGCCGTGTGGTGGTAGGTGGAGGGTGGTGTGGAGCTGGCTGAAGGGGCACTGCCAGCTTCTTGTGCGGGCACAGGTGTGGACTGCACAGAGGAAGGAAGGAGATGCAACCCAGGAATGCAATGCGAGCACAGGGGAAGAGGAGATGCTGGCCAGGCTGTGGTTGAAGCCCCTGGGCAACTGGAGCCAGGAGGGAGAGCCGTGCCTTGGTAAGAGGAATGAACAGTTTTTTACTTTGGAGTGTTACACTTGGGCTGGGCTGCACCTTCCCAGGGCTGAAGACAGCCACTGGCAGCAGGTGGGGGCCAAGCTCTGATGCTCCCCCCACCTTTGTGGGCATCACTAATAGCTCTCTGGGGCTCTCCAAGCTGCAACACAATGGCTGCTGGAAGGATTAGTTGGGAATTTCACTTAACAGGGATGAAGGGCTGTCTTCTGGGGCTGGCTAATTAACAGGATTTTACTCTAGTAATTAAATAGCAGTTTGTTGAACACAACTTAGTTGATGAAATCTTTGGAAAACATAACAATTAGCAGGCAAGGAACGGCAGCTTTGCCTCAAAAGCCTGTCCCCAACCAGTTGCTGGCATGGTTTTAACCTTTCATTCCCCAGCAGAGACAGTGTTGACTATTAATTTATTTGGGTTTGCTGCTGTCGTTGGACAGCTTGTTCACCCTGTGCTGTCACAGCAGCTGGTTCCTCTAGGGCTTCATCTCAGCTGAAGGGGCTTGAGATGTGCCACATGTTGCTCTCTCTGGCACTGCCTTCTTAAAAGCCAGTGCTGGAGGACAGGAGTGTTTGCCACCAGACAAAAGAATATTTTTATATTCTTCCTACAGCAGATTAACCAGAGGGGATGAAATCTAAGAGTTGTCTTAAAACAAACCTGACAGAGGAAAATTATTGATCCCACACATCTTATATAAACCCTCTGATCTGCACACACACACGGAAGGGGGAGCTGCCTTCAGCTGGAAATTGTTCCTGTCTTCATCTCTCTACTTCTCCCTGTCTTGTAATGATTCTCTTAGGCCAAGGAGGATGAGGAAATTAGATTAGACAAACAGTGGGAGATTCTACAGTTTGCTATAAAAGCCACCTCCAATCTTTGCTACACTTTGACAGCTCTCAATTTCTTAATTTGACAAGGTAATGAACACTGGATTATTTCTGAAGCCGTCTGTACCACACGGCAGGGAAATGGGGGCTGCTTTTTGCACTGGGACTACCCACCCCGGCATCTTCCTCCCACCCAGGCTACAAAATCTCATCCCTGGGAGGGAGGTGGTGTGTGCAGGAGCCAGGGCAGGAGCTGGGGTTGGGAGCTGTGGTGTTAGTGCAGGGCTCTGCAGGATGCTCCCGTGCCAGGAGACAAGTGGACCTGCCTCGGGTTTGTGTGTCATCCCCAAGAAGCCGTGCAGCAGCTTTTGACCTCCCCGTGTTTTGCTTGGCTGGGCAGTACATTGTTTTCTTCCACTCTCCCTGAGGTGCAGACAGTGGAATGGGCTGGCTGAGCCAGCCAAGCTAAATACAGCAGGAGACATCCCGTGGGTACCTCCCAGGCACAGCATTCCCGGAGTGGGCGGATGGGCATCCATGCACCTGCATGGCTCTTGAGTCCAGCCTGGTGCTCTGCTCCTAGTCAAGGGGCAGGAAAAAGGGCTTTAAACGTGGTGGGGAAACTACCAGCTGTTGGGAACAGTTTCAGTGGGAAGTGCAGCAGTTCTGGAGCAGTCCTGGGCTGTCCCTGCACAGTTGTGAGGCCAGGAGCAGAGGTTTTACCCTCCCTCTCCAAACTGCCCATTGCAAGCCCAGTGCTTGTGATGTGCTCTGTCTCATGGAGGAACTGGGAAAGTATCCATCAGCACACTGAGGCTCCATAAATAAATAAGCACGTGGGAGCAGGCTGGAAGTGAAGAGCAAAGTAGGTATCATTCGTCATATGAGGGGGCCTGGAGTATGTTCAGCTCGTAATGTGTAACAGAGTTATGAACAGGCATGGGATGGATCCCCTTCTTTTTGGATCATGATTCTGTGTAATAAACATGCAAGACAATTTGTATAAAATAGTGAGGATTCTTTCCTAGAGAAGTCATTTAAAGCTATATTTGCACATCAGTGAACAGCTCAGAGGAATGTTTTGTAGTTACATTTCCATACAAGTGTGTAAAGAGAAAACAACACAGTCAGCAAGTGATGGATGGTGCATGTAATCCCGTGCCATGATGTGCCCTCCCTGGGTAATCGTATTCCATGGCCTCCCACCAGGGAAGCACCCATCCTGGCACCCTGCCTCCCTGTTGGAGCTGTCACAGCCGTGGGGTGGATCACACTGTAAATCCCATCAAAGGTAGAAGGGATTTTTTCTGCATGTCTTGGGTCATGAAATAGGGGGTTTGGAGTAGGAAAATCCTGACCCAAATGCATTAGCACTGCTGGCTCTTAGCAACCTTTCAAAATAATATTTGCCTGTGACAGGACAGGGTGGTCTGCCAGGTTAACTGGGAAATGATCCTGCATTGTGTGGCACAGGCATGGTCTGCACAAAAAGCTTGATGGTTTGTTTTTTTTTTTCACTTTGCAGTAATTTTGGGGAGACTTTTTTGTTTGTTTGCGTTCAGTATTTCCCAGCCAGCTTGTTAGTCACTCTAGATTTACACCCTGCAGCAGCACCACTCTTCTGGCTTTGTGTCTCGGAACCCCCACGCTCTTGCTGTGGCTGTGGGTGACTTTCCTAGAGTTTCTCCCAGCAGGACACCTGACCAGGGGAGCCCAGGGCGACCCTCTCTGTGTTTTCAGAAGCAATCAGGGTAATGTTTCTCCCTCTGGAGTCAAGCTAACTACAAAAGTGATGTGAGCATCTTCATTGCCCTCATCTCCATCCATCCTGCTTCTTAGAAGTTATCTCTGCTGATTGTTCTTCATTCTTGAGCTTCTTTGGAAGGCTCTTAAGTTTCTAAAGTTTTTAAGTAATTACCAAAAACTCTGATTTAATCTTTGCTTTTTTTATTTTATTTTTTTTTTGAGAGTTTATAAATTTAAAACCTCAACAGCTCAACAGGAAAACACGTGCAAAGAGCTGAAAGCAAGCAGATCTCCTATGAAAGGCTGGCACAGGAGCTGCCATGAGATGGCACTGCGACATCAGGCATGGAACTGAGCCGCTCCATCCCGCCGGGGTGTGCGGGGAAGTACCTTGCTGGAGGGAGAAAAAATGCCAGGGAAGAGAAAGGACTTATGTAAGGATAATTCTGCTATTAGTCAGGAGGAGCTGTCATGGAGCTGTGTCTGGACTGGACTTTTCCTGCTTATACAAAGCACATAATGCTGTAGGAATTCATGTATAAACAGTGCAAATAAGAGGGGAGGGTGATTAAGTTATGAACAGCAGTAAGGAAATAGATTTTCTTTAACTGTTGCTGGCAAATTCAGAAAGTCTTTGATTTCTGGGGGATTTCTGAACACAACTGCATGCTAAAAATAGTCATGGCATAACTTTTTTTCTGGACTTGTGTGTTTCTCCCTTTCTTTGAGCATAGAAAAGTTTAAAACAAACTGTAGGAACAGGGAGAATCTGTCATGGCTGGGCAGGTTTGCAGCTGGAGAGGGGCTGGCTGTACTGCCCTGGTGTTTCTCCTTAGGGATGGGGTCTCTTCCCAGGGCTCTGAACTGCTGGTAGGACATAGGAAAAGCTATTTATGTCCACACTGGGGCAAAGCAGCATGCTCCTTACAAAGGGCCAGGTAACACTGGTGGTGTCAGGTGACATCTCTGACACCTTAAATGAAACACTCTTGAAAAAATGTTTTGCCAACCATTTTGCTCAAAGCCAGGCAGAAAGCATGGGATGGAGCATGCTACAATTTGTAATTAATTGTAATTAGAAATACTAAACCATGGAGGGAGCCTCTATATGCTGTGAGGGGCTTCTCCCCTCTCTTGAGCTAATTGGAATATCTGCCTTTCCCTCTCTTCTCCTCACCTAGGAATGAGCTGTTTTGGTGCTCAGACAGGCGCTTGTCCAGGCCTGGCTCTTGGAAAGTGAACACAGCTCATCAAATACATTTCTGCACTCAGAAAGTAAGAGTGGGCTGCATCTCCATGGCTTCCCTATGGTGCTGACCAAGTCAGAAGGAATTCTGAAGAAATGGGCAGAGCCCATCTAGGTGAGTGGGCTGGGAGTGGTGTTTCCTGTTTCCTGCCCCACAGCACGAGGAGGGATTGGTAACTGGTACCCAGCAGTGGGATTTTTCCTTGCTCATATGTTAAACCACCACCCCAGGGACCTGCATTTTCCTGGGCTGCCAGGAGGAAAAGACCTTTGGTAAGGAGTAGCCTGTTATTGGGGCCAGCTTGTGAGCAGAGAAGCTCTTTCAGGGCTGTAATAGGTTGCAGAAATCCACCTGAGCTGAGACTTCACCGCTGCCACTGCAGATTGAGGTCTGCTTTTCCCAGGCACCATGATCTGTGTTATCCCGGCCCNAAAAAAAAAAAAAAAGGCATCCTCTTGTACTTGACCCACATTTTTCCGAGGTCCCTTTTTCTTCCCTATTTTTATCCTCAATACCTGTATTTCGGTCCAGACAAGGAGCAGAGACAGGACATGTCTCCTTCCCATGCTTCTCTGAGCCCAGCAGGCAGCCACTCCTCCCGGCACTGCCGTACTTGGGGTTGGGCTTTATTCCTCCAAAGGCATAAAACTTAGTTTTTAAGGGTGTTTTTTAAATAAGACTTTGGGGAATAATTACCCTTTATGCTACTTCAAAGAAGTCCCCAGCACGATTAGCTGTACCCTCAGAGGACTGTGCCTGTTAGGAAAATACGCTGGCTTAAGCATCCTGTGAGTAATACAGACTTTGAGTGATGGTACTTAGTACAAATGGGCCAACGATCACATGCCTGAGTCTCCTAAAGCCATTCAGGAGATTTTTGCACCAGTTGCAGCCTATTCATCAAAATAAGATGCCAATAAGTAAAGCATTACAACGCTTTCAGAGGGGAGTGTGCAGACTAAAGTAAGGGAATTCTGCCCCCAAATGGATATTCAATCTTATGACAAGGATTGTGTATTAAAAAAAGGGGAATGCCTTGGCTCCTGGCCATACTGTGATCCTGTGGATAATGCTTTATCTCCGTTATCTTTCAGCTGCTTTCCTGCCTCTGCCACATGTGGACATTGAAACGACATTAGCAGCCAACCCCAATAGTAAACCATTTTTAAGAGAGCATGTTTTTTGCTGGCTGTACCCTGAGCTCTTGAGTTCAAGTTTCCCAGCTTTTTCTCCGTGACTCCAAGGATGCAGCAGGTACCTCTCCTATTTTTACTACCTCCCCAAGTATTTTTAAGGGAAAGCCAAGCACCTTGGCTGTCTGACCCTAGGACACGGCGTTTTAAGGAGCCAGTTCCCTGCAGAGAAGCCTGCAGGAGCTTGCAGTACCATGGTGGCAAATCATGGGGTTGGGATTCACCTGTGGGGAGCAATTGGTGCAGGCAAGAGACATCTGACTTCACCGTCGAGCTGTCTGAATGTACCTGGTAGCACTGATCCAGAAGCTGGCATGGGGATTTTTGCCTGCTGTGGTCATCTCATGGAGGAGTTTATACTGCTGTGCAAAGGACAGGTGTTGATGGGCCACCAAAAGGACAGGTCTGTCATGGTGAGAGGCCCAGGCTCCCTTAGATGCCAATGGCAGGGAGGTGTCAAACAGTGCATGGTCACAGGGATGCCTGAGGGACACACCAAAATCAAAGCCCACTAGGCTTTTGAATGGGAGGGCGGGAGTGCAGGGAAGTTCTTCCCTGCTCCAGACCATTTCCATCGCAATCAGCCCTGTCCCTGCTGCCTCACCCACACCGGTGTGTATGGGTTTGTGTTTAAACCATTACAAATGCAAATGATCCTTCTCAATTACAAAAGCCTGTTCGAACTGGCATCTTAGAAGGAAACTCTGAAAGAGCTCCTGGCACAGCTCTTCTTCAAATATTTGGAAGCTTTGCTAAGTCTCCTGTAACAAAGACAGGCGCAACCTCCTGCTCCTCGACACCTTCCCTCCTGTGAAGCTGAGTGCTCTGCCAGAGTATATTGAGAGAATGTCACTGCTTGAATGGTGACTGTGTGACACAAGGGGTGGCAATGGATGGAGGTGCCACCTGGGACAACAACAAGGTTGTGGTGGCTGCACTGCAGCCCATCTCCAGGTGCCCTGCTTACGTACTGCTGCCACAGAGCAGCACCTTGGGGAACACCTTCCTTGCTTCAGTACCCAAGTTTCCCTCCTTATTTTCCTGCTTTGTGCTGCTGCATTGGCCTGAACTTTGTTTCCTTATTCTCTGTCACAGGGTCTCTCTGCACTGAAGATGCCCTGGGGCAGTGAGCTGTGGTCCTGCTGCTCCCCTCGTTGACACTGGCCAGGCATCCCTGCCGAAAGCATGGGCGTGAGCCATTAGGAGAGCAAGTCCCCTGGCTGATTGGAGCAGGTGGAAGTGAAATTAATGATTAAATAAACACAGTGGCCGCTGCACACCCTCCCTCCGACACGTCCTATTTCAGATTTGATATCTGCTATCAATTGAGATTGAAGGTATCGATCCAGGCTGATTGCTGGGGACAATCAGTAAGTGGAGGGGTAATTGACTGTCATGTCTCTCATTGATTGGGCACCACAGTTCACAGCAGCCAACATTATTTTCAAGCACTTTGCAGCATCTCCTTTAATAAATACAGACTTTAAGTAACAGTGATTTATGTGCGCTGCCATTTAGAGGGTGGGTGAGGACATTCTTAGCCAACATGTCCTTGCCTTAAACAAACTGAAAGGTGTCACCAGGAGGGTGCTGGAGCAGGAAAGCATGGATTTTGGTTTGCATGTTTGTCAATGTAAGCCAACACCCTGCTGTGGGACCGTCCCACTCCTTGCTGCTTGGCTGCAGCAGATATTAACAGAGGGCCTCTGAGACAGCAAAGGCACTGCACATGGGCCACAAGCCAGGAGAGTGACCTCCTCTCTAGGTTGTTTGAAATGTTAAAGCAACAAATATTTTATACCATGTGTTCTACCAGGGCTCGTTAGCAGCTGATCCAGAAAAACTGTCCTGGGAGAAGAACAAATTGGGAAACATCCCAAGTTGCTGCAATCAAATCCACAAAAAGCTCGTATAAAAATTTTACATATAATCAGAAGGACGGAAAAAATTACCTTATTCCCTGCTGTGCACTTCAGATTAATATAGATAAACATTATTCAATCAATACTTATGGTGACCATGAAACCTCTTTCTGTACTTACCAGGAATGGGCAGATAAAATGGCTTTTCTCCTGGAGGAGAGACTGGGTTAGCAGTCTGCAAACATCTCTACTGTTGGTTTTTAACAATCTGTACTACTTGACATTGCTGCCCCTCATCTGCAAGCTCTTTTGGGGAGGGAATGCTCCCTGTGAACAGAGGTCCAGTGAAATGAATGGGATTGAGTTGTTCAATGAATGCGTGTACCTAAATACCTTAGTGAACCTGGCTGTGGAGTGGGTTCAGGGTCCTAATTTTGACTCCACAAAACCCTGAACTGGTTACATTCCAGTCATGGCTAAAGCAAAGCAGGCTGCAGAGTTACTGTACGTGCTGGTTTCCCACCTGAATATTGTTTACAGGCAGATTTGGAGGCTTTTTTGTGTTTGTCTCAGATTTCCCAATGTCTGGCAGCCTGTAGGGAGCTGCCAGATGTCCAGAGACGCTGACCTCGCCTGCTAAGCATGCACAAGCTCTTTCACTGCAGGCTCAAAGCAAGCCCAGTGCCTCCAGCACCACGGGGTTGGCCATTCACGTGGTGTCTGGCCCTTTGAAGAGCGTGGAGGAAGGCCAGGAGATGCCAGGGATTCTGTCTACAGCCCATCCCAGCAGCACAGCCAGCTTCAGTCGGTGTGATGCGTCCTGCAGTCCTTGTCCTAGTGGGCAGCATGATTTGTTCAAGTCATTTGAGCTTCAGGAGCAATATAGTGGTGGGAATACATATGCAGGAAGAAGCCAATGGATTTTGTGAATGTACATAAAGCGTGAAGGCAACTCTGGCAGATCTGTGTCAGTGTGTAGCTGCTGTTCCTCCAGCACTTGCTCTAAGCCCCAAAATTGGCTTCTTCCTTACAAATGGGGCTTAATGAGCTGCCCTTGACTTTAGCCAGATTTCCCATTACTTCCTTCCCAGCTTTCAGACGGTAAAACTCCATTTTGATGAGTTTTGGGCACTTCTCACCCACCACAGCTGCTAAGATGAGTAGAGCTGTTCCTCACCTTGGGTTTCGGTCTGTTAAATCCCTCAGCCCAACCTGCTTTTGGTTTGCTTTGTCTTGACTTTTTGGTGCTGCTGGTGAACCGAAACATCCATCTCTTGTGTTGAGGGCAGGGCTGAGTGGGAAAGTCACTGAAGCCACTGAAATTTCACAGTGACAGGCAGCAGCCCCAGGGCATCGCTCATGAGTCAGCCCTGCTGCGGGGCAGCGAGGGCGCCTGGAGA
The DNA here is from genome assembly GCA_013397055.1 of Pachycephala philippinensis. Taxonomy (NCBI): domain Eukaryota; kingdom Metazoa; phylum Chordata; class Aves; order Passeriformes; genus Pachycephala; species Pachycephala philippinensis. The sequence continues at coordinate 16,671 of VWZT01011455.1, read as the reverse complement.
GGTTTCTCATCCCACCCAAGTTTCCTTTCCTGGGAAGCAGGGTGGCTGTGCTGGGGTGCGTGGGCTGTGTGAGCTCCCAGAGAGTCAAACCCAAACTGAGCTGACAGAATAGCTGTAGTCTCAAGCACCCAGCAAAAACCTCCTGTGCTGGAGGCTTAAACTGCTGATTACACAGAGCTGGCTGGCCCTGGGTCACAGTCGAGGTGCTGGCTCAGACCATGGTTAAATGTGCAAGAGAAACAGAAAAAATGCTGTGCTAGATGGGGTCAATGCATCAGTCACTTCAGAGAGAGGTAAAACCTACAAACAGCAGCCATGTGTTGCTTACTCCCCCTCAATTTTTTCTGTTAATCCCAACAATCCTATACTGGTGGGTTTATAGAAGTGTAAGACTGGGATCCCCTCCGACCCCTCTTAAAATAACTTGTGTGAGGGCTCCACACATGCTTTTAGTGAGCAACTGCACTCTTTCCATTGCATCTGCTGAAGAGGGGATGATGAGAAGGAGGAAGGTTGTCTGAACCAGCAGTTAACACTGAAGGACAAAAAAATTTAAAAATTCCAATATCACAGCATTAATTTACACAAAATAAGAAGCATTTCTCCTTACTGAGTGGATATATTGCAGGAATATCTGACAGGACAAGCAGGGCAAACACATGCTGCAGTGAAATAAGAGTTAAACAACATCAAATCATCCCTGTGATAGATCATTAAGGATGTGGAGTGTAAATGTGTGGTAAAATTATGGCATCGTGCAGATGCTCCTATACCAGTAGCTTATTTTACATATTGCAAAGTACAGAGAGAATTCCTACTAGCAAATGCACACAAAGACCAACCCATCCCACAGCGAATGCACATTTGGATTGTTGGACAAGGTGAATTTTGAGGGGTGAGGAGGACTGAGTTGAACTGCTGCTGCCTGGGATTACAGCTACCTTCAGCTGGAAATGGGACTTGTCTCTCTGCAACCTCCCCATCTCAGCCCAGGCATGTGTACAGCAGGGACAGATCAACAGGGAGTGAGAAGGGGTAACTAAATAACAGAGCCTGGACTAAATAGGTAAATGCTGAGGAATTCTCTTTTTTAACATGTATATATATTGTAAAAAAATTTAAGGCAACATTCCTCCTGCTAATTAGTGTTTCCTCGGCGCTGCGAAAACTACAGCTGTAGGAAGAATTCAGGAAAAGTAATCAGCAGCACAATTAAGCAATCTGCTATAATGACAGAGCACAACATTAGGGATAGAATAATCAGAAACATATATATTTTTCCTTCTTGATTTTCATTTCCCACCCAATGATTTGCCTTTGCAGGGTGTATATAAACCAATGCGTGATAGAAATGCCCGTATTTGTCAGCTTGTAGACCTTGCTCCAGTGAGGATGCCGATGTTAATTCCTGCCAATCACTTACAACTAATGTTATTTTTACTGTAATTTTTGAAAACCTAATGTTTAATCTGCTTTAATCCTAATTTTGCCACCCTGTCTCATATAAACTCCTTTCACTCCGTTAAGTTAGAGGGTCCAACTCCTTTAAGTGGAAGGTATCCAGACAAGAAATCCTGGAGCTGAGGTCCCCTTTTTTCCTGCCAGCCATCCTACCCAAGGGAGCAGAGCAGGGAGATGCTTCATACTGTGTTTCTGCAACCTGCAGCTCCTGCTCAGGAGAGGAAAACGCCTACACCTGTGAGCAGACAGTGAGGGGAATGGGCCTGACCTGCTCCATCTGCACAAGCTGTTTTCCCAGAGCTCCCTCAGGCTACAGCAGCCCACAAGGAAGGTAAGCTCCCCTCTGAGGAGGTGGTTTGGAAGGGAAAAGGGAAATATGGCCCTTGAGAAGGGGCTCCGATGTATTTCAGCTGTCTGCCAGTCATGGATCAAGGCTGGCTGGAATGAAGCCACAGAAGAGAGGGAAGCTCGTGTGTTGCTGTGGGGAGGTAGGTCTTCTTCCTGGGGTCTGCTCGGGGGCTTTACTGGCCACTGGGAGGGGGCTCTCCTGAAAAGCTGGGAGAGAAGCAGTTTTGGTGGAGTCAGGAGTGATCTGTGTGCCCTGGTAGGCCACAGTCATTAACAGTGGGACTTGGTGAGTTTTGTGGTGGTATTTCCTAGGAGCTGGCAATGTTGTTACTGGAGAAGACCACCAGCCTTTCCCTGGGAGGTGGGAGCACTGCAGTGGTGTTGCAGGATCCTTCCAGGATGGTGGAGTAGGTGGGATTGCTGCTGGAAGGTGTCTGGATGGAGCGCTCAACATGTGCTCTGTTCAGCTGGGGTGTATTGGTGCCCTCTTATCCTCCCACAAACATGGATTTCCTTCTGCTCATTCCCAGATGGAGCTTTTGCTTATTATTCCCCCGTATGGAAAGAGTTGGCTAGTCCTGGAGGTTCTTAGAAGTGGCTCAAGTTTGTAACCTCTGGTATGAGGGAAGGCCTCAGGTGTTTGAATTTACATGTGGCTGCTAAAAACTTGGCTTCTATCAGAGATAAACTAGGAACTGTAAATATATTACATTGAGGGATCTTTATAAATGCAGTTCTCTGGTTTGCATGCTACATAACCTAATGAAATGACAACTATGAAGTTACATATTTTGAGAATTGAATTTTCATAATGGGATAAGTGCAGCTGGAAGCCCAGCACTTTTATAACCTAAAAAACTTCTATTTTTGCTTCAAGGGATAAGCTTGAGATAAAAACTTAAGGAAACGCTTAGCAATGAGGAGCCCAACACCTCCTCATGTGCAGGAAGATGTGAGTTCCACCTGCTTCAGGCACTAATGAAAAATCTTGGTGCCACTTAAATCAGTTTCTGGTATTTGTCTTAGTATGGCAAAAGATCAGGTATCTTGGTGGCCAGATCCTTCTGTCACTAAAGCTGGTGAAAAGTCACATTACTATGACCCCTTCCAGAGCTGATATTATTCTGCATGTTCCCTTTTCATCTTGGACACTGGCTTGCAAGCAAACAAACATACATACACAGAGCTGTTCCTCATTTTCCCATGTGCCCATGTTAGTGGAAATCATTGGGAACACCAGGTCTAGGGAGCAGAGATGTGTCTCTGCTCAAAACTCGTTCAGGAAATCCCAAACCATGGAGGAATGCTGGGTTAATTTTTCATCTGAGTATCAGCTGAAAGTAATGTAAACCCCAAATTAATGCAGACAATGCCTAGTCTGGTCTGCAGGCCGTCTGTACTTTTGAATTCTTTTCTACTAAAACTCAATAAAAACATGGGGGTGGAAGGTGCTGCTGGGAATTTGCTTTTTGTTCTGCTTAAGTGCTGTATTTCTCAGCAGTCTTCAAGTTGCTCAGCATGAAGATATTGTTACATTGGAACTACTGTGGGTTTAACACAATTCGGAATTTGCAGGCAAATGGATGTATTGTGTTGGGGCTTATCCACAAAGGACTGTGAAACTACAAATTACAACCCAGCTGCATTCTCTTATCTGGATTTTTTTTCCCCCATGTGCCTGTGAGTCCTCCCCTGTTCACAAGCAGAAGGTGTAAGGAGAAACTCAAGTGAGAAAAAGAGACATAGGCCTGAAGTGAGAAGGGACCCTGACCCTGGAGATCCTGCCCATGGCCGTGGATGCTTTCCGTTAGTGTCCATAGTGCTTTCCATTAGCAGAGGATGTGATGCCTCTGGATTTAGTGTTTTTCTGATTGCCTGGGAACTTTGTTTCTCTAATTCTCTCTAGAAAACTGTGGCAGATGGGATAATAGTCAACACATCCACTGAATGCTTCTCTGATAAGGAGGAAGAAGGGGGCTACTGGTTCTCTAGGATTGCTAAAAATGGAAGCAAAACAGAGGATCCACCCATGTTATGTTCTCAGCTGTTCATCCTCATTCTTCCACCTTAAAGGGAATGAAAACCCCCAGTACGTCCCTATGGGAGAAGTAGGAGGCACTTACACTCTAGAGTAGTCTGAGACAAGGCTTTAGCAGCTCTGGCTAGTCCTGGGAAGGTTTTGCTGACCTTGTCCCAGTGACACAGCCAAGGCCAGGTAATGTACCAGAGCCCTGTGCCACAAGCATGGACACCTGACTTGGGGATGACACCGGAACAACCAAGTCTGTCTGGGCAGAGGTGATGCACCACAGAGAGACAAGACAAGTTCTTGGCTTTCATTCTTCAAAGCAAAGGGCCACATTAGCTGGTTTGAGTGATACTCTGCACACCTGCTAGGCAGTAATAGGCTGAAAACCCAATGACCCCACCATAATGTTGTTATGTTTATTTGCTTCCTTTCAAATGGCTGTTCCTATAAAGGATGCTGACAAATGGGACCTGAACTCATGCATTTAGTGGGCCAGGAAATAAATATATCAGAGAGACAGTACTTCCTTGGACTCTTCTGAGACTTGGGAGTTGCTGGCCATTCTGTTTGCTGGCTCAGTTTAAGCAGCAGAAATGTCCATGTGTTCTGTCAAAGCACTTTACTTGTGACAGGCAAAGTGCTGCCCTGAACTGGAAAACCATTCAGAGCAAATAAATGCATTAATTCAATGCAGAGTATCTTATATTTGATACACGCCACTTCCTAATCACTTTACTGAACATCTGGATTGCCTTGAAATGAAACCAGTGATGGCGTCATCTTCAATTTGGACATGGGATCCATTTTGGAAGGCTTTTTCCAGGAGAGCACCTCTTGGATCTTGGTATGATTTAGGTTGGGTCCTACAGGTCTAATCCAGAATAAATACAATTAAGGGTTGCTTCACTGCTGAAGGAGGACAGAAAGTAGCACACAGGAGCCAGCTGGGCCCTTTGGTACTTGTGGTCCAAACTGTAGAATCATATTTAAAAGTGCAGAGGTTACCAAGGAACAGTGATTTTTCACATCTGAAACAGGGTCTGTGCCCCTTTCTCTTACAGCAATACAGGTATGTTCTTGCAGAAGAAATGAGAATAATTAATTCTGACTGTTAACATGGTATGAGAGGCTGAAGTTAACCCCATTGTGCTGGTAAAAGTTGCAAAGGAACACAGAGGGTGCAGAGACACTGCACTGGCTGCCCTGTGTGAGTGAGAGCGATGACTTAATGAACGAGAGATGCACTCGCATTGCAGCGACTCGGGCTCAGCTGAGCAACACCAAAAACTATTTGCAACATCTTTTTGTCAACATCTGTTTGTCTCCGAGTTCATGAAAGTGGAACAAATCTCATTGATTTTTTTTTTTTTCCTTGCGTTGAGATTTTGCACAATTGTTTCTGTTATTTTGGCAGCCAAAATGATGCTGGAATGTTTCACCTTCTTTTTCCAAGTTTTTGAGCTGAGTTGTTCAGTTGAGGTTTGTCACATAAACCATGAGGTTTTACTTCTGCTGCTAGCCAAATTATAATCTTTATATCATAAGCTTTTTGTTGTTTATTTCTTTTTCTTTAAAACTTCAGCTTCTGGAATCATGAGAATGCATGAAAATCTCTACTCCTGCTTTCTGTCATGTGTTTGTTTTCCCTTGAGTCTTTAGCACTGAGAACTGTGGAGAAACTTCTGGGTGTCATCTGAGAGAAATGAAAAATGGAATTCATTAAATTTCTTTTTTTTTTTTTTTTAATACCACTGGGATAATTTTTGGAAACTATGACTCATGATTTTCAAGGTTTAGATTTGGCAATGCTGTAGTTCTCCGTGCCGCTTCCCCATGACCAGGAGTGTTGGAAGAAGCCACGTGGGGCTTGTCTCCATGGAAAGTTCCAGCATAGAGAGCCAGGGTGTGAATTCACAGTGCCCTAGTTAGGTTGCACAGATTCCCCAGGAGGATGCAGACTGTGCAGCACCTGTCCTTCGGAAGCATTGTAGGGGCACATGTCTGTAACATCCAGCATGTGGTTCAGAGGCCCTAGAGCTCACACCAACCTGCTCCAGCTCATGGACTGAAGGCTGCAGGGCCATTCCATGCTTCAAACTGCACTTACTGCCATGGACACAGCTCCGAGGTGATGCTGCTGTGGGGGCATTGAGCACCTCCCAGTTGTGCTGTGCTGTGTGGTTGGAGTGGGTGTGATACCTTTGGGTGTTCCAAGTGATGCTGAGCCTCCTCAGGTGCCCAGGGCTGGTTTCTCCTCCTTCTCCTGGCACCCGTCCCCTGTATCTGAAGGGGAAAATGAACTGGTTCATTTTCTGAGCCTGTTGGTGGGGACTTGTTGCTGTGGAGCTGGCCTTTCCACTCAGCAGAAGCAAATGTGCTCAGCAGCAGCCAAGGGCCGTGTAGGGAAAGCAGTGACCCCTTTGTGACCTCTGGGGGCCTTTGTGAGGCTTGTGTGACTTGGTTTAACACTGGAACTTGCCTGTGAGTTTCCAACCTTCAGATTGCTATGTGAATGGCTTGGCTCCTTAGAGTCACCAAATCACAAAAATATTTCATTTACAGGATCACAGAATCAACAAGGTTGGAAAAGACCTTGGGAAAATGCTTGGGCACCCAGTGGGGAACACACTGGATGAGGATAAGATGACCTTGAGGGACCAGTTTGAAGTTTCTTTTGGCTGTCGCCATCAACTATAGAGAAAACGTGGAAGATGAGCCAGTGGGGTGTACCTGGTAAAGGGGGACAAGGGGGAGAAGAAGCCACTTAGGAATTGTTCAGCCCCTCATGAAGGAAAAGCTGTGGTAGCTGCAGGATACCCGCTGTACCCAAGGCCAAGTTTAAGCAGCTGCTGGGATAAAACTCAGGAGACAGAGATGTTGCTACTAGAGCAGTTCCTCTGGCCAGGCCAGGTGGGAGGGAAGGAGCTGCTGTGGCTGGAGCCCCTGGGAAGGGCACTCTGCCATGGGGAAACCAGGATGCTGCAGGGTGCACTGGGGCGGAGGAAGGCTGGGAGCAGGCTGAGGTCTCTGCCCCTCAGGAAGCCGTAAGGGATTTGTGTGTTTTCCAAGGCAGCAGAGACAGGATGCTGAGGGGTGGGAGAGAGACCGATTTCCTTCTGCAGTGAATAGACTGGGGTGGGGGATGGCGGCTCTGATTTAACCCTTGCCTGTTCCTTTCATCTCCAAAATGAACTGGTGGCTTAGGAAACCATTCCAAGAAACTGCAGAAATGAGAGGCACAAAAAGTACTGGGTTGTTGGCACCGGGGTGACGCTGTGAGTTTATTATCCCAGTTCTCTCGCCCCCAGGCGTGTCTCCCTGGCTCTGGCATTCCTTTTTACTTTGAAGTTTGTTTGTTCAGTGGCACTGGCATTGCTATGACCCACATGAACACCACTAATGCCAAGGGAGAGGCTTCTGGGACATTACCTTGCGTCAGGTAGAAGCAGCTCGTGGGAGAAAGCTGCAGGTTTGGGTGCTGTAACAATTTTTCAGCAGGAGCCTGAAAAAGATGGAATTTCATTTGTCTTTTACAACAAGGGTGGGGAAAAAATCTTAGGAGTAACTCCTGAAATGGTTTCCATTCTTGTTCAACAGTGAAGGCTTTTCTGCATCTCTTGTAAAGTCATTAATAGGATGATCTAGAGGAGTGGAGAAGTGGAAGAAAACCCAACTACCATCACCTCCCACTCCCACCGAGCCCTTGGAAATGCTATGGAAACAGGACCTGCGTGAAGACCTTTAGGGCATAAGTATATGAAGCATTTGGGAGAGGTACCTGGAACATGGGAATCCAGAGAAAACTGCTCTGTTTACTGCACCAGAGTCTCCCAGAGCTGTGGAGAGTCCACACTGCTGAAAGCTGGCAGCCGGGCTGCAGGTGTGGTGAAAGAGATGTGTTTTCTAAACACACCAAATACCTATTGCTCCGGCCTTTTGTAGATAAAGATCAGCTCTGACTTTAAAAGAAATTATAGCAGAAGTGCTTGTATCTGGGAGGATGAATACCTGCTCCCAAGTTGGGCTTTGTAGAACTGAACTTCATAAACAAATTAATTGATGTGATTAACCAAGTCAGAGGGTTGAAGGAAATGTGCTTCTGACTCTGACAGTATCGGGGTGGAAGCTGTAATGTGTTGGCCAGAGAATTATCCTGGGTAGGAACAAACAGCCACAAGGTTCTTGGGTGTGAAGTTTCCCATTAAAACAATATCGTCTCTCTGAAAAAAAACCCACAGCAGAAAAAAAATAACCCTCCTGAAAGCCTGAATTTTTTCTGAGATTCAAAACTGTCTTGACTCTGCAGGTATTTGATGTGCAAGGATGGCAGAGAGAAGTTTTGAACCAAAAAGAGCTAAGAATTTGTAGGAAAACATCTGGTATCTAGACTGACCAGATAAAGAGTTTTCAGTAGCTCTGAAAACATTTCTGCCCTATGATTGTGCTAATTACATGAGGAAAAACAGTCCCTGCATTTACCTCATTCAGTTTTATGAGTTTGAAGGTTGGAATACACAGATATTGGCCTACTTATTCCTATGGTAAAGGTGACTTTAAAAAAAAACCCAACCAAACTTAAATATAAAGCAAGGGAAAAAAAAAAAAGAATGTTTTGATGATGACATAGGCAAAAAAATATTGCAAAAACAAAATGAAAAACGTTTAAAGCCCAAAATGGAGTGGCAGGCAAGCTGACCTTCTCAGAGTCTGCTTCAAGAAACAAAAACATTTCCTCATGCCAAGCATGCTCTGCATGAGCTGAGTTTGCTCGGTCTCAAGCTGATGACAGTAGCTTTTGCTGCTTTTGACAAAACAAATAATGCAATGGGGATGATGGTTCTCTGTTAGGGCAGTTTTCTTTCTTTCTTCCAACTGGGATATCAGGTCCCTGCCTGGCATCCAAGCTCATTCACAAACTGGGCAAGGCTGGACAGGCCATTTTGCCCAGGATGAAAATCCTACCACAGCTGGGATGTGCAAAGATTGAAGCAAATAATGCTTTGTGCTGTTTGGAAATTATTCACTTGGGATAAAAATATATTTTTAAGGGGAGATTTCAACCCTTTCTCAGGTGGGATTAGCTACGCTTTGGTGCTCCCAGCAGTTGACAAGGAGGTGACAATGGGAGAACACGATGTGTTGTGCTGTTGTCTAAAAGCAGAAGGGTAGGTGGGAACCTTGCAGGCAGCTTTCTGCCTGCAGTGCTTCTGGTTTGGTACACCTGGCCTGTGGCAGGCAAACCTGCATCGCCCTGTGTGTCCTCACAAAGCTGGGCAGCACAGGGCTGAGGTCTCAGCAGCCACCAGTGTCACTGTAGCAGCCACCAGTGTCACTGTGTGTCCCCCATGAGCTGACAGGATGGGCAGAGGCAGTGCTGTGTGCAGAAATGCTCTGGAGGTGGGTGTGGGGGAGAGGGAGGGTGGGGAGATGTGCTGGGACACATGGCTGTGCAGAGAGTGCAGCGGGTGAGTGGGACCACGAGTGCAGGTGACATCCCTCCCTCCAACGAGCACTGTCCATCCCATCCGGTCCAGCCTCCGCCCCCAGGCTCCAGCCAAAGTTCCCACCCCATCCAATTGCTCCAATTAGTGCTCTGGGGTTTTTTTCTTTATTAAGAAGGTGGCTCGAGACCTGCCTGTTTTTGAGTCCAGCTCCTTCTAATCTGTCCCTACCATGATTGAGGTTAACAGAGTTTCCTGCCCAGCAGCCTCTTTGTCAAGTTAGAGAGAACCAGTGAGACACTGTCAATAAACTTCCCACTGTATAGATTCTGTCCAGCAGAGCCTGAATAAATTGGGTCATGCTGCCATATGTAATCCATGCACTTGAGGTTTGACCTAGCTCCTGTGCAAACCAGTGGGCAGGGATGTGTCTGGGAGCTGGACTGGAGCTCTGGCTGAGACAGCTGAGTTTTGAAAGAGCTGGGGTGGAGCCGTGCCCTTCATTTTTGTGGACCAGTTTCATTTGTACAGAAAGATGATTGATGTCTTCCCGCGGGAGCTTTTGTCTGTGCTGGAGTGTGTCTCGAACAACATTGCCAAGATACCTTGGGGCTGGGTTAGGTAATTATTTTGTGATTAGATACTGAAATCAAATAAATAAGTTAATCATTTTACAAGTTCAGAAGAAAATACATTTATTTAATCTGAAACTTCTTCACAATGGCAATGCATAACTCTGTCATCTTCTGCATGGTGTTGGCCTCGGGTCAGATGATTTCCCACCAAACGATTTGCTAGCATCCCACGGCCCTGGTAATGCAAAGTCACCTGTTCAGGAGGAGGCAGGATTCTTGTCCTTCTCTCCTTTGGGCAGTTGATGTGAACCCTGCAAGTGGTGGTGATGGGCCAGTGTGGCTGCCATCAGTTGTCACAGTTCCTATCAGCAGCACAGAAAAGATTAGTGCACTAACAGGGGAGACTCCTCTTTTGAAAAGAGGCTTTAAATGATGTCAAGAACCACCACAACGATATGGTTTTTACATAAATAATAATTAATTACATGTAAATCAGCCTTTTCCCCACCCCTTCCATTAGTATCATCTTTGCTAAGCTCTCTGTCTTGTTTCTGTCCGCTCACTCTGAGTAGCTGAATGGCAACAGACATCATTTGCAATGCTAACGTCAGATACGGGTCAAAATGGACAAGGAAAACACAACCCGGGGTTTTATCAATGCAATAACAACCAGTTCTGTCTAGAGATGGCAGTGTACTGGGGTTTAACCTCTTCACTGCCACAGAGCCAGAAACAGCAGGAATTTACTTTTCTGGTTTCCTGTTCTGCTATTTCCAACTTATTTTCAGCCCTTTCCTTCTCCTGGCCACTCTCTTTTTTCCCCCCTCTCCCCTTTCTGGTGTTTACTAGAGCATCTGGTAGTGTTTATCTCCCAAGACACAGGAGACTGTTGTTTTCATAGATATGTAACTAGACTAAAAGCTTTAATCTTTGTTGATGTTGGACTTTTGGATTAAAAAATAGTCATAATAGTGGAAAAAGTTAAGATGAAATAATACTTCAGCATAGAACACTTTGGAGACAGCATCAATAGAAAACCCTCCACAGGGAAAGTTGCAATTACTGCATCTCCTTCACAGGCAATGCTGAACTTGTGGGGACAGCAGGGCAGGGAGTGAGGATACCAATTCCCTGAGATGAGACTGCTTGTCCTGCTGGAAACTGAAAGTGTGGCATGTCCTCGTGGAGATTTCTGCATATGCTCCTGCAGCAGGAGTTTAAGCAGACCCAGAAATGCCAACAGGATGTTAAAAATTTGCTTCCATCTCTGCTGGCTTCCAATGCTGCCTTCCAGGAAGACAGGAAAGGAGCTGGTCCGGCCTTCAGCAGAGTCAGACTACACATGACCTGGGGTTTGTAGCCCCTATGGAGTACTGGAGGTCAGAGGAGGAGATGGTGTTTTGGATTTGGTCTCCTGCTCTAGAGAAGTACATTGGTTTTCTCTGAAAGCTTCAGAGATGCTGCGATTGGGTTAATTAGAAGTTGTCAAGATACAGCAAGAAGCGTTGCTGTCATGAGAGAGATGTAGAAAGTGCTACAGAAATTGAGTAGCAAAAGGCAGGTAGGTGTCTGCTATCTGCAGAAGATCTTATTTGCTGCCTTCCCAGGGGACTAGGCACTGTCCCAAACCTGCAGCAAAGTCAGCTAGGCTGGAAGCAGACCTGCAAAATCCATGTGGCTGCCGCTTTCCTAGCAAGAATACATTCAGTTGCTAATATTGTAAATGCTTGGTGGTACGTTTTTATAGCAATAGCATTTATGTAACTTAAGATTTTTATGTAATTTAAGATTTTAAACTAAACGTCTTAATTCAGGTGCTATATACCCCACTTTCCACCCCTGCTCTCCTACCACATAAGGTGTAAACCTGACTGTAACCTCTCCCAACTTCTTGGGATAAAACATTTTTGGAAAACCCTCCCTTTGGGAAGGCAGTGAGCCGATGAAAGGGAGCTTAGCAGTAATGAACCAGGCTAATAAATTACCTAATGTCACCTTAGGATGGGTCCGTGGCCGCCTGTCACACAGCAGCACATCAAGCTGGAGATGCACAGTCGGTCTCCCCTAACCTTTGTACCTCCTCCCGCTAACCAGGGAGCTGGTTCTGGAAAAGACCAGGCCTGTGGAGTCCTGCAAACTGAAGGGTAAAATATTAATAAGCCAAAGAGGGGCTGGAGGTGTCAGTGAGGTTCCTGCACAGTGCGGCCGTGGGGGAGAGTGCTGCTGATCTCCACACAAAGGGAATGGCAAACGGCTTCTCTGCAGAAAATTTCACCCGACCAATTTTTTTTGCATGCAAAAATGCAGATTCAGCAGCACCAAAACGGTCTGTGCACACATGCCAAACTTGTCATTTATAAAAACTCAAAAAAGCTCTGACAAATGCTGAAGCTGTTAGTTTTGACACTTCTGACATGAAACACTTTGATTTTTCATTTTGAAACTACTTTGTGTTCAAAATGTCCTTTAATTTTATTTTCAAGCAAGGGGGTGTGTGTCTTTTTTCTTATTCCCCCAAAAAAATCAAAATTGAAATGAAATCTTCGGATTGACTCAACATGAAATTGTTCTTGGATTTTTGATTTCACAAGGCTTTTTTTTTTCTCAGATGTGTTTGGCTTCAAGTCACTTCTTTTTCACCCCCAAAATTTGCCAGTTGGTTTATCAAGAACCACAGCGAACATCAGCCCCTTTGAAGGGGCGCAGCTGCCACAATAGAATATTTTTTTCGCAGCTGTCAGTTGCAGAAAGAAGGAAAAAAAAAAAGGAGCCTTGCTTTTGCTTTCCAGGAGATTGAGTTCATTTTCTATCTGACAGGGATAAATAATAAACAGTATTTTTTTTTTTTTTCCGCTGTGAGGGATTGTGTTACGTTATCTGTTTAAACATTCCGTTACATTTTAGTAATGTGAATAATGATTATTCCTGTGCTTCTGAGCTCTCTCTCTTGGCTCGGGTGCCGGAGGTTCAGGAGACACCTGGCATTGTTGACAGAGCGCTGAACTTGAACGCCTCTCACTGTGACAGGGCAAGCCCAAATATTTTGGGAAGAGTCCTTGTTATGTTACGACAGGGGTTGGTAGCACTGATGCTGGGGACGAGTTTTGCTTTAATACAGAGCTGATTATGCTTTATTATTCGGGGAACAGCGTGAACTTTGGCAGGCGGGCTGCTGGGAGAAGGAGGATTGCACTTGGGCACTTCTTATTTGTAGGATGTGCTGAAGGTCTTCCAAGAGATGCTGTCTCTCAAAAGAGGCCAGGATAGGAGGCCCTGAAAGACATTTTTCTGTGGGTGAGAAAGTGGAAGAAAGCAAGCTTTTTTCAAAATAATATAAATGTTTAATGTAGTCCCTACATGTAGACAAATACCTGGGGAAGAGCTTGTATTGAAATACCTTTTTAATCATATTTTCTATCCCTCAAGGTGGTGTTTGCTTCCCACAGTGTACATCTTCCCTCTTTTATTGGTTTCCTCTCCTGAAGTCAAGCTGCATCTCGGCAGTGCTTTGTGCATCTTCAGTACTGCACGAGTGTCCAGCTCGTGGTGTTTAATCGGTCATAGACTTTCAACAAGATTGGATGTCTTGTGGCGTTTGCCAATTCACGTACGGCATGTAATTATATTCAGGAAGCAATAGGAATTAAATGACATTAATTCCCATGAATATTCATTTAAGAATCTCGACCAAATTCAGGCAGATTAATAGTCCAACGCAAATACAATGGCTATTCATTGCCCCCACAGGAAAAGGAAATATGTATTGGCTGGCAGCTCAGGACAAATGGAAATGTGCTATAGAAAAGTTATCTCTGGGTGGCTTCTGGTACAGTGGCGGCTGGAGGGACACCTCCAGGAGTAAAGAGGATTAGTGTGGGTACGGACGTGGGGAGCCTTTCCCATCCACTGAGGAACCCAGAGGAGTCTGGGGTGAATCCAAGACTCATGTCTCTGCTCTGCCCATGCAAATCCAAACCAACTCTGACTGCAGTGGAGCTCCTCTGGACTCACAACAGAGCAAAATGTCATTTATTCTGTGCCTGACTCCCGCTGCCCTGTGTGTGGAGCCAGGCTCCAGCCTGCTCTGCCTGGATCGTGATGCTGCGGGGCAGCAGCACCATTTCTTTCCCTCACAAGCAGCACTAAGCTGGCTGTGCTGCTTACTGCCTGCTCTGCCACAGCCAGCCCAGCACCAGCCCTCGAGGTGGCTCCAGGGCAGTCCTGTCCTGCCAGGCACCTCCTGGCACGTGGAAGCTCTGTTTTGCTCCAGCTTGTCCTCCCAGTGCAGGCCAGGACATGGCTTCTACTGTGGCCAGGGAAACTGGGAAAGTATAATAACAAAAGCAGATGAAGGATGCAAATGTGTTTGCAACTGAGGGATCAGAATTTGGGATGCTGGAATCCCCTCCCTACCCGCCCCCCCGCAACAACAGTATTTAATTTTTAAAAATATCTGGGGTTGGTTATAGCTCTCATTTGGGAGAACTTACGGTTTTCATTTTGTCAGACAAGCCAACTTGAGACTTAAGCTGTGTCACATAATCTCTTTGTAGGACTTCCCCAACTGGAGAACAGATCCTGCTTCCACTAAAGGTGGTGCAAGCGTTGCCAAGAGCATTGGGTTCAGCCCCTAGGCTGATGTTTATATCTTTTAAAATTGCCCTTCATAGGCAAGTTGACTCTTCCTCCCCTTGAAATTCTCTGAGCAAAATAAAGGTCCAGTTATTTTACCTTACATGTACCATGTGATGGGCAGAGCTGCATTTTCTACCTTTTTGAAGATTATTTGTTACCAGACTGATCTGACTTGCCCTGACTACACCCAAAACAAGGAAATGTGGCAAGCAGCAACCACCATCTTGCCAAGAAGGGGTTTTGCCTCAAGCTGCAGTACGAGGGTACTCACAGGGCTGCTTCTGCTTCGGCTTATTTGGAACAAAGTCAGATAATCATAAAACCAGGCTGTAAATCCAATGCACATTTCTCTTTATGTCCACCAACTTTTTGGGGCAGTACATAGTGTGTATCTCATCTTTTCATGTCTGATGTAAAAGGCAGAATAACAGCTGAGTACCCACATGGGCTTTGCACCTACGCAGGAGTGCCAAGTGGGCCAGGAACCTGCCGTGCAGCCTGGTGATGTGCTCTGCAAAGCCTCATAAACCAGTGACTAAAGCGGAAAGGACTCCAAGGCCTGGCTCCTGGGACATTGGAGGTGTGGCATCACAGTAGCTTGGAAAACATTCTGACTTTATAACAAGTAACACCTATAATTACAGAGGCGTCATCACCTTCATAATTTTTTTTTTTTTTTAGCTAACAAGCTGTAGTTGTAGCCTGTGTACATCCCTGCCAAAATCTGCCAAGCATTTGCTCTTGGGATGGTTCTGCCGGTGGTGGGAATATCAAGCATCTTTCTCCAGGCACTTGTAAAACAATACAGCAGTAAACAATTCAAGTACAATTAGCAGCTACATCGGCGGAGGGGGAGGGAGAAGTCCCACCGCTGGTATTGTCTGTGGAATTAATCATGTTTTACAGAGTTGATATACTGGTTTGGATGTGTGAAGTTAAAAACAGGAGATGAAGAAGTAGCCAATAAGCGTTTATTCGAGGATGAAATGTAAAACAAGTATTTTTTTTAGCTGTATGGAAGTGAGTGTTTAAAAAAATGCTCTTTTAACAGGTTTAGCTCTTGTTTCTTCCTACTGACGAAACAGATGAACTAAAAAATATAACAAGACACGCTGAAAATGATGTTTGCCTTTAAAGCTGGTGGTCCCGCCGGTCACATAAACCCCGGTGTCTCCTGCGGTACCCGTAGTGGAGGAGCGGGATGCTGAACGCTCTGCTCCCGGCTGTCGCCCGTTCCCGGCCCCGCAGCGCCCGGCGGCGGCCCCGAGCGCTCCCCGCCGGCCCGAGCGCACCTGTCCGGCAGCGGCGCGAGCATCACCTCCGCAAATATTTATTTGCAGCGATTTTCCTCTCTTAATTATTTAAAACATAATGAATTAGGCATAAGTACCTCGCTATTAGGGTAATTCCAGGTGTTAATTGCTGCCGGAGAGGCTCCCGCCGTTCCGCCGGGAGGTGGCGCCGCGGGCCCGGCGCTGCTGCGGAGCCGCCGGGGCCGGGCGGGGGACGGGGACCGGGCACCGGGACCGGTACTCGGGGAGAGGCTGGGCCCGGCGCGGGGCTCCCGCGGGCGCGGTTCGTCCCGCGGTATCGCTCCTGGCAGTATGTGTAACCATCGCCCCGGCCCTGGGTCAGTCCTGCGGGCAGCCACATGCGATCGCCCAAAAAACAAAGGGAGGGAAGAAAGCCGAGAGGGTCAAGAAAAGAGTTTTTTCCCCGAACGAGTCGGTCGCTCGGTAACTTGGCGGCCGCCCGCTGACTGCCGCCCGCAGCGCCGGGCAGGACGCGCTCCATCCCTGCGGGGCGCCCGACGACCGACCCCCGTCCCCTCCGGCGGCGCGG